>CM061228.1:131346321-131858821 GCA_030844895.1 Ambrosia x helenae | reverse complement strand
CCACACCGTGGACCAGCAGAGGGGGCCCCACCACTACCGCCACAGTAGACTTCTTTTATTTGTATTTTTTTTATGATGTGTATGGACAAAACTTATTACTCTTTTTACCTTTTATTATTATGCATTTTGATCGTTTGTTTATATATGTTGTGTGTTTTGAATGTTTAATTGTCTAATAAATACTAAACCCATAAATAATAAACGAACTAAAACCAAATTATAAATTGCAAGCCAGTAAAACCAATGAGATCCAAACAGTAAACATTCGATTATAAACGTTAAAAGATCACTCAACCCTTTCAATCCCAAACCAAATACAAATCACATGTTATGAACCAAAACGACGCCACGTTGACCATCAACCACCATATTCGTATCAAAAGTCGCGAATTCGTTCAATCTTTCTTCGACGAGGTCTTCTCCGTGAATAATTTATCCAGTCACAGTGACAATCGAACACTTTATTAATAGGTTAAAGTTGGGATTACTTGATTAATTATAGTTTGATTAGGGTCATTACGTTGTTTTTAAATTTTAAAAAATTACAATAGATAAATACCCTAAATCAATAAAAACGATTTAAAAAAAACACGGGTTATTTCGGTGTTTTTAGAATTTTTAAATTTAAAAAAATTACAATAGATAAAGACCCTAAATAGATAAAAAAGTAAAAAAAAAAAAAAAAAAAAATAAACACTTAAAAAAAAACACTTCAAAACAAACAAAAAAAAACAAAAAACAAAAAAAATCCAAACCAAAACCTTCCCAACATCAAAATGTCCAGATTCATCCCCCCTGTGGCCAAGCGCCTCGCTTAGGCCTAAGCGAGGCGCTTGGCCCCCCTTTTTTCAAACTCCCATGCAACCTCGTACTGATTAGTAATTAATGTGACCCAAGCGCCTCGCTTAGGCCTAAGCGAGGCGCCTGGGAGGGGGGTTTAAATAGAAGCTGAGGGGGTGCCAATAGACAGACCCTTTTCCATAACCCCCACATAACCCCCTTTCTATTACTTTTTAATATTTGAGTAAATTACTTTTTGAATCCCTGTGTTTTGTCAGTTTTAACTACTTGAGTCCAACATTTTGATTTTTAACAGTTTGCATGCTTATGTTTTAATTCTGTAACACTCTGAGTCCAATTTTATAACGTCGTTAAGTAAGTTAGTTAAATATAAGGGTATTTCAGTCATTTACACCTAGGTACAACTCTCAAATGCACAAGGAATAAGGAACAAGTCTTCATTGCATAAAAGGTTTTAACACACACATATATATACACACACATATACACATAGACCAGCACACACCTTTCTTCCACAACCCTACCCCAGCCGACAACCTCCCCTGCACTTCCACCACCGCCTCACCCCCACCACCCACCCCCACTGCACCTCCACATCCACCTCCGAGCCACCCTTATCTCAACACCACCACCACCTGCACACACATTCTCCCCGTACCCTACGAGCACTGCACAATAAAACCACCACCATCACCACTACTCGTTTCACCGGGACAACCACCCACCTCCCACCACACTGCTCCACCTTGATCTAAACCCTAACCCCTAAATTGATTTCAAATCTGACCTAAACCCTAGGCCCCATCATCGTCTACGCTGTTTTAAGCCCTAGTAGTAACGAAAGTGACGGTGGTCTGGTATGGTAGTTGTTGGTGGTTTCGTCTGGCGGTGGTTGTGGTCTGTCCGACAGTTGGGTGGTTTGATATGTTGTGGTGGTTCGATGGGGTCAGATCTGGCTTGCTTCTTGTTTCGATTTTGAAAAGGGTGTTAGTGGTGGTGTATGGTAGTGGTGGTGATGGTGGTGTTGTATGGTTGTGGTAGTGATGGTGATTGCAGAGAGAGAAAGAGGGAGGGGGGAGCAGCAGATGAAAGGGTGGAGATGGTTTGAGTAAACCTGAGATGGAGGTTGTGTCAGGTGGCAGTCGGTCGGAGATGGAGGTGGTGGTGGTGGTTGCTAAAGGTGTATGGTGGTGGTGGATTTGATACTTTTAGAGAGAGATTGTGTGAGATTTGTGTGTGTGCAGAGATCTGTGTGTAGAGAGGGAAGAGAAAGATATATAGATTAGGAATATAATTATTATAATATATAATAAAGGAATATTTAATAATATTTATTTTTAATTGTAAGGGTATTTTGGTCATTTCATAAATATTAACAGAAAAAATCTAACAGAGTTAGAAATTTGGACTCAAATGGTTATAGAATTATCAACCAGGCACTCAAAATGTTAAAAATCAAAATGTTGGACTCAAGTAGTTAAAATCGATAAAACACAGGGACTCAAAAAGGAATTTACTCTTAATATTTTAATCCCATAACCCCCACATAACCCTCCACCACTACACATACCCTTAGCCTCCTTTGTGACTTCATTTGACCCACCAAATAGATCATGACCTATATTTTCGCTAGTATATTCATCTAGCTCATAAACCGTAGGGTATATATCAGAGCCTTAATGGCGTGGCGCATACAGCAACCACACCTGCAACTTTGGGCCATTATATTAGAAAGTAACACAGTGACAAAGAAAAGCAGAATTTTGTCATACCTAGATGCTTATTTGAGCATCATAGCTAAATTATATATACATAAATTGATTCTTTCTGTTTAAAGCATCAAATGGCCGGTTACTAATTCAGATAAGATTAGAAGCATATTACCATATTAGGTTTATTTAATTTCATATGATAGACATCAATCTTTTTAGGGGCATCCAAGATATTATTATGAATTCAGACTAATTACACAGATTATAAACTTTAATGGTATCGCATTTTTGTGCGCTTTAAGATTTATGCTACCATAGATATTTTTAAATGTCATTATAGGCAACTTTGTAGCCTAGGTTCTATTCTGAATCGATACAAAGAAGATAATGCAGATTAAGTAACAGGTCAAACGGGTCAATTTAGATTATATTTATCTCAACGGGTCAAAAGAGTAGAATTCAAAAATAGTGTAGTTTTTGTAATCGTATTGATACAATAAAATTCAGGAAATTCATATAAACGGAGAAAACCTGCGTGGTCCGTCCGTTTAGACCTGTCCTGAGAATTATCGCACCCAAAGCGCTATTTGACCATGGCCCGTTACCTTAACCATCCATTCTCTTACCTCTAAAACTTATCTAGAACTTGGATCAAAACATGAATAATTGTACTATGATTCTAACTGATATCAACCGCATAACTAAAGTCAAAAAGAGTTCCTTCCGGATTCTGATTGCGTAACATCGCCTGCTAATTCATAACCTCAGCCCATTTCTGATTTCCGTTATATCTACAGGTTTTGCAGAATGTTTACACGTCAGCCAACTAAAAGTTTGTAGGGCTCTTATTTTTGCCACTAAAAACATTATTTTCTGCACTAAACCGAAGAATATATTCTCCACCTACTCGATGAATACGAAGATATGTCATACGTGTCAACTTGTTTATAGCACAAAATATCGCATTAAAGCAAATCATAACAACCACTCTTATCCAAATAAAAAATATCTGAAAGGAACTTATCTTTTTCATCGTTCCCATGCATTTATATTCCCTTTGGTGTCACCTATTTAAGGCTGTGCATAACTTCATATTTCAGCAAGTTAACATTCAAGTGTTGAGCTATAATCAAGTAGTTTAAGCAAGTAAATGGATAGAGTGAAAAATTTAGCGTCTAAGAGTGCTGCAGTCATCTTCACCAAAAGCACGTGTTGTATGTGCCATAGTATCAAGGCGTTGTTCTATGATCTTGGTGCAAGTCCTGCAGTTTATGAAGTTGACCATGATGCTGATATGGAGTGGGCCCTACGGCGCTTAGGTTGTAATCCTGCGTTTCCAGCAGTGTTTATAGGCGGCAAGTATATTGGTTCTGCTAAAGATGTCATTTCCCTTCATGTTGATGGGACGTTGAAACAAAAGCTGATTGAAGCAAAGGCTATCTGGTTCTAGCGCTTGTCATCGTGTGATTCCTAACTAGGTTTAATGTTGTCTTAGAATAATAGAAACCAAGTCTAAGAGCTGCTCTTTTTATGACGGCCTTATTGACTTTGTTGTGCTAGAGTCAAACTTTAAACAAGTTTCCCATCTTTTTGTTATAAATGTCTCTGTGTAATGCTTATATATCTTTTATCATCAACAACCTTCTTTCTTACTTATAAGCGCATTTTTGGTCAGTCGGTAAAAGTTATCGGTGATGTTTGGTTCACCCTTTTTTACCGCAATCCCAAGACCTAAATAGCGCCTAACCTTCTGCAGCCTCTTTATTAACCTTTTACCTCGTTAACTTTTTCATGAACAGCGCAGCTCTCAAGTCTCGTATTCAAGGCCCGTTGGCAAGGGGGTTTATAAATTAATCTCTAGCAACATTTCTCTCATTAATCCTGGAATTTTCATGTTTGATTTTATTGTTCAACAAATTAGTCAAGTCCTGATCGATAATAACAATTTATAAAAAAACTGATTACAACTCTCTTGATGAATTCATAACTCGAATGATCTATATATATATATATATATATGCCAACCAAACTTGCTAGCCAAGCTAACCTATTTGAACATGTAAGATAACTAACTAATACGAGATAAGCCTACCTGTTTAATCCTAATCCCTTATTCCAACACAAGTCATATAGCTATCACTCTGGTTGCTGCTGCCATCTGTTGCTACTATAAGTTGGTAGTTATTACAAGTTCAAATAGGTTAGCTTGGCTACTATACATCTGTTGCTACTATACAGCTGGTAAACTTGGCTTACATTCTAGTGCATACGGCTCTTGTTATATATAGGGGAGGTCCTGATCAATTTCTGAACCAGTTGCAGCAAACAAAGAAAATATAAAACTTGGATTTCTACGCAAATCGTGTAATCACTGTTCGGTTTCTGCCCTGTTTGCGTTTATACGACTTGGTTATATATGATGAACATTGTTTGATTGTTGAGTATGCACATCGATGTGCAGGGACTCGGTTATAGAACAGAGGGTGGAGGATTTGATATTATCCACACACAATAATTCTGTACACATAGGAGGGGTATTTACACATAACATATTGACGGTTAAATAACTAACTATAATAACCAACGTGTCCTAAAACTGAACCAACATAACTGCTGCGTTTTGGCGCCTTTTATTTGTGCAGTTGACTTTTTTCGTTGACTTTCATTTCTTGATTATAATCTTCTAACAATCACTATCATATTAACTGGATAAGATGTGTAGAACACTCGAGAAGGAATTTGGTGTTGTTTAAGAAGAAAAGTGAAAAGTACCCTCTATTTGTTCAACTAAAGTCTGTTTTTCAATATGTCACTTTGACCAAAAAATATGTTTTTCATATATGTTTTCGCCGGAAGAAGCCATTCGATTGCTTGACCGTGCTTGACACGGGTGGAATTGAGAACAGGACACGTGTAAATGTCGGTCCACTATTTAAGTATGTCAACGATGCTCTTGAAACACGTCTATTTGAGATAATATATGAAAAAAACCAAGAGTTTTTAATGTTTACTTTTCATATTTTTTGGTGCATACCCATGCCGAAATCTGTTGACATAATGATGTATAAATCTTTAGGCTAGTGACGGATTCCATTTTTGGGCATCCTAAGATGTGGAGAACAAGTAGCCTTTTGTGTCCATATCAAGATTCCCGAAAGTAATACATCGAGAAAGAAAGGTGGAATTTGACACATCAAGATGCTTATTTGAGCATCATTGCTTCATTATATATACATAAATTGATTCTTGCTGTTTAAAGCATCAAATTGGTGGTTATCAATTCATATGAGATTTGATGCATATTACTATATTAGATTATTTTAGATGTTAGAAATCAATCTTTTTACTATTTTAGGGAGTTGGCAAGATATTATTATGAATTCAGACTAAATGCGCAGATTATAAGCTTTAATGCTATATTATCTTTGTGCCGCATACCTTAAGATATTCTTAAAAGTAGTTGCAGGCAACCTTATGGGCTATGGTCTAAGTTCTATTTTATATTGGTCCAAAGAAGATGATGCAAATGAAGAAATAGGTCAAACGGGTCAAGTTGGGCGATATTTTATTAGCACGGGTTAAATGAGTAGAATTCAAAAATAGTTTAGTAAATAATAAATATTTTTGAAATTCATATAAATGGATAAAAGTATTGCGTCTGACCTATCTGTTTAGACCATTTGACCCGCGACCTGTTACCTGTCTCATCCATTTTCCCACCTCTAATATTTTTCTAGAACTTGCAGCAATACCTGAATAATTATTGTATTGTGATTCTTGTTGATATCAACTGCCTAACTAAGTCAAAAAGAATTCCTTCCAGATTCTTCATGATGGCGTAAGATCACCTGCTATATCGTAATTCCATTTCTGATTTACATTATTTCTGCAGGTTTTTCAGAAGGTTTTACACGTCAGCAAACTCAAAGATTGTATGGCTCTGATTTTTGCCACTTAGAAGTTAGAACATTATTTACTACACTTAACCGAAGAATATATTCTACACCTACTCGAAGAATATGAAGATATAGCATATGTGTCAACTTGTTTATAGCACATATAATGACCTTGAAGCAAATTATTACAACCATTCTTATCCAAATAAAAAACTTATCAGAAAGGAACTTAGCTTTTCATCGTTCCCATACGTGTATATTCCCTTCGGCGTCACCTATTTAAGACTGTCCATGACTTCACATTTCAGCAAGTTAACATTCAAGTGTCCAGATTTGATCAATTAGCGCAAGAAAATAAATGGATAGGGTGCAAAATTTAGCCTCTAAGAGCGCTGCGGTTATCTTCACCAAAAGCACATGCTGTATGTGCCATAGTATCAAGGCGCTGTTCTATGATCTTGGTGCAAGTCCTGCAGTTCATGAAGTTGACCATGATGCCGATATGGAGTGGGCCCTACGGCGCTTAGGTTGTAATCCTGCGTTTCCAGCAGTGTTTATAGGCGGAAAGTATATTGGTTCTGCTAAAGACGTCATTTCCCTTCATGTTGACGGGACGTTGAAACAAAAGCTGATCGAAGCAAAGGCTATTTGGTTCTAGCACCAGTCATCGTGTGCTTACTAGGTTTAATGTTGTCTTAGAATAATAGAAACCAAGTCTAAGAGCTGCTCTTTTATGACGGCCTCATTGACTTTGTTGTACTAAAGTCAAACTTTAAACCAATGTACTAAAGTACTCAAATACTGGTTACAATTCTCTTGATGAATTTATAACTCGAACCATCTATATATACTAACCAAACTTGCTAGCCAAGTTATTTGAGCACAAATCAGATAAACCTACTTGTTTAATCCTAATCCATTAATTGAACCAACTTGTTGACTACGTTACATTAAGCCGATCCACTAATTAATCAACCCACTTGTTGAGTTAATCCGGCCCAACCCACTTCGGTTTAAGTGAGTTGGATATTAACCCAATGGGCCAACAATCAGTAGATATATCTTGAGTGCAATGGGATAAAGAGTTCTTCACCTCAAATATAATCTAACGCGTTTTTGTGGCCTTGGCCGTGGATGAGAGTAGAACTCCATAAATATTAAGATCATAGTCTGTCTTTATAGGCATTTTGCTGACTTTTGTGGGTTTATAAGAAAAATATGATCCAAAATCTCCCCTGTTATCAGTAGTAACTATAGGACTATTTTTGATAATTAGTTGTAATTATGTCCTAGTATAATATTTAATTAGCAGTCCTAGTTTAACTCTAAAGTGATAGGTTAGGTAATAAATACCATGTATTGGGTATCCTGGATTGCAAGTTCAAGTTCTTGAGTAGTTTTCTTGATCTAATAATATTGTGGGAGTAAACCATAACTTTATGTTTGTTTGATTATCGATTGGGACGTGATATATTCTGTCGCCACTACTGATAGTTCTTCTAGTGTTTGCGATATGTTTCAAGGCATTTTGATCCTTGCCTACTTCCTCAAGCATCAATCTCATTTCTCTAAATGATTTTTCATCTCTTGATTTCTGGTTGCTTCTGCCATCTGTTGCTACTATAAGTTGGTTGGCCATTATTACAAGTTGGTTAAAAAGGTAGTTAGCTAAAGTAGTTATGGTAGTTAACCAGATCATATTCTAAGTTTCTAACCCTTTATACTTAGGAAATGTGCATATTTGTCCGTCACAGTTAATGACCGGAACATATATGCTATAATTTTGAAAATTACTCTTAATTACTTTGATTGTATCTTCCGGTTATTAATTTGTTATGCGTTTAGTAAAAAACATATGTTAAACTATGGAGTAGGATTATAGATTGGCATCTTTAACCTATAAAGCCTTTCTAAACATACTCTCAGTAGTCACTTACTGGTCCCCTCCTTAAATATGTCAACGATACTCTTGCCACGCGCCTATTTGAGATAATATATGAAAAAGCCCATAGTATTTGACGTTTACTTTCTATATTTTTTGGTGCATATCCATGCCGAAATCTGTTGACATAGTGATGTGTAAAGTTGTAAACTTTCTAGGCTAGTGAGAGATTCCATTTTTGGGCATCTTAAGATGTGGAGATCATGTAGCCTTTACTTTCCTATATCAAGATTCCGAACATTTTGGTTTAAGAAACCTAAAGTAATACATTGATAGCGATAAGTGGAATTCGACATCTCTAGATGCTTATTCGAGAATTGTAGCTAATTATATATGCATAAATTATTCTTGTTGTTTAAAGCATCAAATGGGCGGTTATCAATTTATATCAGAATAGAAGTATATTACCATCTTAGATTATTTTATACGATAGACATCAATCTTTTTAGTATTTTAGGGTAACCAAGTTGGCAAGATATTATGATTTTCAGACTAAATACGCAGATTATAAGCTTTAATGGTATCTTATCTTTGTGCCGCATGACCTTAGATTAGTCAAATGGCCTCTAAAAAGTAGTTATAGGCAACCTTGTGGGCTGTGGCCTAAGTTCTAGTTTATATTGGTCCAAAGAAGATGATATAAATACGAAATAGGCCAAACGGGTCAATTTAGGTAATATTTTGTTTCAAGTTTCAACGGGTTAAATGAGTGGAATTCGAAGTTAGTTTAGTTTTGGTAAGCATATTAATACAATAAATATTAAGAAATTCATATAAATGGAGAAAAGTCGTGCGCCTGACCTGTCCGTTTAGACCTGTTCTAAGAATTATGGCACCCAGACACAATTTGACCCGCGACCAGTTACCTGTCCCATCCATTCTCCCACCTCTTAAGATTTATCTAGAACTTGGATCGAAACCTGAATGATAATTGTGCGGTGATTCTTGTTGATATCAACTGCCAAACTAAAGTGAAAAAGCGTTCCTTTCAGATTCTTCATGATGGCGTAAGACCGCCTACTAATTTGTAATTTCAGCCCATTTCTGATTTCCGTTATTTCTACAGGTTTTCCAGAAGGTTTTACACGTCAGCAAACTAAAAGATTGTATGGCTCCGATTTTTACCACTTAAAACATTATTTTCTTCACTAAACCGAAGAATATATTCTCCACCTACTCGAAGAATATGAAGATATAGCATACGCGTCACCTTGTTTATAACTCAAATAATGGCCTTGAAGCAAATTATAGCAACCATTCTGACTCCATTCTTATCTGAATAAAAAATATCCGAAAGGAACTTATCTTTTTCATTCTTCCCATACATGTATAATGTATATTCCCTTTGGTGTCACCTATTTAAGACTGACCATAACTTCATAGTTCAGCAAGTTAACATAATAACATTCGAGTGTTGAGCTATAATCAAGTAGTTTAAGCAAGTAAATGGATAGAGTGAAGAGTTTAGCGTCTAAGAGTGCTGCAGTCATCTTCACCAAAAGCACATGTTGTATGTGCCATAGTATCAAGGCGCTGTTCTATGATCTTGGTGCAAGTCCTGCAGTTTATGAAGTTGACCATGATGCCGATATGGAGTGGGCCCTACGGCGCTTAGGTTGTAATCCTGCGTTTCCAGCAGTGTTTATAGGTGGGAAGTATATTGGTTCTGCTAAAGATGTCATTTCCCTTCATGTTGATGGGACTTTGAAGCAAAAGCTGATTGAAGCAAAGGCTATTTGGTTCTAGCACTTGTTATGGTGTGCTTACTAGGTTAAATATTGTCTTAGAATGCTAAAAAAAGTCTTAAGAGCTGCTCTTTTATGTTGGCCTTATTGACTTTGTTGTACACTTGTACTAGAGTCAAGCTCTAATCAAGTTTCTCGTCTTTTTTGCTATAAAAATATCCGAGTGTTGCTTATATTTGTTGTCCACTACACCCATCATTCGTAGTTCTAAGTGCCAAGTGGGTGCACTTAGAAGCACGAATGATGGTTGGGTGACAGAATATGATGGCAGGGCGGTCGGAAAACGATGGATTAAAGATAGAATATGGAATGGTAGGCTAGAGCATATAGTCCCATTCTATAGTAGGCCTATAGCAAAATGCTGATGGTTTGTGTAATTCTTGAATGAAATTCGTATTCCGGTTGGTTTAGCTTATTCATGTAGTTTTTATCCAAAAGTTAAAAAAAAAGTATATGAAAACATAATCGTTAGTTTTTATGATAACGAAGTTAATGTTTAGTTAGTTCGGGGTGACATAAGAAACAAAATGTAAAGTTGGGATTGGTAGTCAAAGTGATAGTTGGACGTGATATTAACCAACGAGCAATAGTTTAGAGTAGTTAAATCCAATTTCCCTTAAAACATGCATTCAAGTATCAATTTAAATTCATTAGAAAGAACTTATAAAACAATAAAAATGTCTTTTGAGTTTGATAGCATCCATCATGTCTTGAGCAATGAACTAAAAAAACACCAAAATAGTAAAATGAGATGTTTTTTAGGTTAAAGAACAATTAACAGTTAGCCTTATAAACAGTGATGAAGATTGGTTCTTGAATTGGTGGGGGCCGAACTCAATTTTTTTCAATCGGTAGTGGCCAGAAGATCAGATCGGTAGGATCCGGACTCAATTTACCTACGAAAATCACAAAATTCCACCACTGTGCCAAAAATTGGTGAGGGCGGGGCCCCCTCAGGCCCTAAAGAAGCTGCGTCTATGCTTATAAAACAAGTGAGACAATGAAGCATAAGAACAAAGTCTAAGGACCAAATTAAATTCCAAAACATAGACCAAGGACCAAATTGGACAACTTTCTTTATATAATAAAGCCTTATCCACTGATGAGCTGTATCACTATGTCACCGTTAACTTCACGTCTTCACCAATAAAACCCTGTAACTGTCCCTAACTTTCCCGCCATTAAATTACCAAACTACGAACCCTAATTTTGTATCTCATGGATTCTTTATCCTTCACATTCCAAGCTGTAATTGCTTCAAACATCGATTCAGTTCGTCATTCGAAAATTCATAGTAGATCATTCACAATCGGTGGTGCAATTGCCCGTCATGCTCGCGTCAATTCTAAGGTAAACAATCGTCGGTTTATATCTGTTCAAACGCGTGGTTCGTTTTCACCTCCAGAGACACAAGAAGACGAAGATGAAGGATCGGTTGAAGAAGTTAGGATTCCAAAAGCCTGGTTTAATCCTTCTAAAGCTTTGGAGGTAATTTGATTGGACTCTTATTATTATTATTATTATGTTGTTGTTGTTGTTGTTAAGGTTTATTAGTTTTTTTATGTGTAATTTTGTAATACTAAGATTGATATAAATTTTATGTAAAGCAATTACAAATCCGGTAGTAATGACTGAAATAAGTGCTTAAAATGAATGCAATCAAGGATTTACGCGTATTTATGGAGAAAGGAAAGAACTGAAAATAGCTAAAAATTAGGTAATGTTTTCGGTGATGAAATCAGAGCTTTGAATGAAAGAATTTGGGTCTGACTATGGCAGTTTGCCGCGTGATCCTGTTCATCGAGACCTTTCTGATCGCTGGTCGCTGGTTATGGGTCCCGTTATTCCATTTCTATCCTAAGTTAAGCCTGTTTGAAGTTTGGGTCAATTATATATGTCATGTTTCCCGCTCTCCAACTGGTCCAAGTAAGAGTGCCAACTTTTGTGTCAACTCCTTATCAAATACTTTAACCGAAGAGTTGCAAAGTCCTAAACTCATAGCAGATTATTGTGGTCATGTAGCTTTCGGTGGAGAGTGTTTATAGTATGCAGTGTAGAGAGGCTTGTGGGGCCTTGCAGAGGGCATCTAATCCGTTAAAGACAAAAACAGATGATGCATTTTATTCTTTATAATTGTTCACTGTCACCGATGATAACACGTAACTTAAAGCAGGAGTATGCGATTTTTAGACTTTATTATAGAAGCTCTTGTACTTGAATTCATTCGTCTCTGACAGAGCAAGTAAGGTAGATGTAGAAACCACTTGATCATTAACCTATCCAGATTGTTTGGTGTCATTGTGAAGTTGTAGTTACTGTAACATTAACACATATCTAGGTAACTATTAAAAAATAGTACTTACTTTGTCCACTGATACAGAGCTTATCCGAGAGTTTAGGAGATGTGTCATATGCATGTGGGACTTTGGAGCATCTGCGTATAAGGAAAGCGGGTCATTAAAGGGTTTAACTTAAAACGAGCATAACTTTTGATCTGTCTAGAGTTACGGGGTCATAAGATATGAATGTGACAAACACCATAGGTGGTTTGGCCGACTTCTGTACCTACTTTTCATACAGAGCTCAATTTTGCTTTTGACCGTTTTCCCATAGTTTAGTCATTCTGATTGATTTTGTCCCCATAGTAAAAACGTGGGTGCTTCATGTAACGGTTTCTTATTCAGAAATTTTATCAACTTTTTTTTTGCTCTTAATAGTATTCTCTCTGTCATTTTTTTTGCTTCCACTTTGCATCATATAACCCTATCAACTCAAACTTTATGATTGCATAGGCTACTACTATGATCCCCAGCAGTATTTATGCGTTTTATTTGGATGGTATTTTTGGTAAACGTAAAACGGTAATACCTTAATATAGAAAACAATATAATATAAATATTTATTGTAAAGCATAAACACTAGAATCCGACAGGCGCAGCTATTCTTTGACTAAACTACTAAAGATCTCTCTCCCAACAATCAACGTGTGTGCATTTGCTTATTGGTAACTGCATGCTAAAACTTTTTTAGCATAATGCAGGAATCAGAATGGTTAAGAGCAACTCTGCACAAGTGGCTGGACGATGAATATTGTCCAGAGCCAACTAATGTTGACATCAGCAAAGTTGCAGCACAATCATACTATAAATCTTTGATTGATAACCAAACAGACTTAGGTGACATTTTGCTCAGGATGGCAATGGACCTAGAAACTATATCATATCAAGAAAGCTTTCATGGAGCATTCTCATCAGCAAATGCAGCTGTAAACCTCATACTTCAGCGAATACTGCTTGAGTAAATGCTTAGCCATTACCAGGTTTGACGTAATTTTTGGTATGTTTGGATCATTGGATGGTGAATCTGAAACTTGTGATTATTTGTTCAGGAATTGTGGGTCATGTTTACTAACTGACGTACGGTTTTAAGGTCAGTCAGTGTAGGTTACTTCAGTTAATATTTTTATTTATTAAAGGAAGTTTTTCAACCTCGGTTCCAAATTTTGATTTGTGATGGGAGGAGTGATATGACTTATATCAAATTACCAATTTATTTTATTTGTTTACATGGGTTATTATCTTTATCTTATGTGTCTCATTTTTTTAACATATACACACACATATATATATATATAGTGCGTGTGTGGTAGTTTTCTGAATCTTTTTGTAGATATTTCTTTTAAGAGAGAGGCTATTGTACAAAGCCTCCTTAAAATACAAAGTGTAAGAAGCCATCCTGACCATCCATCTGTGTTTTAATCAAGATCATCGTACATTAATTACAATCACGTGTTTTTAATGGCAGTTAACAAGAGGAGGGCAAATTAGACAAATTGCCACTATAATAATTTGAATTTTTTAATAATAGCGCCCAAATCATCTAATTTATAGACGGTTACATAATCAAACACTATAATCATGGAATTCACACACATAAAACACACACAAAATCAATCTCTCTGTAACAAAAAAAAACATAGCATTCCATCAACGAAGAAAATAACAATCGATCAAAGCAGGATTATGGCTTCAAAACGCAAATCAAGTAAGTAAATGTTCATATTGTTATTTTCATTTTGATCGTATATGAAAATAAATTAAACAATTGTGCCAGTTAATTCTAAAACCCTAAAAAACGAACCGGGTGAAGGAAGAGAACGAAGAAGCAAACTGAATCAGTGTAAAATATAGTAAAACGCATGCATAATGAGTAAAACGCATGTTATGTTTTCTGCAGGTTTGGATGAAAAAAATGGACAAAAACATTAAGAAGTATCTACATATACAGGAGGAAATGGATGAAATCGTTTACTCATCAGAAGTTAGGCCATCAGTGGTTTGCTCATCACGAAAAAGTAAAACGCATGTGTATCAATGTTAAAAAAAAAAAAAAAAGTAAAACGCATTTGTAAACCCATAAAACGCATATGTATCAATGTTCATCAGTAGTTTGCTCATCAGAAGTTAGGCCATCAGTGGTTTGATTCAGCAGTAGTTAAAACGCATTTGTAAACCCATAAAACGCATGTGTATCAATGTTCATCAGTAGTTTGCTCATCAGAAGTTAGGCCATCAGTGGTTTGATTCAGCAGTAGTTATTAACTTCTTCTTCAGTAGTTACAAACACTTCATCAGAAGTTATCAATCAACAGTAATCAGTAGTTTCATTAATCTGGTAAAACGCATTTGTTAATCTTAAAACGCATGTATTTATTTTTTGAATCTTATCAATAACATAATATCACCAGATACATCAAAACGCATGTTAAAACATAATAAAACGCATTTGAATCTTATCAATAACATAATATCAGCAGATACATCAAAACGCATGTTAAAACATATTAAAACGCATTTGAATGTTATCCTAAACATAATATCACCAGATACATCAAAACGCATGTATAAAAATACTAAAACGCAAATGATTATCATCAAATCCACAAAACATCAAAAAAATTTAATGGAATGCTCAACCTCTGTTTTCATCACTGATCTAAAAAAATTTCAAAACAGTAGAAACTTCATGTTCTTCATCGAATAAGAATTCAGGTTCATTGTTTAGATCTGAAAACACAAATTAAGAGTAAGATCACGATTAATTGAAAACAATAAAAACAGAGTACATACCGAACATGGTGAAGAACTCGGGAAATTGATTATGATTTTCGTAAAAAATTTGAACCAGTGATCGACGATGATTGTAGATTTTTGAATATGGTAAGAATTGATAATCGTATATTATGGAATCAGTTATGAAATTTGAAATATTGATGAACGATAAAACAGGGATTTGATAATAAACGTGATTAATTGATATGCCCAATTGACTATACTACCCCTCTAATCAGTTATAGAGTTATAACAGACAAGTTCCACGTGGCATCATTTTGTGGCTTCCTACACTTTGTAGGATAAAAGACTTTGTACCCTACACTTTCTCTTCTTTTAATGACATGTCTTCTATGTGACTTCTAAATTATTGGTAAGTTTTAGTTATGTTAGTTTAATCTTACTTATTCACCTTCTTTTGTGGTAATTTTATCATCTTGTTACCAACCTTTTATTAACGGCGAAACTTCTATAGAAAATATAGAAACCGGGTCAGCAAGAAACTGGAACCTGACAGTTACAGGATGAACCACGAATGTTAAATCACACCATCTAGACCAATTGATATTACAATATTTAGATCTATTCGTAATCTACAGAAAAATTTTCTTTAATGATGTTTGTTGTCCTGTTGAAATGAGCATGATGATTATTGAAGGTCTTCCCATTCCTCGCCTTTCATATCTCTCCAGCCACTACCATCAAGACCGCTCCAGTGATCTTCCGGTCCTTTGCCCCTCTCAACTCCCTGGCCATGCCAAGTATTTGTTAAATGGACATATCTCTATAGAAAGGGAAGTTTAAGACACCAAAATTGACCACCATATGGATTTCGCTATCCAACAATCCCACATAATATGATCCACGAACTCCTCGCTTAACCCACATCGGGAGCACATCTGATTTGCCATGGACACACCCCGATGAGAAAGGTTTATTTTAGATGGAATTCGGTTCAAAGAGACCCTCCAATTAAAAATATTAATTGTTGGCGGAACCCAATTATTCCAAAAGGCCACAGCTCACTTTCATTCGACTTGATGGCTTCATGAATCTTATACCTCAACCCAGCCACCGAAAGGCACTCTTGATCCACATCCTTCCATATCCAAAAATCTTTTTTACCCTCCAAGATTATGTTGCTAAGAACATTATTTAGACTAGACAATTGTTAAGTTTTTACACCCTCTGTAGGATCACGAACCCAATTACACACCCAATGCAGAGGAGGCCCCATAGCCATATAATCCTTCACCTTGGCTTCCTTATTTTAAACAATCTTAAATAAATACTTGAAATGATCTTTGAGCGGCCCAATGCCAAGCCTATTATCAATCCAAAAATAAATGTTATCACCTGATCCAACAATGCCCATTAAGTTGGTACATAAAGGACACTAGATTATACCCCGGGAGCGTCCCGGGTTGAGAAATTTAATATGATACATCAATTTTACATATGAAATAGACTGATGTATAACTCTAATATTAATATCTAACCTAAAACAAATTAACAATGTACAACTCCAATGCTAACACCTAACCTAAAAGAATGTAAAACTTTAATGTAACTCTAATATTAACACCTATCCTAAAGACTAAACAAATGTACAACTCTAACATACTAATATTGATACCTAACTTAAAACAACGTATAACTTTATTAACCTATTCGGCTCTGGTTGAAAAAAAAAATCATATTTACTGATTTAAACATAATTAGTGACTTGTCTATACATAATTAATGATTTACCTGAACATTTTGTGTTTTTTTTTCCTGTATGAACAAAACCGCACAAAAAAAATTTCTCTATTTTTTATATAGCACTATGGTACTCGTTGGAAATATAATAAAACGCTCGTTAATTTGGTGTAATTTTTTTCTTTAAAAAATCTCGTATATTATTAACGTTTAAAAATTATGGGGGAAACATGAGGGTGAAAAATCTATTTTTGTTATGATTTACCTGAACACTTTGTGTTTTTTTTTCTTGTATGAACAAAACCGCACAAAAAAATTTCTCTGTATTTTATATAGCACTATGGTATTCGTTGGAAAGATAATAAAACGCTCGTTAATTTGGTGTAATTTTTTTCTTTAAAAAATCTCGTATATTAAAGATATTAACGTTTAAAAATTATGGGGGGAAACATGAGGGTGAAAAATCCAATTTTGTTTTTAAATTATTTTTTTCCTAAAATATTTTAATGACACATGGGATGACACATGGCACACTCAAGGAAGAGAATGCCTCTTTGAGTGTCATGTCATTAAAATAGTTTTGGTTTATTATATGTATAGATGTTAAAATTAGAAAAGTCCTTATCCACCGAACCAATATCTTTCCAAATACCCACAAGGCACATATTGTAGGTGATTTCTTGTTACCAACTGAAGAGCCATACCAAGTTTAGGTGTTTGCATGTAATCAAGGATGTAACAGTTAGGTCTACATATTTTTGTTTTAAATTTATGAAATTACTTAAGACATTTTTAACAATACCATCTAATCAACATGCATTTGTTGTGATTAGAACCCACACTACATTTGTTAGAGGCAATCACAAACCCATACAAGATATAAAACATCAAGGTGGGTAGGGCGTCACCCGAACTACCCTGATTTCCTTCAATCTTGCACTGTCACATCACTCTACTAATTCACTGCTCTAAAATACAAATTTGAAGGCAACACTACCCTAAAATGTTTTTTTTTCAGTAAAGTGTTTAATTAAAAATAACATCCAATTAAATAAAAAAAGGTACTTTAATTTAAACTAAAAATAGAAGAAACATAAATTAAAAATAAAACATACATATAAAAGTAAACTACTCATCATCTTCGTCTTCCTCATCTTTGTCTTCCTCGTTTTCCCAATAGCACTCCCAACCATATTTCACGGCGATTTCATGTTTTCGTTGTAAAAACAATTCCAACCTTTTACCCTTGAGTTTTTCGTGTGGTTTCGAATAAATGTTCAATTCATAGTCATGCTATATTTGCTTCAAAGATCTGTGTTGTTCATCCAAACATGTTATAGCTTTTTCTTCTTGTTTAGTTTGTATTTCCATCAACTTGAACTTATTTTCTTTCATCGCTCGGTATGACAAATTCGTCAACTAAGGAGTTTTTCCTTGAAGATTCGATGGTTTTCTTATTATTTTTCCGTTTTGGTCGTGTTGGTTGGTTATCTTCATTGAGATCCAACATCTTGCTATTGGAGGTGACGCCGTCCAATGTACTAGATACATGATAGTTTCGGGCTTCCGATGACTTTCGTCTCTTATCAGAATGACTATCAGACGGTTCTTTACCGATTAATGCTTGTCGTTTCCATTTTCGCATGTTTTTACAATATCCCATGCGGGAACAAGATTAAAACCAGACTGATGCGATTTTTTGTAATCATGCATCTCCTTATTCATCACATTAAGATCGCTACATCCACTATCTTGTATATGGTCCTATATTCAAGTAAGTAAAAAAATACTTTAAGTATAATTTCAGCAAAAAAAATATAAGTATAATTTAACTAAAAAATTAATGCTTGTTGATTAAGTCCGCTTTATTCATTTATTCTTGCGTTCATGGAGCCCCCACTTTGAAGTTATTCGATCGATGGTTTGGTCGATTCCTTCCAATAATTCATTGTAATGTTTAAGAACTGCATTCCAAAAAAATATCTTTGCTTCGTTGATTACGTTTCTCCCTATTTTTCGAGCAATAACACCAAACTTTTACAAAAGCAATCTATTGCTCAGTTGTCCATTTTGTAGCCTTTGATCGCCCGACGAATGTTTTTCCTCGGTTGTCATCTTCATGTTCATCTTCTACAACATGCATATCTTCAACATCATCGCCCAAATTATATCCTTCATCATGTGGCTCATATTGTGTCTTTGGCACGAGTTCGTCAGTTTCATCGTATCCACGGATCGGGAGGTTTCGCTCATGCTCCTCACGTACTTGACAAACATTTGGATTCCTCATTGCAAACGTGTCGAAGGCATCCATATGTTGTTGTACTTGAGGTGGTATAGAATATTGTACCTCGACTTGTAGATAAAATTGAGGTTATTATTGTTGGTATTGAAATGGTGGTTGTGAATAAAATTGTGGTTGTGGGAATGGCTGTGTTTGTAGTGAAAAAATCAACACCGACCTATACCCTTTTTCGTAATTGAATTTGCCCTTGAACCCGATCCTCTTCCCTTAGAACCCACTCCTTTTGATTTAGAGGATTTTTTGTTTGCAGTAGGGGTGTTCATCGAATCGAATAACGAATTTTCTAATTAATCGAATAATGATTTTTTGAATAATTTATTGTTTTTACTGAATTCGTATTCGAATAAAAAACTCAATTCAAATTCGTATTAGAAACTTGAATTCGAAGCGAATTCGAATAAATTCGTTTAAGGTTAAGACTTAAGTTATGGGCTTTAGTTAGGCTTGTGCTTGGTAATGGGCTAATTTATGATGTAGATCAAATTCATAGATTAACCCATGTTTTAAAGTTATAGATGTGTATATACTATATATATAATAAATATGTATTCTTTTTATTCGAATTTCGAATCGAATTTAAAATCATAAATTCGTATTCGATTTACTGAACTCGAATTGAATCGAATTCGAATTCGAATTATTGATCATCGAATCGAATTCTTGATAATCAAATCAAATTAAGTAGAATTTTGAATTTTTCGAATCGAATTCTGAACACCCCTAGTTTGCAGCACCCTTTAATTTTCTTGGATCAATTGAGTTTGAAAGTATTCGATTTTGGATGAGATTAAAGTGTTTGTTGTTGAAGGTGTATGATTTCGATATTAGAGTGTTTATGATTGAAAGTGTGTGTGTGTTAATTTGAAAAAGTTTTTTTTTTAATATTAATCAAACGGTCATATGACCGTTGAAATTAAGTAACACAATTCACTCAATCCCTTGCCAAACAGCCGTAAAAGGTACACAAACCCACTACCCCTTCCACCGACGACAATGTTGTCGTGAGGGAAATGGGGCACCCGTGCCAAAATGGGGTGCCCCCCCCCATATGGCCCTGGGTACTCCACTACCCCCACTGGTTCACCACCGTTGAGTAGTGGGTTCCGGGTTCTAGCTCACGCCTGCAAAAGTGCGTGCAATTGAGAGGGGTTGCAAAAGGATCCCGCTTACCTTCCCCTTCTGGAGAAGTCACGGGTTAGCATTGGAGAAGGAGCAGCTTTTTGGCCGGTTATAAATACCACCATTGGGCTGCATCATTCAATACACCGGTCACAAACATCAACCTTAGAACTTGTGATATGCACTTTCTCTCTCTTACTTCTCTTGTACTAGTTAATTACCTGCCCTGTTGTAATCTTATTTATATCCCCTATTGTAATGTGTTTACTTCCCCACTTAAGATTAGTGTACTTCCCTTTTATAATCATTTAACCTTGAACCTTCCAATATTAAGTACGTCTTTATCTATATCTATACTATATTATAAAACATTTTTCAATGACTTCTTAAATTTTAAGAGGTATAAGTTTTGTTGCTCATAATACAACACACAATGCATAAAATAACTATTTTTGGGGGGACAAATATGTCTTCAGAACACTATATTTAATCAAAAGAAACTCAAGAGTCTAGAGATCTTTTATAATCTGTTATATAGAATTAGGTACTTTATAAAAGTTAAAGTTTTATAAACTTGATCATACGATATACAAATCGAGAAATCAATAGCAAAAGTTGTGTTTTTAATCATGAGGTAACATTTTGAATTCTAAAAGTATTACGTGCATGAATATTCATACACATCAACATGCCTAATCTGATCTAAACTATATGATCACCGGATCACTGAATATTCATACACGTAAACATGCCTAATCTGGCTTATGGTGCACCCCACTATCTTACTAATCGTTTTTAAAAGATGAGAATGCAGAGAAGATTTTAATGAATACATATTGTTTGATGCATTTATTCTTTACTTGACATGAGAATACTTATATCATGTTGTTACACGTATTCTTTATTTAATATATCATTTAAATCAAAAGTTATGGATGTATTTTACATCGCAATGAATGAATACATTTTAATGCAATTTTTAGTTCTGCTACAACGTGCGAGTTACCCACTAGTATTAATCAAAGAAAACTTATTTATTCCCATTCCAAATATTGTTGTATCAACCGTGTAAAATTGTAAAATGTTATTTTTACATAAAGATGATTAATGTTGATTTTTTTTTTTTTTTTTTTTTTTGGGAAGATCTAATTCAATGGTGAAATCCTAGTCCTAACAACCTCCAAATCACAAGTTCGAGTCCTCTCAAACGCCGGGCTCTTTCAACCTTAATGGGTATGATTTTTTGATGGACGAGAATCGAACTTGTGACCAACCCCGGGTGAGAACTCTCTGAATAGGTAAACCCTCTCACCTCAAACCAGCTGGGCTGGATATCATAGCTGAACACAATCTTAAAGATTGTTTTGGGACACGTGACAAATTTAGTAAAATATTACTTGTAAATTTTAAAGACTACGTTTTTTTTAAGTTGTATTTACAAGAGAGGTATAAATCTATAATAGGAAAGAATTCCATCAAAATCTGGAATAATTGATCTACAATCAACAAATGATGCTAAAAAGCAATAATTAGTCAAGTAGACACATGTTGATAGAATGGTGGTAGACAAGTCAGACCAGCTGACCAGGGTGGCACATGTGACTCTAGAAAATGTCCAAAAATATCATATTTGTTGGTTGAATAAAGTGAATCTCGATTGTAATCTTGTGGTAACCACCTTCATGTACCCTTGGTGAAAGTAGCCAATTATCACATGCAATTATCAGTTGAAACCAAAAGAAATCAGTTCTAAGAGGGTACTGATTGTTAGTTTGATGCCAAGTTTCTATGTTTGTGGCCATCGAGAATTTTAGTTGATCTTGTTTGTGCCCCCTATGCTAAATTGCTAACACTAGGTATGAGAAAGTATTGGGTACAAAGTCCTTTAACCTACAAAGTGTAGGAAACCATCAAAATCTGTCATGTGTAACATGACGGTTATAACATATAAACTGATTGTCAATAATGAGAGGGGTATTATAGACTTTTGCATCGATCAATTAATCATGTTCATAATTATGTTTTTTCACAATCCCTGTTTTATCATTAAATCAGAATTCAAATTTTTATAACTGATTGCACAATCTTCGATCATCAATTCTTACCTTATTCAAAAACTCTAATCACATTGCATATGTCGAACAAAATTTTTACCAAAATCATACTCAATTGCAGAGTTGATCATCATGTTCGGTAGGTTACTCTGTTTTTTAATTTCACATAATCGTAATCTTATTTTGATTTTTAATTGTTTATCAGACCTAAACAACAAACCTGAAATCATAATCGGAGAAGAAGATGATGTCGTCGATGCTCATAATCTAAATTTTGAAGGTTAGTTTTTACTGTTTTGATGTATATTAGCAGATCGCAAAAGTCAGAGATGAACAAAGGTTGATTGATAAGTGCTTAATTTTGTATGCAGATATTATACAGGAAGATGTTAATAACACTGATGAACAAGGTGGTGAGAGGTTTGATTTCATGGTTGAACACAGAAGGATGCAAGGTAATTGTTGTTTTTGTATATGATAATAAGCAACTGCGTTTTATGATGTTTAACGTGCGTTTTGAGGTAACTGGTGGTTTTTAATTTTTTATGTAATTGATAATGGTCAAATGCGTTTTATTATGTTTAACATGCGTTTTGAGGTAACTGGTGGTTTTTATGTAATTGATATTGGTCAAATGCGTTTTATGATGTTTAAACATGCGTTTTGAGATTGTTAAATAAATCCTTTTCATGTGCATGTGAATGCTTACTATTAGGTGCGTTTTTATAGTATGGTCATGTCAATTTGTCATTAAAATTAGATTTTATAGTTGTATGTTATGTGTTTTATGACAGATCTATCTAACAAAGATGTTCCCATTGATGACCAAACTCCAATATACAAACCTGCTGTTGCATCTTCAATGAAACCAGAAGTTGGGATGGTTTTTCCAAGTATAGATCATGCTTTTGAGTTTTATCAACAGTATGCGAAGGCTTCTGGATATACAGCTAGGAAGAGTACCCAATATGTTCATATGAATGTGCTTCGTATCAAATATTTTGTATGTTACAAAGAGGGTGAGAAGCCATATAAATTCAGTTCAGGGAATGACAATAAAAAAGTTAAACAAAGGAAAAGACCTTCAATCCGTACAGGATGTAAGGCTCATATTAGATTTGGTTCAGAGAATGGAAAAGAGTTTAGGGTATGTGATTTTGTAGAAGGACATAATCATCCGTTGGTTTCTTTAGAGGAAATTCACTTGTTAGCAGCCAATAGAAAGTTTACCCATATTCAGGAAGAAATGATATGTGAACTGTCTTCCTTAAACATGGGTCATGTTAAAGCTTTTAATGTGGTTATAGGCGGGTGTGGAGTTGTAGAGTAGTTCAGTTGGTGGTTTGTATTTAGTGTTTTTATTTGGGAGAATGTTTAGTAGGTAGGTGGCCGTTTCTAGAGCAAAATGCCAAAGGTGAGTAGGTAGAGATGCATGGGCCATGATTGTTCAAATAATATTATGAGAGAACTACATAATTAGTCCTTGTGGTTTACCATTAGTTTCACATTTGAGTATTAAGGTTTAAAAGTTTCATATTAAGGTATTAAGTTTAGTTTTTGTAACATAATAGGGTATTAGCACTAACGGGGGTTAATATTTAACTGAGTTTACCATCACGTGACAAAGGGTAAACCACAAGGACCAAATGTGAAACTTAAGTAGAGCCCACCACCAATCTCAAAGATGAAACTAATAATAAACCACAAGGACTAATTGTGTAGTTTTAATAAATATTTAAAAACTTTAGTGGACCTACCACCCACCTCCTTCTTCGCCTTCACACACCTCTTTACTCACATTCACCCACCACCATCCTCATCTTCCACTACCACAATCAACCATATCTCCTCCACCTTTCACCACAATCTGTCTCCCCCTTCAAATCTATTGTGCACTAGAATAATAATAATAATAATAATAATAATCATAATAATAATAATAATAATAATAATAATACTACGTTCTTACTAAATTTCATTCCTACCCTTCTTTACTTCTGATTTCAACATTATACCTTGTAAAAGTTTTCATTTTTTGTTGATCTGTGTGTTCTTTTCGCAATTAATCCCAATAATTGATGTGGGATCTTTGATTTAGGATTGAGGGTACAATTTGTGTTTGAATGTCTAAAGCGCTGTAGTTCTTGAAATTAAGTTCATATTTTTAACAATTACTACAATAGTACACAGTTCTTACTAAAATTGCTACAAGATCTTGTATCAGTCATGTATTTGATGGTATAGGTTTGTCATCACTCATGATTTGAGTATCTACTGGTTCAATCAAACTTGAGAAAATTATATGTTTCAATGGTTTTTATGATATCAGTTGACAATTAGCAATGCAGGTTTTAAAAAAAAATTATTATTGTTATTTATGTATAGATCTGTAGGTTCTCAAGAAAACTAATTTAAACAATTAATCGCCCATCTCTAACAGAAGAATCCATTATCTGTCTTTTGAATTTGATGTAACATTACGCATTAAAAACTTGTACGTTACACGTTCATCAATAATAAAACGTCAAGTTTTCATCTTATATTCGCATTTAATTATTTTGTCGCGATTGTGGAACCCTAATACTATATATATAATATAATATATGTGTGTGGAATGATAAATATATCAAAAAATAATAAAATGCTTTGACCGGGTTCGAACCCGCGCCAAAGCCAAACACACACACATGCACAACCATCTGGGCTGGACCATCATCTTGTATTAAACCCGGATCTTCATTATATTTATACACACATTAAAAACCTTCACAGTTGACAAGGAAAGTCAACTGTGGGTTAGCTTGATGATCAATCCAGCAAATTAACTCGTAATTGATCTCTATTTGGTAAATTTAGGTGATTGCCGGCCCTATACAACACGATTACACGTCAATTACACCAAATCGTTGACCAATTGATTCAATTATACGCGTATGACATTAATCAAGGTCAAACTTTCCAATTAACCTTAACCATTGAACCTCTGTATAAATAGATGATCTCCGAAGCTTAACAACTCGCTCACAACTCTCTCTCAACCTCCAATTCTCTCTGATATACTCTGATTTTGATTATTGTGTTCGTCGTTTGACTTTTGCCTTGACCCGGCTATTATCATCATTTCATCACTGTGAGTCTGATTTTCTGTGTGGGTTTTATTCATCGGCGATCAACCAACAAAAGCCCCAACATTAATCGGGCTCAAGTTGGTTGATTTGCCCAATTGCAAATTCTAGGGTTCATCCGTAATGAATTGGGGATAAATCTTGTTTCGCGTATGGTATTTATTAAATTCAAAACAAGAAACATCACAACCACCGGCCTAGGCCAAGTGGTTGTGACCATGGTCCACCACAGAGGTTACCCGGGTTCGAGTCCCGGCTCTGACCTTTCTTTTTGTTCTTTTTTTTTTTTTTTTTTTTTTTGTAACAAACAATTATATATATATATATATATGTATATTAAACATTTTAATCTTTTAAATTCATTTTAAAATATCAAAACTATTTTATAAATTCTAAAAAAAATTATATTTGTTTAATCTGTGATAAAAGTGTTATTTGCAATTTTTATTTTTCAGAAATTCATTTATTTAATATTTATATTAATTAAATCATTTTTATACTATTATATTTATAAAAATCCATTTATATATCAAAACAATTTTATTAAATTCTCCAAAATTTATCCTGACTTTTTATAAAGTTAAACTTTACTGAAATAATTTTTAATTCAGTAAAATCATTTATTTCATATTTTTAATCAATTTTTGTTAGATTTAATCCTAATTAAATCATAATAAATCCAATTTTCATCATTTTTGCACCAAAATTTTATACAAATTATTTTTAATTATTTAGAACAGAAATATGATTTTTAAAATTTAAATTCTTTAATTTTAGTATTTTTGGATATTAAAGTTAAATATTGGCTATTTATAAATAAATAGATTTAAAAATCTATTTTAAATGAAATAATTTTATAAAAATTATTTTTATGCTTCAAACACTTTAATGTGTACATTCAAAATTCAAATTTTATAAAAAGACTTTCTTTCATTTAATTATCAAATTTTCTTTTATTAATTAACATTTTAATTTAAATTCAACAATTGATTATCCCCAAATCAAAACCCTAGGATACACTTGTAAGTTAATTAGACTTAGACTTATTACATATTACCTTATTATAGGGTGATATTTGGAATCATTTTGGGCAACACAATTATTTCATCTTTTCAACAAGTTTAACATTTGCTAAGGTGAGTTTTACATAGCCCCTTTTATTTATCACCATTTTTGGGGTGAAACATGTTATAACATTATCATTGCAATTCAATCATCAATGTGTCTATGTGTTTTCTATGTTGCATTATGTCTTGAGCATGATTAGAGTAAGCACCATTCTAGCATAATCATTAACATTGATCAGCCGACGGTATACATTGATAGATCTATTGGACTGACAATCCCACCCGGATACGTGCCTCCTACAAAGGTTACGTGGGTGTTTGTTATCGCATAACATATTCATTGGGACCATAAGTGTATGGTATGTATCATTTTATAACAGTCAACAGGGTTGATTATGCACTCGATTTATTTCTAGTATGTTCTCACATATGGGCTAGATTAACATGACACATGAATTGCACAACATTTTATCCATTTTATTATCAAAAACCTATGTAATTCTCACCAACTTATGTTGACCCAAAATACTTTCAAAATTAACATGTTTTAGGTAACAATGAAGCTGAGGCTTGAGTTAGCATGAGGATTTTACTTGAAGTTTATTTGAAGTTATTGAAGTTGTTATTTGATATTATGTATTTGAATTCTTAGACATCATTTCACATTTTGGATATTATGTTTGAATAAATTATTTAAAATTTATATTATACCATGTGCTACTGAAAACAATCATCAATACGTGGCACCCCGATGTTTCCGCCATCGGTTGGGGTGTTACATTTGAGATGTTAAATGGGATGGAAGTTTAGTTGCTGGTTATGCCAATAACATGTTGGTGCCGCAAAATGATGTTAATTTACTAATGGAAATGATTCAACGCCTATCTGTTCGACTTGTTTAGGGCATGCCTTTGGTTGGTTGAGGTGAAAGGTGGAGGAGATATGGTTTATTATGGTAGTGAAATGTGAAGAAGAAGGTGGGTGAAGGTGAAGAAGATGGTGGGTGGTGGGTCCCACTAAGGTTTTTAAATATTAGATAAAACTACATAATTAGTCCTTATGGATTACTATTAGTTTTACATTTGAGGTTGGTGGTGGGCCCCACTTAAGTTTGACATTTGGTCCTTGTAGTTTACCATTTGTCACATGAGAGTAAACTCAGTTAAATATTAACATCCGTTAGTGCTAATACCCTATTATGTTACAAAAACTAAACTTAACACCTTAACATGAAATTTTTAAACCTTAATACTCAAAGGTGAAATTAATGGTAAACCACAAGGACTAATTATGTAGTTCTCTCTAATATTATTTATGGTTCGATTTTTTCTTTCAGCTTTACCATTTTGTGAGGATGTGTAAGGACATGATAAACAATATAGTATGCAATTGGTCGTGAAAAAGTTTTGTAAAGCGGTGTTAACATACTCACGACCATTGTCACACTGAAAAGTTTTGATTGTTCGTTCAAATTGGGTTTTTATGTTAGATGCAAATTGGGTAAAGGCGGAGAAGACATTGGACTTATGGTTGAGTGGGTATGTCGATAAAAATTAGAATAGTCATCTAAAAACAAAACATGATATTTATGACTGGATGAGCTAATGATAGGAGATGTCCATACATCACTATGAACTATATCAAAAGGTTGAACAATATAAGTAGTAGAAGCAAAGAAAGGAAGTCTAATACTTTTACCAAAAACACAAGAGTCACACACATTATTATGAAATTTATCAAAAGAAACCGAACTAGTAGCTTTTATTGAATTCAAAGATTGACGTCCCGGGTGGCCAAGACGTTGGTGCCAAAGGTCAGCGGAGATGACGACAAGAGCAGTGGGTTGAGTAGAGGACCCGAGCACCAAAGGGTAGAGATCACTGTTGTTGTTGCATTGCAGGAGCGGAGTCCGCGTCTTGAGGTCCTTCACAAGAAAACCAAATGGGTCAAATTAAACAGACACAAAATTATCCCCAGTGAATCAACGAACAGAAATAAGATTTTTAACTAATTTTGCTGAGTAAAGGACATTTTTAAGGACAAAGGGTGGGAATGGTTTGGAAAGGTATTTTATGCCTTGTCCTATAACCGGAATTGTATTACCATTACCTACAATAATATGTTGAGGAATTCAAGAGTTAGAAAAGGAATGGAAATCACCTTGTTCACTAGACATTGTGGAAGATGTGCCAGTATCCATGTATTGTGTCGGGTCGGGCTCCTGAAGTGACATTGTATATAGAGCTTGTTCGATGTCCGTTGGGCTATACGCTATGAAATTATTCTGTGATGGTTTTGGGCCTAAAAGGCCAGCCTGCTGGGCCGAGAGTTGGTTATTGTTTCTGTTGGTCGTGGGGTAAGGGCAAGGTGGGCTAGTCCAAGGCATCTGTTGCTGGGCCGATAAGTGGGACTGTTAGGCCGGTCCATGTGGGGAAGCAGGAGGCCATTGAGAGTACCATGGATAATATGGAGATGGCTAGAAAAGGAAGGTAGGGGTCTGTGAACGACCGTAGGATCCTCGTCCACGTCCACGACGGCCTGGGCGGCCGCGGCCGAAGAAACTAGCAGACGTTCGGGTATTGTCGGTGGAGGTGGGTCGATGTGTGGTGGTAGCAGTTAAGGCGGAAGAGGCTGTTTTGGATGATTGCAAGGCTCTCTCGACTTTGGTGGTCTCGGCTTGAATAAGTTTCGAACGTGTAGCATAAAACGACGGTAGGGGTGATGTGTTCTGGATGATTGTCGATATCCCTTCATATTGTTCATTTAAACCCGCAAGTAATTGTAACACCAAGCGATCACCATCAACAGAAGCATCAATGTTTGCAAGTTGATCGGCTATAACTTTTATAGCTTGACAATAAGCCGACATGTTGGGAAACCCGTCCAACCAAGTGTTGGAAAACTTATGCATGAGATGGATGGCGCGGGCACTCTTGTTGTCATGGAAAGATCTTCTATGGCGACCTAAGCCTCATGAGCGTTCGAGGTGTTGTTAATGATGGTATGAAGGAGGTCATTAGAGATCATACTGTATAGCCATTGTAGGACAATAGCATCAATACGTTCCCATACATCGGAGGGTTTGGAGGAGGATTCGGTCGAAACGGGTTCAGTTGGTGGTGGTCGTGGTTTTAAGTGATCATCGACCATAA
Source organism: Ambrosia x helenae (assembly GCA_030844895.1). Classification (NCBI taxonomy): domain Eukaryota; kingdom Viridiplantae; phylum Streptophyta; class Magnoliopsida; order Asterales; family Asteraceae; genus Ambrosia; species Ambrosia x helenae. Next base: position 131,829,091 of record CM061228.1, on the reverse strand, counting down.
AGGCTTTGCATTGTATCTTGAAAAGAGTAGCCCAAGATGCATATTGAGAGGATTCGATTTCGAGTGTGATGGGTATAAAGTTCTTGATGTTGGATACGGTTGTGGCTCGGTGTAGTTTGGATTCGACGGTTATGGAAGGGATGATAGAGGAAGAGGTGGCAGGGAAGTCATGGTAAATAAGGGTGGTCGAGAAGGCAGGAAAAGTGATCGGCTTAAGACTGCCGATCGAAAATAGTGAGGAGATGAGGTGGGACGACAATAGGGAAAAGGAAGGAGAATTAGGGTTTAGGCTATCTGGTCTCTTGATACCATGATAGAATAGGCTCCTTGCCTCCTCTCTATTCATTCACATATATTTATAATAATTACCATGAGACATCTATATTTGGATAGAGATAATGTTACAATTATATTTACAATCATACTATAATTATCTATATCTATATCTATTATCTATTATCTATTAATCTATTATCTATTAATATATATAAAAGAATTGCACTATGATGACATGGCATTCAATGGAGAAACCTCCCACCCTTTGAATGTGCCATGTGGCATCATGTGATGCATTCTTTTTATTTTTTTTAAAATTTTCATTTTTTATTAGATCGCATTAATCAAACCTATCTATCATCACATATAATCCTCATCATCTTCCCCCTAAACCCTAATAATCTTTTATTTTTCGTTTTTCTGTTTTATCCCTGCACATATAATCCAATCATCACCGAAGAAAGGTTTTTGTTAGCGTGTAAAAACCCCTGACGACCAATCTTTTGGAGTTCCAAGCTTCCCCTGTATCTTTTTCTTTTCCATTCAAGAGAAACAGAGGGAAATTAGGGTTCAATTGGGTTATTGACATCAATTCTAAACAGAGCATTCAAACTATGGATCTTTTTCCACAAGGTAATTTATATCCTTTTTGTTCGAATCTTCATTTGCTTTTTGTGGGTTTTTATCTGTATGCATAGGTTATCTATTGTTTACATAATGTGGGATTATTGAATTGATAGGGATTTTGATTGGAAGATAGTTTGTTGATGAATTTTGAGGGTTTGGTTGATTGGTATGTATTAAATGGAATGTGAGGGTGAAGATTTTGGATTAAAATCATTCATCCTCTGCAATAGAAAAGTTGACCCATGATGTTTGTGAGACTGAAGTCCATGAAGAAAAGATGGACCCACCTGCCAAATTTCCACCTTTCATTAATGGTACACGATGAAAAATATGAACACTGTTTTCATACATCTCTATGTTTTTTTAAGAACCAATTTTAAGTTATATGTTTTAAGTTTAGGTATATGATGATTATTAAATAGACAGATATAGTGCCAATGATCCCCAGCTCAGTTGGGGAGAGGTGGGAGGGTTTACTCCTTAGGAAGGTTCCCGCCTGGGAGAGGTACACGGTTCGAATCCTAGGGCCAGCCAAAATATACCCCTTGACGTTGAAAGGGCTTATGCCCCCAGGGACGATGCGGAAAGGGGATTCAAAATGGGGTACCGAGGTGATGTGTGACATCCGTCACTTTTTAATAATAATAATAATAATAATAATAAAAAAAAATTCAGATTTTATTATATATATATACATTTTTTTTAAATCACACATAACCCAAACCAATCCCTACCTACAACCCAACACAACAAACCCAATATCCATGGCAGCAGCCCAAACCCTTTTCTTTTCTTTAATAGTCGAGCCCATCAGACAAGGCCCATCAACCAGGCCCATCCCCTTTTCCCTCTTAACTGTTAAAAAAAAAAAAAACAATTGCCGCTCCCAGGACTCGAACCCGGGCAGCCGGCCGGGTCACCACACACACGCGCCTTAACCATCTGAGCCACACTTGTATTTTGATCTGATTCCTATTCGTTTTATATAAATACACACTTTCACTCCTCCTTTTTCCTTTTCCTGGTTCGCAAACAGCAGCAGCAGCAGTTATGAAAAAGTTTTATTTTTTATTTTTTTTTTTCTTATTTTTGGCCAATCAATCAACTAAATTAACACTCTTGAAATTATATATGGATTGATTACGTGATTGCCGGCCTCTTCTGATCAAGCTACACGTCAATTACAAATCAATTGACCACCAATTAATTATATACGCGTATGAACTTCAATTCGTGGTCAACCTTGCCAATTAAACGATCCAACGATCCTCTATATAAATTGAACCTCTGTGTAACATTTCAACTCGCTCATACTCTCTTCTCAATCTTTAATTCTTCTCAAATCACACTGATAATTATCATCCTGATCGTTGTTTGACTTTTGTCTTTGACCGGGCAATCATACACGAATCCACATTGTAAGTATAATATTTTTAGTGGGTTTTGTTGGTCGGCATCCACACAATGAAAGCCCTAACATTAATCGGGTTATAGATGTGTGGATCGTTCGATTGTAAATGCTAGGCTCGTAATCATAATTTGGGGAAGAACACTAATTTGCATGACATATTAATATTTAAAGAACAGAGAACAATCACAACCACTGGTCTAGACCAAGTGGTTGTGTTGTTGGTTTGATACACTGCAGACGCGGGTTCGAACCCGACTGCCACCACTTTTTTTTTTTTTTGTATTTCTTTTTTTTTAAAACCAATTATATATATATATTATGCATTAAATCTTGTAAATTCGTTTTTAATTATTAAAACCATTTTATAAATTCTAAAAAAATTATTTTCAACAAATCTGATGTCATAGCTTTATCTACAATTTTTATTTTTCTGAAATTCATTTATTTAATATTTATAATAATTAAATCAATTTTATGCTAATATACTTATAAAAATCCATTAAAATATCAAAACGATCTTATAATTTTCCACAAAAATTATCCTAAGTTTTTATAACATTAATCTTTTCAGAAATGATTTTTATTTCTGAAAAATCATTTATTTAATATTTTTAATCAATTTTTGTTAGTTTTAATCATAATTAAATCATAATAAATCCATTTTTCAATATTTTTGCACCAAAATTTTACATAAATTATTTCTATACATTTGGAACAGAAATACAATTTTTAATGCTCAAATTCTTTGATTTTAATATTTTCAGATATTAAAGTCATATTTTGGCAATTTGAAATAATTAGATTAAATATTCTATTTCCAAGAAAATAATTTTATAAAAATTATTTTCATACTTAAAACCTTATGTTATGATTATATTCAACTTAAGATTTTACAAAGAGACTTTTATTTATTTATTTATTAAATTTCATATATTTAATAAACAATTCATTAATTAATCAAATAAGCATTTATCCCCAAATTCGAAGCCCTAGAAATACATATATCCTAGAGTTATTTCCCTTACACATTATCGAATTCTTTAGGTTGATACTTTGAGATAGTTCCAACACATATTTCGTTGTACAAGTCCAATTTCAAAGTTATTACGTGAACTGTGAGTATTTCCTATCCCCTTTTTGCTTTTATTCATTTTTGGGGTGTTACATGTACACTATTACAATTTCAAATACAAGTTTACATTTTTCACAATACAATTCTAGTACTATGTGCATTGCTTACAACGTGCTTTATGCTTAGACAATACATGTGGATTACATTTGTACTTAGTGAAATCATTAACATGGTACAAGCCGACCTTAACATTGGATAGCGCTATTTGGATTGACAACCCGCCTAGATTGATTCTCCCCCTTTTTCATCGGAGAATCCGTGGCCAGTGTTAAGCTTTTTATCCATTTATTGGATAAGTACACTACAGTTCATACAGTACATTATACAGTCACAGGGTTGATTTCGCTCATTTGTATGATACATAGTTTACATATTTGCACTGTAGCTTGCACTTGAATTGTATAATTTTTTTTAACCTACTATATATATCAAATCTAGGAATGCTCACCAACATTTCATATGTTGACCAAACCTATTTTTGTACATGTTTCAGGTGCAGTTTGATCTAGTGCTTTAGCAAGAGACATTTAGTGCTTTATTTTAATTCAGTTATTTCAATATTTACATTTCATTTAGACAATGTATTTTCCATTTCCATGTAAGACAATTTTGATTATTCAATAATATTTACATTTTAGTACCATGTGCTTTTGAACAATCGTCACTACGTGGCACCTCGATGATTCCGCCATCGGTTGGGGTGTTACAGATTGGTATCAGAGCCATGCTTATAGGGAACTAGGTTATTAGATAAAATGGCCTAGACTATAACCGAACTTTAACTTGCATGCATTATATTTCCTAAACTACCCTACCCCTCATTTCCCTCTACTTTACTTCTTTCATCTTTCCCTTTTTCTCTCTCTCCATTCTTTTCATCCTTCATCATGGTGCATAGAGATGGTGTCCTACAGGGAGTGGAAAGTCTACATCATCATGGAACAGGGACAGTACCTTTCATGAAGACACTCTTAGGCATAATGCCTACTCTTACTTTTGTTCCTTCAAAGTTGTTGAACTTTAATGAGTGTGATAAGGACACGTGCAATCTGGAAGGGTGGACGCCTGTACACTGGGTTTTCTGGCATAGGCAAGCATAGCGCATAAATCCATTTACGGACCTGTTATGCTTACCTGGGGATTCCTGGAGTGAGTGTCCACTTATAGGCTAAAGCATGTCTCCTTTGATCACCGTTGGGTTCAAACTCCTTTGAAAAGTCAACGTTCTTGTTGGGCTTTACAGCTAGACAAGGGCACTCCAAGCATTTATGCAAGTTTTACAATAATACTCTCTCCTCTCATAAACAATATCCTATATATCATGATTTTCATATATTGTTTACAAGTTCATACTTTCATAACCATCTATGGATTTCACAATTACACTTCACCTTACCCTCTTAGCCACTTTTTAAATATTCAACACCCTACCCAAATCATATTATTTCTTTTCTCCACATGTTATTTATTTTAAAAACTATAACCTCATACTTTAGCACAAACTAAAGATTTCTAAAACTAGTTGTATTACCTAGCAACTTTACAAAGTACATATTTTCCTCGAACTTAAATTCAATTGATTATTTATTGACGTAACAAACGATTTTCTATATAATGTTTTAAACTATTACAAAGCCTACTTAGCTTGTACTATTTAACAACTTTTGCCTTATGTACAAAACCAAATTTTGAAAATATTTATTTATTTTTTTTGGAATAATATCTAGTCTCTAGATTCTCCATCAACACTCACTCATTTTCAACTTGTTCAAATTTTTACAATATTTGGCATACACCACAATCATGTTTTCTTATACACTTGATTATAACCTTTGATCCAAACCCCAAAATTTACACTGCTATATAATCTCCTTACTATAAAATAAACTCTTTATCTTCACATTCACCATCTCTCACAACCTTGATTCTGCTTCAAAATTTTTCATCATCCTCTCAAGAACTAAATTCATATCCTTCACCTTCTCACACGTGAGCTAGTTACCTATGATAATCAAACTACTAAAAACCTGATACTTGATTCTACATGATTTTTTTTTTCCAAAACATCATTGTTTGTGAAACTTGATTTCCCCTTAATTTGACTATTCACTGGACATTTAATTATTCATGATACTCGTGTTTTCATTTCTTGATCTTATTATCATAGGCATATAACATCTAGAAATTTCCTTGCGTATTATTGTGTATTAGCACAGATTGGAAATTTATTATATTGATTACGTTTATTTTTAATCATACAAGACTCTACCTTACATTTATTTGAAACGTTTGGACTTGATACTTGATCTTACAGATGCTTTTCTAAGAAAACATCATTGGTTATTACATGAAACTAGATTTTTCCCTTAATTTGACTACGCATTGAACATCTAATTATTCATGATACTCGTAAACATTTAATTATTCATGATAAACACTTACACTTAATGGTTGTAGTACTTACAAACTTGCTTGCATAAACAAATTGCAATTTATGTGAATAATAATTGCTGCACTTAATAGAAGTCATCATGCCTTTTTCAACAGTCGGGAGAGGCCCTACAACCTGCTCCACGACTGGTGGAGGCTATCGAACATACTCAATGATTGGTAGAGGTCACTATGCCTTTTCAAACAGTCGGGAGAGGCCCTACAACCTACTCCACGGCTGGTGGAGGCTATCGAACCTGCTCAACAATCGGTGGGATCATAGAAGGACATAAAATCCTAATGTAAGGTAAATTGATGATTCCGGTCCGGAACGTAATCATGAATTTACAGGTGCGTTAGGGTAGTGTGAAATTCTATTAGAGTTTTTGGTAGGCGTCCAGTACATTTTCAAGGTATCAAAGGTGTGGTGGGTTAGCTGCGGTACACCCTGTATACAAACACTAATGATGCATTGAAAGTGAGACTGGAAGTCGGACCAGGAACAAACTCTAGTTACTTGGTAGTTCACTTGGTCTTTTTATAGTCAATCAACTCGTACATTTATTTTAGGATTCCTGAACTTGCAATTTAAGTGATTTACTAGATTCTTATTCTCCTTATTATTCGAGACGAACCTAATCCTTAACTCACACCTATCAAACCTCATATCCAAATCATTCGAAACAATTCACTCTGTTACCTATAAATGAACGTCGTGACTTAACCCAAATTTTCCGAACCACAGTTACCTTAATTTTTCCCAAGCATTCATAACCCTATGTTTCTAATAACTTCGGGACGAAGTTTCTAAAAGTAGGGGATGCTGTGACATCCGTCACTTTTTAATAATAATAATAATAATAAAAAAAAAATTCAGATTTTATTATATATATATACATTTTTTTTAAATCACACATAACCCAAACCAATCCCTACCTACAACCCAACACAACAAACCCAATATCCATGGCAGCAGCCCAAACCCTTTTCTTTTCTTTAATAGTCGAGCCCATCAGACAAGGCCCATCAACCAGGCCCATCCCCTTTTCCCTCTTAACTGTTAAAAAAAAAAAAAAAACAATTGCCGCTCCCAGGACTCGAACCCGGGCAGCCGGCCGGGTCACCACACACACGCGCCTTAACCATCTGAGCCACACTTGTATTTTGATCTGATTCCTATTCGTTTTATATAAATACACACTTTCACTCCTCCTTTTTCCTTTTCCTGGTTCGCAAACAGCAGCAGCAGCAGTTATGAAAAAGTTTTATTTATTTATTTTTTTTCTTATTTTTGGCCAATCAATCAACTAAATTAACACTCTTGAAATTATATATGGATTGATTACGTGATTGCCGGCCTCTTCTGATCAAGCTACACGTCAATTACAAATCAATTGACCACCAATTAATTATATACGCGTATGAACTTCAATTCGTGGTCAACCTTGCCAATTAAACGATCCAACGATCCTCTATATAAATTGAACCTCTGTGTAACATTTCAACTCGCTCATACTCTCTTCTCAATCTTCAATTCTTCTCAAATCACACTGATAATTATCATCCTGATCGTTGTTTGACTTTTGTCTTTGACCGGGCAATCATACACGAATCCACATTGTAAGTATAATATTTTTAGTGGGTTTTGTTGGTCGGCATCCACACAATGAAAGCCCTAACATTAATCGGGTTATAGATGTGTGGATCGTTCGATTGTAAATGCTAGGGCTCGTAATCATAATTTGGGGAAGAACACTAATTTGCATGACATATTAATATTTAAAGAACAGAGAACAATCACAACCACTGGTCTAGACCAAGTGGTTGTGTTGTTGGTTTGATACACTGCAGACGCGGGTTCGAACCCGGCTGCCACCACTTTTTTTTTTTTTTTGTATTTCTTTTTTTTTAAACCAATTATATATATATATATATATTATGCATTAAATCTTGTAAATTCGTTTTTAATTATTAAAACCATTTTATAAATTCTAAAAAAATTATTTTCAACAAATCTAATGTCATAGCTTTATCTACAATTTTTATTTTTCTGAAATTCATTTATTTAATATTTATAATAATTAAATCAATTTTATGCTAATATACTTATAAAAATCCATTAAAATATCAAAACGATCTTATAATTTTCCACAAAAATTATCCTAAGTTTTTATAACATTAATCTTTTCAGAAATGATTTTTATTTCTGAAAAATCATTTATTTAATATTTTTAATCAATTTTTGTTAGTTTTAATCATAATTAAATCATAATAAATCCATTTTTCAATATTTTTTGCACCAAAATTTTACATAAATTATTTCTATACATTTGGAACAGAAATACAATTTTTAATGCTCAAATTCTTTGATTTTAATATTTTCAGATATTAAAGTCATATTTTGGCAATTTGAAATAATTAGATTAAATATTCTATTTCCAAGAAAATAATTTTATAAAAATTATTTTCATACTTAAAACCTTATGTTATGATTATATTCAACTTAAGATTTTACAAAGAGACTTTTATTTATTTATTTATTAAATTTCATATATTTAATAAACAATTCATTAATTAATCAAATAAGCATTTATCCCCAAATTCGAAGCCCTAGAAATACATATATCCTAGAGTTATTTCCCTTACACATTATCGAATTCTTTAGGTTGATACTTTGAGATAGTTCCAACACATATTTCGTTGTACAAGTCCAATTTCAAAGTTATTACGTGAACTGTGAGTATTTCCTATCCCCTTTTTGCTTTTATTCATTTTTGGGGTGTTACATGTACACTATTACAATTTCAAATACAAGTTTACATTTTCACAATACAATTCTAGTACTATGTGCATTGCTTACAACGTGCTTTATGCTTAGACAATACATGTGGATTACATTTGTACTTAGTGAAATCATTAACATGGTACAAGCCGACCTTAACATTGGATAGCGCTATTTGGATTGACAACCCGCCTAGATTGATTCTCCCCCTTTTTCATCGGAGAATCCGTGGCCAGTGTTAAGCTTTTTATCCATTTATTGGATAAGTACACTACAGTTCATACAGTACATTATACAGTCACAGGGTTGATTTCGCTCATTTGTATGATACATAGTTTACATATTTGCACTGTAGCTTGCACTTGAATTGTATAATTTTTTTTAACCTACTATATATATCAAATCTAGGAATGCTCACCAACATTTCATATGTTGACCAAACCTATTTTTGTACATGTTTCAGGTGCAGTTTGATCTAGTGCTTTAGCAAGAGACATTTAGTGCTTTATTTTAATTCAGTTATTTCAATATTTACATTTCATTTAGACAATGTATTTTCCATTTCCATGTAAGACAATTTTGATTATTCAATAATATTTACATTTTAGTACCATGTGCTTTTGAACAATCGTCACTACGTGGCACCTCGATGATTCCGCCATCGGTTGGGGTGTTACATGATGTCCTTAGCCGATTAAAAAAAATAGACAGATATAGATTTCTAATATATATGGACAAGAAGGTTCAGGTGTTTGATGATGTTCAAGAATTTCAATGATGTATAGCGTTTGTTTTGTTTGAAGAATATATTTGTGACAACCGCCACCCTCATCCTTTATCAAGTTGACAATTTTAGTCCTTCGTCCATTTTGAAGTTTCACCGCTAGTCCTCGTCAAATATTATTTATTTTATTTTAATTTTTCTTTTAAAATGGTGTATGTATACATTTTAGATACGCATGTTTTGACATATAAATGTACCATACTCGTATAATCATGTTAGCTTATGAAAGTTCCATTTCGTTTATTTAAGTTAAAAAAGTTTAAAATTTATGTTTCTTTTGGCACCATTAAGTTACCTCCATCATTACTAACATGTTACAACTTCCAAAACGTGTTTATTACGCGAGTTAATGGAGTTTTAATCTTGTAACTGACGATTTATGACATAGAGGTCTAACACTTGTTTTTTTTGAACAACCATATAAGCCAATCTTGCCATTATTTTTTTTTTTTGCACCTCTAAAATTTCAATGCATGGCTCGGCTCTTTCACCTCCTTTTTCGGGTCCTTTTCGTATTTGTAAGCTTCTTATCTCAATGTCATTTTGCTTAGTATTGTTCTAGGATCAAAAGCCCTCTATTACAGGGTTCTAATCTTATCTAAATCGTATGATTGAAGTTCTAGGGTTAGGGTTTATGTGTAAGGTAGATTGGGGAAGAAGATGACTTGATCATAAATTGTTAAATATATTTTCCTTTCATTATCTTCAATAAAATCTAATTTGGTGTAGTGGTTTGTCAGTTGGTTAGTTACAACACAGATCCGGGTTCGAACCCAGTCACCCGAGATCTGATCCATGTTTTATTTATTTATTTATTTTTTGCTTCATTGATATATTTATATATATTTATATATATATATACACATTAAACTTAGAATATTCATAATAAATCCATTTTTGCTCCAAAAATTATAAAAATTTAGGAGTAGCATCTTGACACCATAAAGAAAATTACTACACTTTATTTTCTGGAAAATGTCATATTTTTATATTTTTATGGAATTTATTTGTTTTAATCGTATTTAATTGATTAAAAATTCATTTTTAATGATTTTAATCTCAAACTTTTTGGTAAATTATTTCTAATCATAATGTACTGAAATAAAAATATTTGGTTCAGAAAACATTTATTTTTATTATCTTTCCTATTTTTAATCATTTAAACATGATTTAATCTCATTAAACCAGTTTTAAATATAAATAAGTTTATAAAAATTATGAGAAAACTATTTTCATTAATTTACATCAGGAATAATCCATTTTCTATAAAAATAACATTTTTGGATCATGTCTTGTATTTATAGTCTTATTTATGTTTAATTAGATATAATTAATCATTTAATTATTTATACTATTAAATATCTATTTTATAAATACTTTTATTATAAAATAGAAATATTCTTATGGTTGAAAGCCTTTATTATCATTTGTTGGATCACATTGTAACTCATAATTATTTATTTCAATATTTATGATTATTGCATTTATTTATAATAATTGCAATTAACTAAATTATTTTGTATTAATTATTTAAACATATTTTAATCTAATTATTCACTTGGTCATAATTATATTACCTAAATCATATCTAAAAACTTTGATATATTATTTTAATATACAACTTTTATATTAATTCGACTTATCGTGAAAACTCTAATTCCCCAAATCGACTTAGCAAACCCTAATGCCTTAGACCCTAGTTACCTTAGACTCTTAGACTTTTCCTTATTAGTATTCTTACACATTATAGGTTGAATTCCTCGGAATTCCCATTACTTAACTCACGACCGCTTAAGTGGATTTTGATCGCTTTCGCAAACTGTGAGTATATCTTTCCCCTTTTTCATGTTTTACTATTTTGGGATGACTCGTGTACCTATTAATCAAGTTTCTATTTCTTATACTTAATGCAATTCTCATGTGTGTTTGCTTTATGTTAATTGGTGTGTCTATGACTTGTCAAAATCATTAACCGCTGGGCGGCCTAGCTTTTCAATGAATAGTACTATGGTATACCCCCTTGAGACTCTGTTTAGAGAATCTTGGTCATTGTCTTGTTAATTCATTATTCAGTTGGTTAGTCATGTGTTAGTCATTATTCTCAGGTTTGGTTTTGAACGGATATTACTTATTACATATTTGCAAATGGTACCGCACATGAATTGCTAAACACTTTTCTACTATATTTATTTAGACAGGGTATGCTCACCAATACAATTTTTTTGTATTGACCAAATTATTTTGTACATGTTTCAGGTTGTTTTGAGATGCATCCTTTAAGCTTTCGGATTTATATTAGATTTTGATTTATTGTATTTCAATTTAGTTGGCAGTTAGAATCGTTGTATTTCATTTGAATGTAATAAATTATTTAATCAATGTATTCAAATTTACACTTTTAGTCCATGAGCTATTGAACAATCGTCACTACGTGACACCTCGATGTTTCCGCCATCGGTTGGGGTGTTACAATATTTAAGATGGTTATGTATGGGGTTAGACAATATGTATTGGTAATGAGAATATTTCTTTTGGATGCAAAAAAACTATGCTATGTAGGCTGGAATGCAGGTTTTTTTGTTTGGTTTCTACTTAATTTATCAAAAAATTTCATGTTTACGAATTGGCTTTGGTATATGCACAAATTGATTCCCTAAAGATTCACTTTCTTCATTTAGTTCATTTACAATTGAATGAGTGTGAATTAAATGTTTGCTATTCATGTTCATAAGGCATTGATCCTTTGTATTTTTTTTATCATAATTATTTTCATGTTAGTATATTGCTCATGCTCAAAATAATTGAAACTGCACATGTATGATTAATAAGTTTTCATCTACTAATCACTATGCTTATAAGTTTTTTTCTTCATTTGTGTTGCTATTAACAGGTGGCGGTCAAAGCTTAATTCACTGGTGCACTTTTCGCTAAACATGGCTATAAATGGACTAAAGCGGTATGATATTTTCAATTCTAGAAATTGTTGATAGGTTTGTTGTTCACTTTCTTACATCATATGCTTTATTTTTTTCATTCCAGGGTCACGTTTCAGGGTCAAACCAACATAAATGACATTGAACCAAGTTTTCTTTGTTCAGCTAGGGAGGGAGGGACGCCACATGTGGAGCATCTGGGTACCCCTCCACCGCACCAATTGCAGCTCGCCACCTGGACTACCCGCACACCACTACCCATGAAGCCCTCTCACTGGCGGCACCATCCGTGAAGCATCCGGGTACCCCTAACTAAATAATATCCCTTTTCGTTTCAATTGATTATAGGAAAGAGCCACGTGGCTCATTCATTGATAGGAACACCTGAATACATGGCACTTGAGTTGTACGATACGAGAGGATTACAAGCCTCGGTCTGTTATAATGAATAGATAACGAGATGAGGGAGAAAGATAGAAAGAAGACAAAGATTTAGTGTACACACTGGTAGTGATTATAGTTTGTTCAATGCTGATCCGCATGGTTGAGTTTATGATTGGTATGTTTTCTTTGTTTATCAATTTTTATTAAGTCATATTTTGATTTACTTTGTTTTTGTTTTTATAGTCGGCCAATGGAGGAAGATGTAAGTGCTTTTAGTTTTAATTCATAGCTTGATTTTAGCTAAATTCCATTTTTTCATTAAACTATACATATCTGATTTTAAATGGTTTAATTGTATGGTAATAACTGATGCAGACTAAGAATGATGAGTTTAACACTGCGCCTCTCTCTGTCTTGATAATGAGTGTCAAAAATAATCCTCAGGCAATGTATGCTTTCATATAATTGATCTTCAGTTTGAAGCCTGTTGTAGTTACTAGGATTGTTTTAGGTAGTTAAAGGTGCACTAAAGGTGTGAAGCCTATGCGCAAGGAGATTTTATGTCCGGTTCAGTGTGCCTTGATGCAGTCAAGCATGTTTGACTGAGCCTATGATGGCAACTATGATGAATTCCATAATACTCTGTGAAGTTAGTTTAGTTAAGGTTTTATTTCAGATCAGGCAACAACAGACATGGGTTACTTTTTGTTATTTTGAGTTTGTTTGATTACATACTTTTGATAAGATATAAGAAGATTTTTTAACACATCTTTAAGTTGATTATTTAGAAAGTTCATATTAAAATTTTCAATCCCGGGACGTTCCCGGGGTATATAGCTAGTATCTATATATTGCAAAGGGATTAATCCTATATGTCATACTCTTATGCAATCTCTCCTTTTAGAGATGCCACATATGATGTGATGTGGCAACTCTAAACCAATTAAAAAAAATAAATAAATATGATTTAACCTAATCTATTATAATATTTAACCTAATCTATTAAATACCTAATCTACTAAATCTAAATATTAAACCTTTATTATTTTATCTATCGTGTTTCCTCCCATAACTTTTAAACGTTAATATCTTTTATATACGAGATTTTTTAAAGAAAAAAATTACACCAAATTAACGAGCGTTTTATTATCTTTCCAACGAGTACCATAGTGCTATATAAAAATCGGAGAAAAAAATGACTATTTTTTGTAACCCGACATGAATTGTGTCGGGTTTGGGATTAGTTTAAAAAAAAATTGTGGGTTTGGGTCGGGTCTGGGATTAGGTGATACCCGACCCGATTACCCGCAACAACATACCCAAATACCCGAACTACATACCCGATCATATACCCATGAATTTTTTAACGAATCACATAACCCTTAGACTAATGCGTTCGATATTTCAATAATTAACTTTTTTTTCTTATTTCATGTTAGTTATTTTTAGAATGATCGATTACAAACTTCCGAATTCATTTGTAATGGCACTAGATTTATACCCCGACGCAGAGATTCGTTTTTTTTTTATATTTGAATATGATAACTTATGGCGGAGATTTGTTTAAAATAATAATAATAATAATATATTTTATTATGTTATATTAGATATTTCAACCCGGGACGCTTTCCGGAATAAAAACTAGTTATGCTATATTACGTATAAAAATGTGGATGAGAAAACTCTAAAAAATTTGTGTTTGAGTGAGCTAACTCAAAACTAGAGTAATTAAAAATAAATTTGTAAGTCATTTATGTTTGAAAGAAACAATATTGATTCATATAAAGGATCAAATATCATAATATTGAGCATGTTGATGGGATTTTTGTTTAGCATATTGAGAGTTTTGTTAATTTAAATCGAGATTTGGATGTCATTTAAGAAATATTGTTATTGATGTGAAAGATGCTAGAAAGACATTTTTTTTATTATTAGATGTTCGTTTCAAGATTGTGTTGTTTAAATAGTTTATGTTATCTCTCTAGTCCTCGATCACTACGGGCTAATCCATAACTAGTTGGTGTTTAATTTTTTAATACCTGCAAAAATCTTATTAAGAATGATAGTCATGTGGGTCCATACACGTCCAAGATCCCATCAATTATTATTTTAGAATGCTTTAAACTTTATATTATATTATTTTAAGAGAATTTCTTTGTGAGATGACTCATTAGATTGTCATAGTCATTAGATATTTCTTGTAAATTGTTAAAGAGTCCAAGTTCTTTGTAATATTTATCAATAATTAAAAAAAATAATAATCACTGACTCTTGAATTATTTAGGCTGTTTTTGTCCAAATAATGTTTTTAAAGGTAAAGATGGATTATAGTGTCCAGTGGATCCATGATTTTTTTTCTATGGGTTCGTTGTTTTTCAGTGAACAATCAAATGTTAGGGTTTTCAAGTCATTACTGGCCGAGTTGAGCTTGTTGACTTTCTTTTCAACAATGGTCCATTAGCCCTAAAATTCAATTTTTAACAAAACTAAGTCACAAATGCTAAATTCATATTCACAAATTGCAAATTTCAAGTACGAGATTCAAGTATTTAAATATTGGATTCAATTCTTCAATAAAGTTATAAATGGAAAATAAAAAAAAGGTTTACTGATTTGCGAACAACAAAGGGGAGACAGAGATGAAGAAGGGTGATTGGCGCATTGCAGTGGGAGGTAGAGTCTGTGAGGTCAACGGAGGGGAGGCGGGGAGGGCCGTGAAGATGTTGGATGGGAAGAGGGTTTTGTGTTGGCAACAGTGCCAACGTTTTTTTGTTGTGTTTTTATAAAACGCTAACAAGGGAGGTGATGCTTTGTTTAAGAAAAAATAAAGACCTTAAAAACATGGCTATCCGGATTTGAAATGGTAAGGGGAAAAAGGGTTATCACTACAACATTCCTAAAGTATAAGATTTCTTATTGGTTCACTCAAAAAATCAACTCATCATCTCAACTAAAATATGTAAATTTAATGGGTTCATGTATACTTGACCCATACAAGATGGATATGTCCCTGGTGTCAAGTGTTACACCCTTTACGGGTTACACTATAATAAATTATTTATAATCGCTTAGTCATACAAAAATTTCAAGACTTGTTTTTATCATGTAACAACCTTTTAAAACATACACTTGCATGCAAAATGTGTAAGCTTAATGCCATTTATAAATTTCATATAGAATTAAAGTTTTAAAGTTTAATAATAATAATAATAATAATAATAATAATAATAATAATAATAATAATAATAATAAACACATGTTTTAAAACTAATTAGGTGAAAAGATAAGTTAAGTAATATTACGACAAGTAACCACAAATATATTGGTTATATAGTGACATTCCTATCTTTCACAATGAGGACAAATACTGATGAGAAGCTGAAAGGAAAGAGGCAAACTTAGTACACCAGGGGGTAGGTAGCAAATGGCCATTTACTCATTTATTGAGGCCATAAGAAATTGCAATCTTCAATTTTATTTTGGATTCTATAAATAATTGTCACACATACACATAATATAAGTCTTACTTCTATAAGGCTGCCCATTTATTCCCTGCCTTATTGACCATCAACCCACCAACCACCACCCTCCAACTTACAAACACAAAGCTAGATGGGTTTCAAGAACAAACTGTTGGTATGTGCTGCAATTGAATGTGAGACTATAGAAGATATGGTTAAGTCAATTGAGAAAGCAAAAGAAGAAGGTGCAGATCTTGTTGAGCTTTGTATGGACTCGGTTTCTCATGTCATCCATATTGCAGATGTTGAGCTACTCTTCAAACAAACAACTCTTCCTGCAATTGTTTCATTCAGGTACCTCATCTTTCTTCGGTTTACGTTTTCGGGTCTAATTCAGTTATTTATGTTCATGAACGTTAACCTGGTTATTTACTTTGATCGCTACGTTAGACCATCTCCAACGCACATTCGAACACAACCAGACACTAGATACGCCACGTAAGCTATCACATCAGATTTTTACTCATATTCATTTCTTTCCTAATGTTACTAATGTCACATCCATTTTTAAACACCCTTTTAAAAATATATTAAAATAATATATTACATATGAGTGAGTGAAGTGAGAGCGGGTCCCACCTTTTTCTCGGGATGTCAAACGCCCCGCGGACGCATCTCCAATGGAGATGTCCAAATCCGGACCCTACTTGGCATGCATCACGTTTCCATTCATATTATTGCATTGGAGATAGTCTTATAGTATCCGTAACTTTGTATTGTTTTAAACGTTAAACTTACTTTATAAGCACCCAAATTACCTCTTTTACCCTTTTACTTTGTTCGTATTCGGTCCATAGAGTTATAGAGAGAAAAAAAAATTTGAGATGGGGTTAAATATATAATAATAATATTTAAGTTGTAGAAGACGACGATAGTCTAGGTACAGATGCACATGGAGAAACTGGTCCATCGGTAGGTGGCTATGCATCCATGTCACGTATAAACATTATTATCTTTTCTGTTGTTGAATATTAAAATGAAAATATTTTAACTTATGTATTTTATTATTATTTTATTTTATATAAATTGTATATATTCTTTGCATTGAATGTTTCACTTCGAATCATGTGATTTGAGGTGAATAAAATTTTGATTACAAAATTATATTTACTTGGTATTGGAACCATTATAAAATGTGTCGCAGCTTACTACTTAAGTGGATCGCAACACATAAAAATGTAAGATAGTGTTGTAAGGTATTCTAATAAGATTCAATCTAACGATCTTAGTTTTTCTAAATATAAAACATTCCTTAAAATAAGATCCGAATCTTACCATAATCCATTAGTTGGTTGATGAAAAAAAATGGCATAATTTAATTTAAACATGGTAGATCACGAAAGGTATGGGGTGTGACTGAAGATATTTTTTTTTTCTTATTTTTTTCTTTTTCTTATTATTTTTTTTTTTTGAAGACGATAACTTTGTGGCCTCAAAGCAATTTCGACTTTCTATGTTTATCTACGTCACTCATCATCCGATTAATAATTATTATCGGTTCTCGAGGTGTTTGATATTTTTATTGTTTCAGCATGGCACATTTTTGTCCCGAAGTCCCAACTTAGCTATACGCCCATACTTCGTAAATTTAGAAAACATAATGGCTTCAATTAGGGGACGGGACTGGCGCTATCCCAAACTATACTAAACTCTTATGGTTTTCACAAATCCTATATTGTCATATCACTTCACTGATTCATTACATCGAAACACAAATTTGAATGTAGCACTACCTTGAAAAAAAATTCCTCACAAAAGCCTCCAAAGTTCACGAATGTTACTTCATGATGTCACTACTCGAAACCACCACCTCTATGGCTCTATCATCAACGATAGTATTACCGTGGGAGTAGTGGATTACCAGCTCCATTTGCTGGTAGTGGCCCACCCTCTTATTCAAAACAAAGACTAAGGTAGCGTTTGGTATGGTGGAATGGAAGAGAGAATGGAATGGACCATTACGAGGTAATGAAAAATGGTGTGTTTGGTTGGTTAAAGGAATGGAATCACCCATTCCACAAGTCATTCCATTCCCTCAAAACCATTCCATCCACCCCCCATGGTTTTTTTTCATTCCATCCCTCATTCACCCTTTACTAACACCATAACCCACCACCACCACCACCCACCACTCACCACCATTGTCACCACCCACCACCGATGTCGCCACCACCCACCACCGCCGTCACCACCCACCACCATCGCCCACCACCGCTGTCGCCACCACCCACCACCACCTTCGTCGCCGCCACCCACCACAACCCGCTACCTTCACCCACCTACCCACCACCGTTGTCGCCACCCACCACCGTCACCTACCCACCGCCGCCATCCAACACCACCCACCGCCGCCATCACCCACCCACCCACCGCCACCTCAACCACCCGCCACCGTCACTCACCACAATTTCCTTTATCTACCACTACCGCCGCCACCCACCACCGCCACTACTCACCATCGTCACCCGCCCACCATCACCGCCATCCACCTCCACCCATCGCCACCGTTGCCGCCATCCACCACCACGCTACCCGCCACACACCACCACCTACCATCACCACCAACAACCGCTACCCACCACTGCCACTACTCACCATCGTCGCCCACCCATCATCACGGCCATCCACCTCCACCTTCCACCGTCGCCACCACCACTGCCGCCACCCACCACCGCCGCTACCGCCACATATCACCACCACCATCACCGCCACTGACACCACCCACCACCGCCACTAACCACCGATTTTATTCCTTCGTCTTTTCATGCCTATCCAACAACACAAAATAATGTTTTGTTTCATTCCCACATGGCAACCAAACAAGACATGGAATGGTAATGATCCATTCCATTACCTTGTCCATTCCATTACCTCGTCCATTCCATTCCCTCTTTCATTCCATTACCCCATACCAAACAGACCCTAAAGGTTTTCTTGAATCCTTATATTAACAGGTCACCCTTTGTCTATAAAGAGAAATATTATCAGGTTTTGGTTATTCACAAACACCCCCCCCCCCCCACATATACGCAATGGGAATATTTTGTCAAACTATTCACCACATGTAGATCTATACGTTTAGCATATACGCCGTGTATAGACTTATACGCGCCGTATAGGTATGTGACAGATTGAGAATTAATGACATATGGGAGTGTCCTTCACGGGTAGCTCAGTTGATGAATGGACCAGGGATCTCTCTTGGAGATCTTATGTTCGATTCCCACAAAGGACATAATGAGAAATGATGGATGACTCATGGCCTATGGTCATGAGTTCGAGTCCTGATCTCGCCAGGTTTTACCGGTTCACTACTGTCGTGCCTTCGGGCGAGTATGTGGGTCGGGTTTTCCCTGGAAGCGGGCTGTCGGGCGGGCTAGGGGCTTCGTGCGTCCGGGGTGGGCCGGGTTGTGCCCCTGTCTTTGACACTGGGGGGCCGCGTACGAAGTACCCGGCGTTATTTAGTTGGCCGTTTAAAAAAAATGACATATGGGAGTTTATGTAAACCCTACACGCCACATATAGTGTTATACGCGACGTATAAGGGGGTGTGTAAATAACTAAATACCATTACCCTGTTAAACTCTTGTTTGAATCAACAATAGAAAACGTTTTGAAATCACATACACTTTTATACCCTTTTTTTTTATATCAACATTCAGTTGTATACCTAACAGTCAAAGTAGAGCTTAAAGAATATAAACTCTCCTTAGAGGGTGTTTGAGATTGAGTTTCAAAATAACTTTCTGTTTTGACTTTTGGCTTTTAATTGTGGAAAAACTGTTTTTTGAGAAGTTAGAAATATTGGTTTTTGGCTTTTTAATTTTTTTTTACAAATCTACCACTAAACACTTAAAAAAACTGTTTTTTTAATCTAAACACCTTTTTTAAAACACTTTTTACAATATCGTACTCGGTTCGATCCGTATTCAGGGTGGATGATCCAGTAACGTCTGTTCATCGTTTACAGGTTAAATTCACAGAACAAATCAAGCAAAGGAGATTTAAAGCACAAATGCCTGCAAATTCTGAGGCTCGCCATCAAATTAAACGTTGAATTCGTTGAACTCGACTTTGAGGTTAGTCTACGTTTTCCATATCTCTCAACAATTATAACCTTGTTTTGTGTACCTAAATGCGATTATTATTATTATTATTATTATTATTATTATTATTATTAAATTTGTGGTGTTTTCAGTTAGGTTCAGATGTGATTAATGAAGTTATGCAAAAACGAGAGAATAGCAAGATAATTGTATCAGGTTACGTGAAGAGTGGAGTTTGTTGCAAAGAAAGCGTAGGGAATTTGCTTGTAGGGTTACAGGCTACTGGAGCAGATATTGTGAAAGTTGTGACTGAGGTTGCTTATATCACAGATGTTGCACCTGTCTTTCATGTCCTTACTCATTCTCAGGTATCAACTTTTTATAGAAATTTTCACCTCTCAATACTGTTAAGATTGTAGGTCTTTTAAAGTGTGTTTGAAGTAGAGATGAGCTCGTAAATCGGCAAAACTTGTACCGGTACCGAAAATATATGGTATGGTACCGTTATTTAAGGTACAATACCGTACCGGAAAAACCAATACTGAAAATCGCCAAAACTTGGTAAGTGGTACTGAAGATGGACCGATACCGGTTTATTTGGTAGCGGTACCGAAATGCTCATCCCTAGTTTGAAGTAGGGGTGTGAATTTCCGACACGACACGGACCTAACATGAAAATTTTAGATTTAGGTTAGTCTAGATGAGTTCGGGTTAGTTTCAGGTTGAACTTGCCAACCTGTTTAGCTAAACGGGTCGGATTCGGGTCAAAGATAATAAGAATATAACTTTTTTTATATACATTTGTATTTTTTTTTGTAAAATTTTAATTTCAAAATAATAGTATATGCGGAAGAAATAAAAACCTTAAAACTTTGGGGTCAAAATGGGTAGCCGCGAATATTCGGGTGGGTTCATATGTGTGACACAGTTTTCGGGTCCGGTCGTGTTCGGGCTCATGTAAAATTTTCAGGTTCAGGTTGGGTTGGACCAACGATCACGACCTGTTTAACATCCCTAAATGGAGTATTTCTAAACTGATTATGACACAATGTGCTGACTTTCGATTATTTTGGCTTAATGAATCTTATTAAGATAACTTATATAGCTTTAATAAACTGATTATCTGGTTGTTGCAATGACCAGTTTCAAAACACACATCCAAAAACCCGGTTGAAACATTATTGATGTGTGCTGATTTTGGTTAATCTTGATTAAGATTCAGTTGTGTTCAAATCATCGTAGGCGACTGTTTGTCTTAATCATTAACGAAGAAGGTAAGCTTTAAATGGTGAGTAATGCTGATGTGTGTGATGTGTTGAATTTGTAGGTCCCTGTGATTGTAAGAGCTGTTGGAGATAGAGGTCTTATAAGCCAATTGTTGGGCCCAAAATATGGTGCCTTTATGGTTTGTGGTTCTTTAGAAGGAAAATCCGTACCTGGCTTACCACCTCTACTCAGCATCAAGAATATTTATAAGCTTGATAACGTGGACATGGATACAAAAGTATTTGGCGTTGTTTCAAATCCAGTAGGTCATAGCAAAGGTCCTCTGCTGCATAATCCTGCTTTCAGATATTGTGGTTTTAATGGGATTTATGTCCCGCTTCTCGTTGATAATCTTAAAGAGTTCCTCAGAGTGTATTCATGTTCAGATTTTGCTGGTTTCAGGTACTTCATCTTATTCAACTAGTGATTATTTCTGCTCAATGACTAGAATTTTGTTGAACAGTGTTGTACTTCTATATCTAAGATTAATTATTCTTTCGCTGCTTAGCTTTTCTTTTTTAAAAGATTTTTTTGTATACCTAAATATTTTGATCTCTCTCTATTAATGAGGAATACTACATTGACACCATGATTTATGTAGTCGAAGATATTGATAACTTAACTAGGTTGTTTCTAAAATATAACACTGTGTATTGACTAGGTCTTTCTAATGCATGCATGTATTCTCTTTGATGGAACGAATAGTATTGGACTGCCACATAAGGAAGCAGCGGTAGCATGTTGTGATGAAGTTGACCCCCTTGCTAAGGTAAAAAAAGTAGGATAGTCTTTAAATAGCATGTAGAAGTGGTAGTTTCGGTCCATTTACTTACGGATTGGTCTAATTTGGAAAGGGGTTACATGGGTCGAGCGGGCTTAAGGTTGCCGAAAGTTTATCTTTTATGCATACAACCTCCTAAATATTCACTGATTTAGATCACTATTGTAAAATTATTGTTTTTATTATATTGAAGAATTATTGTTTATAAAAAAAATAAAAGTGTCGTGTCAAGCTAACCTGACTTGACCCATTTTTACTGGTTACCAACGCACAGACCCGCTCATTTTGCCACATCTGGTAGCATGTTTTGTTTCGTCCTACCATTCTTTTGATTTGACCTGATTTTGAATTTCCCTCACTACGATGGTCTGCTCTGCAAAGAGTTGGACTTTACAATATCTAAATCAACTATTGTCTATTATTGGATCTTATTATTATTTTCATTGTTACATAGTCATATCTTCAAACTACTCAAGTTTCAACCTGCATGCTACAAGACATAAATAAAACAACTTTTTTTAATTCCATTTTGGTGTCAAAAGCTCTATTCAATTTCATCTATGTTTTACTCATTTAAGTCTGCAATTAATATGAAAAGACTAAAGCTTTGGTGCACATCAACTGATTTTGCACATTCTTCACGTGTTATCAGTCAATAGGAGCTGTAAACACCATTGTTAAGCGGCCCATTGACGGGAAGCTGGTTGGTTACAACACAGATTGTGATGCCTGCATCACTGCTATAGAAGATGCACTGCAAGGTACCATTTTATCTTATGCATTTATATGGTTTAAATTTGACTTAAATCATTCTCTAGTCCTCATATATTGTTTGTGTCTCACTTTCAGATTTCACTTTTATTTGTGGAAATATTTACATCTATTACTTTTCTAATAAAATAAATAGCATAATGCTTTTTGTTACTCAATTTTATATTTCTAATACACCAATATGTAAACGATTTTGATAACTATTTAGCTTTGCTTCTCAATTGTATATTTCTAATAGATCAATATGTAAACGATTTTGATAACCAAAATAGTTCTGGTCATTTCTAAACTTAAAAGATTCAATTTACTGGTGAACAGAGAGGCAGGGTTCAAAGGGGGAAATACGAAATGGGTCCCCCATAAGTGGAAGGTTGTTTGTCTTGGTTGGAGCTGGAGGTGCAGGGAGAGCGCTAGCTTTTGGAGCCAAGAGCAAAGGAGCTCGTGTGGTGATTTTTAACCGCAATTTTGGTAAATCCATTGACTTACTATGTTTGACTAGCCTGAAGTTTTTATAATATCTGACCCTTAAATAAATTTTTGCATACAGAGAGAGCGGAGTCTCTTGCACGAGCAGTTTCTGGTGAGGCTTTGCCTATTGAACAACTGGACACATATTGCCCCCAGAACGGAATGATTCTTGCAAATTGTTCTGCTATTGGCATGGAACCAGATGTACACCTAACACCAGTCTCCAAGGTTCCCCCTCTATATTATATGTGTGTGTGTGTAGAGGTGGCAATCACAACTGGGTCAACTTAGGTTGTCTTTCATTACGGCTCAAATCAAGAAATTTAGCTATAGATGGAAGTTGCCCAACTTTTTGTAACAATATCAGGTATTTAAAACAGTCAGTAAAATTGACAAGTAATAATGGGTCAAGAACTCAAGACAATATGTTTTGACCCGATTCAACTCAGAACCATTTTACATGTTACCCAACCTGCCCAGTCCGTTCATCTCGCCATATCATGTGTGTGTTTGTGTGTGTGTTTATGTGTGTGGCATGAATGAACTGGTGTTTTTGTTTGCAATTATGAATATAAGATTGTTAACGTATGTTGTAACTTGATTAGGAGCATTTAAGATCATATGATCTTGTATTCGACGCGGTTTATACACCCAGAAACACCCGGCTATTGCAAGAGGCTGCAGAGGTTGGAGTCACGGTAGTGAGCGGTGTTGAGATGTTCGTTAGACAAGCTCTTGGTCAGTTCAATTTGTTCACCAACGGATTAGGTACCCATGCTTTATGACCTATGATTTCTTGCTTGTTTATGCATACACACACGCACACACATCTTGAAACAAGAGTAAATAGAAGAAGGTGTTTGTTTTTTGCTCAGAAGCACTTCTGCTTTTGTCTGCGCCGCGTAGACGCGCGCAAACGTTTGGGGTCTGCAGATTGTTTGTTTTTTGGAAGACCTTTCACTCAAAAAGGTCTTCCTGACCTCTTCTTGGTGTAGACTTTTTCCAAAGTCTTCTAAAGTCTTTAAAGGTCTTCCCCTCTTCTCTTCTCCTCACCCACCACCACCCACCACCACCACGGTCCACCACCAACCACCACCACCACCCTCCACCACCACCACGATCCACCACCACTGTCCACCACCAGACTGCTGTAAAAAATCAGTTTATTTAAATTTCAGTTTATTTCAGCAGCCTGCAGACCTTTGGTCCATCTCTTCTCTTACAGATGTCTGCAGATGTGGTCCGCAGACTGCAGAAAAAACAAACAACACCGAAATGTTGGTCATTACCATATTTATTAACAGATTTTATGTTTCTGTTATGTAACAGCTCCAGAGGACTTCATGCGCAAGGTTGTATTAGAACAATTTTAAATTTTTGATCATCCAACCGTTATGACTATTGGCCAGGGGCTCTTCAAGACTTCAACACTTGGCCCCGTCAATCCGGTCCGGTGCAAGAGTACAAAACCACGAATGCATTTAAATAAGGTTGGATAACAACCTTAGTATCTGTTTAATTACCAAACGTATGAAACAATATGATTCGTAAAATAGAGAATGAATAGATTAAGTGTACATCGTCCATTGATGAAATTCCTATCTATGAGTGTTTTATGGATCATTGATGGATGAATTGTGAATGTGTGTCATGGGTCCGTATCATTTTGTTCTACTTATTAGGGTCTGAATATTAGACAATATGTAGTATGAGAAAAAATTGTATTGTGAGGTTTGTTGTTATATATGTTAAAACATTTAATTATGAATTTGTGGATGTAGGAATCATTATTCTAATTATTCTAATAAAGGATTCCAATTAACATCATGTGTCGTTTTCTCTTGCAATTTCTAATGAAATTCCTATCTTGAACTTTTACAATTTTTTCTAAGTTTCAAGCCTGTGACCAAAATGCATCCAACTTTCACCTAAATTTTCCCATTACATGAAAGACCTTCAATCTGGTATGCACATATTCTATTGAACATCCCAAATGTGTTGTTTAATATGACATCACAATGTGATCTACCATGCGTGTTTCATAAAAAAATCCACATTAATTAGCTATATATACACGTATACAATGAATTAATAGATGTGAAATATATTTTTTTGACGAATATTGAGGTGTAATTTGTTTAACCTTTTATATGTTGCCACATTAATTTACGTTACGCAGGAATAGCTACATAAAACTATAGAACAATGAAGATTGTTACACAGTTTTCATAACAATATAACATATTATTCTACGTTCCGACATTTCCAGAGTTTCATGTCTTTCTAGATGGGTCTTAACCATAATCTTGGCTCAACAGTTGGATACATAATTCAATATGATGAAACACGTTTTGATTTTGCTTTTGTGAACAAAATAAAGGGATACTTATGTGCAGGTAACAAAGTTAGAGTGTTGAATTAACTAACTTTCAGTATTTTTTTCAGAATTGGAATTAAATAATCCCGACTTTATCAGGTTGAAAGACAACAATCCCAACTTGAAAATTGGAATCTAACGGACCTAACTTTTTTTTTTTACTTTTTTATTTCAGTGGACCAAAACTAACCTAGGTTAACTAGTTAGTTTTCTGCCCATATCAGATGAACCCATTTTTTGATTTTTCTACTTTGAGAGGTGTACAAAAATTCTGGTTCGGTTTGTAAATCGACCCGTATTTTTTTTTTTACCTTGGGCTCAAACTATTTGACTTGTAAACCGATTTTAGGGTTGAAAAAACCCAACCCACACGAATTGATTCTTGGGTTCAAAACCACTATGGAGTGTTAAACCCCAACTTTTTGTCAAACCAAAATCGGTTCGGGCTAGAACTGGTTCTCAAACACAAAAATCCCAAACCTATGCCAAATTGTCGGGTTGGTCGGGCCCAAACCTGTATTCTTTACACCTCTACCTACTTCGGGCCAGGCTGCTTCCAAAATTCATCCAACGCTAGTGTAGGCCCAATAAGTTTAACAAATTAGTCCAACACGAATATTATTCCACTAGATATGGTTTATGGTTTAGGACTTTAGGTAAGTTACCTTCCCCAATTATTTATCTTGGCGATTATTATCGATCTGTTAATAGACGCCGGATTTTGTTCTCGTCGTCGACTTCGTTCCTCAATTGCTTTAATCCTTCTAAGGTTATTAATAATTGATTTCGTTAACTGATTTAGTTTAACAATTACGTGTATTATCTCATAGTTTCATTCGATTATTGTTTTAATTCGAAATTCAGATTGATGCACTTCATATCTGCTCGCTATTCTGTTTTATTGTTATTATTTAATTCGCTAACCGCTAGAAGTTGTTTTAATTTTTCGTTGATTGTGATTTGAGATATATAATTGAGTGAAGAATTAGTTTAGACAGATCATTAGGATAAGTATTTGTAGTAACTCTTCTAGTATGATCTTTTTAATAAACAGAAGTTTTTAGAGGATTAATATCGAAATTTTGGGAAAAGTAATTGCTTTGATCTCAAAGGATTAAGCAAGCATGAGATTGTCAATGTAATACACGCGCTACGCGAAGGAAAGAATAATATACTTGAAAGTGTAATTGTAATTGTAATTCAATTTCTTTTGTGAGTCTTATGTTGAACAGAAATTAGTTACATATTGTGTATGCAGTCAAAGTGCTTGTATCCCTACGTTAGATGTAGGATTAAGTTTTAAATTTTAAAAGGTTTCCGAAACCACTCAAACCACTATTTTAAATGGCATACCAATCAATAGAAACATTATTCAACCTAGAAGTTAGTATGCTATTATAAATTACAGAAATGGAGGACTAAGGAAGTTGATTGAACAGTAATTAGAAGGAAGTAAATATCTTGTATGCCTGTAATATGATATAGTGGCTATGAAGACCAGCTTTATGGAACTTGGATCTAGGACATATGTTATTCTATTTGTTAAGCTATGTCTTTTAAATATGTATTTTTCTATGCATCAAGCTCTTGAAACTCCATATTAGCAGCGGTTAATTTCTTTGCATGATATCTTATTTCCTTTTTTTTTTTTTTTTTTTGTTAGGTCTGTGATTTTAGGCTTTCCAGGTTAAAAGCAAATACATTTCTTTTATCCAAGACTGCAGCAGGAACAGTGAGTTCTTATTTATTTTCTCCCATCATTTGCAAGCATTTTAACCGCTATTTTTTGTTACCATTATTCTATGAATTGATTGGTATGCCATTTAAAGGTACGAACCAGATTTGAAAACCAGGTTGACTTGAACCAAACGTAGCATTAAAGTCATTTTTTAACCCTATACGTTGAATTCTTTCAAACATTAACCAAACTGTTTAAAACCTGGTTCCAAACTATCAAACCAAATTTCAACTTGACCTTTCCTAAAAAACCAGTTTGGACTTTCTTTAACCGAACCGACCTTTTTTTCAACCCGAGGTGCTTTGGCTAGGAACTCACCTCTAATTAAAACTATTAGGGATGAGCTCGGAACCATACCTATACCGAACCAAAAGTACCTACCCGGCTACCCCAATAAATGCAAAAAAATGGGTCCCGACACCGAAAATTACCTGTACAGTATGACATCGATATCTGAAAATAAATCAACCCAAAAAAAAAACATATCATACCTAAGTGATACCAAACCTAAAGTATCTATAAAAAATGGGCATCGAAAATGCTCAACCCTAAAAACTAGTCTCATATAATGTTTCAAATCATTTTAGTTAGTGAAACAGATGGAAGAGAAAGCCTAACCCATGCCCACTGAACGAAGCCCAAAACTTCACCCCCAAATTCGACCAACTCCGATTCTGAGTTCTGCTTTTGTTGGAATAGGTTGAAACATTCTAAAAAAATCTGAGGTTAGTTTGTTTGATACGCATCTCAATCGCACCACATGACTTTTATACAATTTATTTATTTATTATTATTATTATTCTTGCCTTATTGATATCAACAGCTATATTCGATTCAGTTTGTAGGTTTTAGGAGCGCATCTATCTAAACTAATGTTCTGTTATGTTGTATTGCATTGTATTGTATTGTGTGTTTATCAATCTGCACACAATATATGTTTTTTTTTGTTTGTAGATTTGAGTTTGAATCTGTTAGCTTGATGAATTGCGTTTCATCTTTCTAAGCTCAACACTATACTTTATTATTCTTCTTCTTCTCCAAACCCTAGTTGAATTCCTCTTTACTAATATTATTATTATTCTCTCTCAAACCCATTCTTTGTTTAGAATTCATGGACTCACAGACCCAAAATGCATCTTTGCTACGTCTCCAAACTGTTGAGAAGGTAATAATTATACCTTTAATTATTTGATCACTGAAATTAACATATCAAGTTTTGCTAAACATTAGTTCTAATTTTTACTAAGAAATAAACCGTTTTCGTTTACGTCCCTTTTTTTTCTTCAAATTTGCAAGAAATGGAAATCACATAGGAAGAGTTTGGATTCTAACTAATGATGGTGTTATTCTTAGAGGATTGTTCGAGTCTTGGAACTTGCTGGTGGAGTAATGGAAGAATTCTCAAACCCAAATGGACCTAGGAAGGAATTGGTCAACAATCACTGCAGTGAGTTCATGCAAATAATCAAGGTTTTCTCTTTACTGCCTACTGAATCCTGTTCATTTTTTTTTCATTGGACACATCTTTTTTACACATATACTCAGTAACGGAGACATAACGTAACATGTAGTATGCTATATGATAAAGTATATGGTATATACTATAACTACATTGTTGCTTACACAGTTTAATATATCTTTTACAACTACACAATGTAAATTCTTCTATGCTTCAATCTCTAATTCTCTGTCTCTAAGCATGTCCTTTGCTCTCTATCACATGCATGGAGACACATTACACACCAGGGTCAACCACAATGCCTTGTGACTTGTCACAAGGTAAACCTGTTTTCCGCATCAAATGCACGTTACTAACTTTTATACTCACAAAATTGTTAGCTTTGGTGTCGTCGTGTGATTGAAAAAGCAAGAGCCAACTGCAAGAAATCTTTAAACTTGGCATGAAGCGTTAACGTACTGTTTTTGGCTTCTTTCTCATTCTATTTGCACATCTCCCACGAAACTCTCTTTTTCCCTTGCTGACAACTACAACTCTCTTTCTCTGGTTCCCCATGCCTAAATTTGTGTTTGTGAGTGGTGAAAATGACTTCACAGCCATCAAAGTCACCATTCATGGTGAAGATAACACCTTGACTGTCGTCATTTTCTTCCTTCCACTTTTTTATTAGTTTTCAATCTCTCTCTCTTTATCTTTTTTAGGTGTAGCATGTGTTTGGCGGTGGTGGTAGCTGACAAACACCATCCAACTTCCTCCGTTTTTGTTTGCTTTTTTTTTTTTTTTTTTTTTTTTTTTTTTTTTTTTTTTTTTTTTTTTTTTGCAATCGTTAACTACTTCGGGTTTAATCTACCTTGCGAATTTTAGTCTCATGGTTATATTTATGTTAAGAAGGTTGCCTTGATAATCACATCATCCATGTTAATATTTGATGTTTTGAAATAGAATATTTAAGTTATGTTGATTTAATTAAATAGGTAAGTTATGTATATTAATACTTTTGTGGTGAATGTAGGATATTCAAGTGACTCTCAGGGAGGAAATTAAAAGCGCTTGCGAGTACCGTCCGTTTGAGAAATGTGATTACATAGCGCGGATATCTAATGAAATCTGTTGCAAGAAGCTTGAATATGTTGTTGAAAAATTGGATGGCATGAAAGAAATTGTGGACCAATATCATCAAGCAACTTGACGACTGGCTTGTTTATATCTAATCTGCAAGTTACGTGTTGTATTGCTATGTTTTATTTTTTAACAAACATGTACCTTGCTCTTAAACATGATCATTCGTCTTGCTATAAATCATCTTTGGTATGACTTCTCTTACCTATGAAAGTGGATTCATGTTTTTATATAAAGTACCAAAATGGAGGAATCATGTGTTTTTTTCTTTTACTTAAAATCTACAAAATGATTGTCATACTTTATCGTATCCACTTGTTCTTGGAGGTATACAAGAGCCGAACCTGAGTTTGTATACGGCTCATTTAACTTTGAGAGAGCTAGGTGTCACGGGCTAACTCTCTTGACTCGCATGTTGCTCTTAGACTTCTTTTAAGATTAACCTTTGACACGATTATGATGCGATTTGGAAGCGATAGATACAAGAATAACAAGAGTGGTAATCAACCAAACCATGATTTATTAGAAGGAAGAGTTATACAAGAGCCTTACAATGCTTTACAAGGTGAATGCTTAGAGATTTTGGAGATAATTTGCAAATGAGGCAAGATCACCAATTTATACTAGTGTAATGATTCTAGAATATTCCTAATTTAGAGAATTCTTAGTATAAAATATTACAAATATCTTAGATATTTACATGGATAATTCTAGATTATGTTTGGTTAATATCTTGGATATTTTGGATGGAAAAATCTGCCATGTTGCTAGAACATTCGTGTTGAAGTAGGCGGACCGTGACATTTTCTCCACCTAAACTCACAACGCCCTCGTCGTGGTGTTTAACCCAATGTCCTTAGTCTCGATGCGCTCATGTCTATTGTTGGTCCCTACCTAAACCAATACCTGTTTCCAGTTTCATGGTGTAAACACATTAACAAGTTAACTAGTCTACTACTAATCGATTAACCGGACGGTTTTTTAACATGTATCCGACTAACACAAAAAATAATCATCAAAGTCATACGATTATAACAAGAAATCCAACAACAACGAAACATGTTTGCAATATGATCATCAAGATTTAAAACATGAAAAGCGCCAAAATCATACAAATGCAAATATCATACAAACGATTGTTTTAAACTACTAAATACTATTGTTTTTACCCGTAGGTTTACAAATACTAACATAACATCATGTCAATGCTTCAAAATCAGATCTAAACTAAATGAAGTACAAAGATCAAACCATAAGAAAGCAAGGATTATGATGGATTGGATGATGATATTGGATCCCGATCACCTCCAAAGCTTGTTAGTTGGCTTCTCAGCAGTCCACAGCTCCAGAAAATCGCCCAAGATAGCCCAAGTATCGACCAAAAATACCCAATAGTTCAAAACAGGGGCTGAGAGACATGGTTTTAAAGACTGAGACAAAGTGAATGGCTGTTCAGGCCGACTGACGACCATTCAGGTGTCCACTTGGCAGACAATTATTGAGTGCAGTGACGTAAGCTTCTAGAAGTGATGTGTAAAATATCCTGGCAGAGTGAACGACCGTTCACTAAGCTCGAACGGGCGTTCACTGTGACACAGCTCGTTGAAACCTTTGTTTTTCTTCGGGTTTGCTTATGGGACATCGTTTTAGACCTGTAATCATAAAGATACCTAAATAAGTACCAATTCCTCTTGTATAAAGTCAAAAGCGTTTATAAACGGGAGTTAAACGGGTCGGGCTGCTTCCAAAATTTATCCAACGCTAGTGTAGGCCCAATAAATTTAACAAATTAGCCCAACGCGAATATTATTCCACTAGATATCGTTTAGGTAGGTTACCTTCCCCAAATATCGTCCCCAATTATTTATCTCGGCGATTATTATCGATCTGTTCATCGATGCCGGATTTTGTTCTCGTCGTCGACTTCGTTCCTCAATTGCTTTAATCCTTCTAAGGTTATTAATAATCGATTTCGTTTACTGATTTAATTTAACAATTACGTGTGTTATCTCATAGTTTCATTCGATTATTGTTTCTAATTCAAAATTCAGATTAATGCACCTCATACCTGCTCGCTATTCTATTTTATTGTTATTATTTAATTCGCTAACCTCTAGAAATTGTTTCAATTTTTCGTTGATTGTGATTTGAGATATATAATTGAGTGAAGGAGTAGTTTAGATTAGATCATCAGGATAAGTATCTGTAGTAACTCTTCTAGTATGATCTTTTTAATAAGCAGAAGATTTTAGAGGATTAATATCGAAATTTTAGGGAAAATAATTGTTTTGATCTTAAAGGATTAAGCAAGCATAAGACTGTCATTATAATACAAGCGCTAAACGGAAATTAGTTACATATCATATATGCAGTCTAAGTGCTTGTATCTCTACGTTAGATGTAGGATTAAGTTTTAAACTTTAAAAGGTTTCCGAAACGCCCGGTGCTGCTTAACATTTTTAAGACATTTTGTTGAGTGGTTGGAATTTATCTACGAATCTTTGTTTGTGCAGGCTCTGTATTTAATTTATGTATGGTAAATAGTTCGGTGGTTCTTAAAGTTTATAGATAAAGCGTGTTCTAGTGCTTGGAGACACTATGTCAACAGAAAAGAATATGCCCAAAACTGATGGAGGCAATGCGCCACCTTTGGCTTCGGAAAAGAAAGCCCAAACGTCTAGGAAGCGCAGACGTAAGCTTGTGAAGAAGATCTCAGATGGAAAATCTGTACTTAATGAATCCACCTCAGCTCCATTGACTGGAGACACTATGTCACAAGAAAAGAATGTACCTAAAGCTGATGACGGCAATGGAAATGCACCACCTTTGGCCTCAGAAAAGAAAGCCCAAAAGTCTAGGAAGCGCAGACGTAAAGTTGTGAAGAAGTCCTCAAATGAAAAATCTGTACTTGATGAATCCACCTCACCAGTAGTGACCACAATAAAGAAAACCCAGAGTCCTTGAGGCCTAAAAAGAAAAACATGAAGAAGTCCTCGAATCAAAACAATAAACTCGGGGAATCCAGCTCAACACCGATGCCTTCAAAAATGAAAACCCTCACGTCCCCAAATTCTAAAGGTGAAATTGTGAAGAAGTCTTCTAACAAAAAACCGATGCCTTC
The DNA here is from genome assembly GCA_030844895.1 of Ambrosia x helenae. Lineage (NCBI taxonomy): Eukaryota > Viridiplantae > Streptophyta > Magnoliopsida > Asterales > Asteraceae > Ambrosia > Ambrosia x helenae. The sequence continues at coordinate 131,795,665 of CM061228.1, read as the reverse complement.
TGATTCAAAGGAAATCCAGAATTCTCAAAATCCTGTGAAGAAACCTAATAAAAAGTCAAAACCAGTAAATAATCAAAATCGTAAACCTGAAGTTGCAAAGAAGGGTTCTCATTCTGGAAAAGAGAAAGAGGTGGAAAATTCATCAAAAAACCATTCAATAAACATTAATATGAAAAATATTGGTGGATTTATCTTCATGTGCAATGCAAAAACCAAACCGGATTGTTATAAATACCGTGTAATGGGTATCCAAGCACACAAGAAAGACCTGGTTATGGGTATCAAATCTGGTATGAAGCTTTTTCTCTATGATATCAGTGTAAAGCTTTTGTATGGTATATACAAAGCAACTTCTGGTGGGGGTATGCGACTTGAACCAGCTGCATTTTCTGGGGAATTTCCTCTTCAGGTTTATTTTTACTTGGTTTTACTTTCTTTCTAAAATTATTATAATTGCCTCAGTTTTTGTTACTTTATTTTTGGTAATTTTACAGGTTCGTTTCGAGGTTCAAAAGGATTGTCTTCCACTACCTGAGAGTGTATTTAAGAAGGCTATTAAGGAGAATTATAATGAAAGAACTCAGAAGTTCAAGTCAGAGTTAACTTTTGATCAAGTGAGCCGCTTTCTACATTTTCTTTCTTTTTATATATATGCTACTGTTTTTCTAAAGTGTTTCTGTAAGTGTTAGTATAAAAGTAACCAACTTTAGGTTGATTTCTGTTTTGGATAACCATCTTTATGATCCCCACAAATAACTTTCAAGTTTTTTTTTAAATGAAACTTAAGTTTTAACATTGTTAGCGGGCTGCAGGGTACGAGTTTTTAGTGTGCCATGTTAGGAAGAAGTCAGCATGACACATTCCTGACACGTCATTTGTCGCATCATCATTTTTTATTGATAACATGCACAGATTACTGTAAATTGAAAATTTTGCCAGTTTAGGGCTTATACCAAAATTTTGGACGTTTCAGGATTTTATCAAAATATTTGCAAGTTTCAGGGTTTTTATGGGTGAAAAAATAGATGGTTATCCATAACAGCAATCCAACAAAAACTGGTTACTTTTTTATGCAATGACCACCTCAGGGCTCAGCCCTTAGGGCCATAAGTAACAATTAACTTATGGTAATTAATTTCTAAAAACGAGCCTTTACCAACAAGTTTATAGTTGTTATCAGCTATAGCCTGCCTATATGTTGACACTAATAATAAAAATAACCGTAAAATAATTCTTAACTATAGCCCTCAAGGCTTTGTGTATTATGTTCCTTTTTATATAATGCTCGCCATGTACTATTTTTGTGTCCCCCAAAAGGATTTGCAAATCACTGGCGTCTTAAATGCAAGGGTAAAAATGTCATTCTATTAACTAAAATTCGTATTAATATATATGATTTCCTTGTTGATGTGAAAAAAAGTAGGTTGGATGGAGCAATAAGAAAAACAGTTATTGTTACGTATATAATTTTATTATAAACTTGTCTGTTTTCTGCCTCTCGTTAGGTCAAGAAACTAACAAACTTATTCAAGCCTGCTCCAATATTGCATCAAGCTCCACGATCTGTTGTTCACGAGCCAAAGCAAACTGTAGCTTCTTCACCACTTTTATTAACTGAACAAGACTATAGGAGTTATGGGCTTAGAGGAGATAGACACAAAAACCTAGCCCCTGTTGGTCACCCTGCGTATGACCCTTATAGGCCTGGTCTGGAGAGAGAAGGGGCCCGCATTGATACTGTTTTTATCGAGCCAAAGCCAACTGTAGCTTCTTCACCACTTTTATTAACTGAGCAAGACTATAGGAGTTATGGGCTTAGAGGAGATAGACACAAAAACCTGGCCCCTGTTGGTCACCCTGCATATGACCCTTTTAGGCCCGGTCTAGAGAGAGAAGGGGCCCATACGGATACTGGTTTTATCACTAGACCTGAACAAGAAACTGTTCAGTTGGTAAAGCCAACTTTGACTTCTCCACCGGTTTTGTTGACCGAAGAACAGTATAGAAGTTATGGGCTTAGAGGAGATAGACCACCTCTTGTTTATGATCCTTATAAGTTTGATCAAGAAAGAGGCGTGGCCCACCCTGATACGGTTTATCTCAATAGACCATCTGAACAAGAAACTGTTCAGTTGGTAAAGCCAACTTTGACTTCTCCACCGTTTTGTTGACCGAAGAAGAGTATAGAAGTTATGGGCTTAGAGGAGACAGACCGCCTCCTGTTTATGATCCTTATAAACTTGATCAAGAAAGAGGCAGGGCCCACCCTGATACGGTTTACCTCAATAGACCATCTGAACAAGAAAGCACTCAAAGTATGCAGTTGCTAAAACCAACTTTGACTTCTCCTCTTACCGAACAGGGGTATAGAAGTTATGCGCTTCGACCACCTCCTGCCTATGATCCTTACAAAACCGATGAAGAAAGACAATATTCCCGGGCCCCACCTGATGCACTTTACCTCAGTGAAAAAGACTATAGAACTTACGGCCTTAAATCCCGACAAGATAATGCCACTTCGATTACTTCAAACATAGATTCAACCGATCATAATCCTGCTGTTGGTTTTCATCAATCAGTACCATATAATCCCTATGATCAAGATTCTGATTTGGTGGAGCGGTATCTTCCCCATCATGTTGCACCTCCTTCTAGCTCTTACAGATTTGATCCTGAAACTGTCTTATCTGAAAGAGTATACCCAGGATATGTCTCCAATGAACCATCAAATTACAACCCGAATGTGGGTCAGAGAGTTGATGAAACGGGATACAAATCTGCCCCTGTTTCTTCTCGATATGCATTTGCTGGGCCTTCTGTAATTCACCGTTGATTTCAGGTTTGTTCTTTTGCTTCATGTGGTTCAGTGTTAAATGAGAGAAACTTGTACCACCACATTTCACTGTTAGCATTAATGACTGTAACTGGATTCTGCATTTTATTTCTGGCCCGAGACTTGTTTGGTAATCGTGTCTGAATTGTCATCCTATAATTAAAGGGAATGTGGGGGCCGTAATTTCAATCTGTTCGATCTTGTGTTGATTTAGGTTGTGGGTTAAACACAAAAGAATATGGGTAAAGGGGAGGGGGGGGGGGGGGGGGGGGGGCGTGTGATCAAGTTGAAAGCTATCGAAAATCTATGTTTTGTTGTGATCAGAATTGCACACAAACATGGTTAGATTATTATCATTCGTAAGCATATACAATTGGGGTTTTCTGCCGTTTTTGGTCCTTCAGTGTTGTTTGATGAGCAATTCTACATGTTTCTGCATAAAAACTCATGGAATACAAGAGGCGCGCACCTCAGGGTTTAAAAAAAAAAAAAAAACGCTTTTTCTGCGCTTCCTGGAAAATGCCCAGGCGCAGATCCCTGAAGTGCAATTCCTGGCGCCTTGTTGCGCTTTGCGCCTCAGGCGCGCTTTTTAAAACGCAGTTCACAGGTACGTTATGTGTGGTTGCTTCCACCGTTGTGTGTGTCCGTTCACTGGTTCCTGATTCAATACTTACCCATATGTTTTCGCTATCTTTCTTTTTCAACGTATACACCTGGCAAAACCAATCCAACCACTTAATTTTGGATAATTATTTTTGGCATATTGGGTTATTTGTGCTCCAAATATTATAACAATAATCAATGGGTTTATATGGGCTGAATTGGTAGAAAGAAAAATCCAACAAGTCAGAACGAGTTTCTGATTGAGCTTCTTCCTTCACCGTGGTCACAGATCTTTTCCAGATGGTGAATGAAGCTGCAACCTTAAATACTCACCACATCAAATTGATTCTGACAAAAGATCTCAACAAATCAGAGCTTCATTAAAAAATCCCCGAACTCACAACTCCCTAGTGTCAACACTTTGTTGCGGATAACTAGTGACGCTGACCACCATATAGCCAAAGGCAGCTGCTATCGTACAAACAACACCTGGTGCCACCAGAATATTGTTGTTAAGTCACCATGCATTGTCGCCTCATCCTGCCATATGTTTGACTGACTCCCAAACACCAGCAGAAATCACCTAGCATTTATCAATTAACTCTCATCCAACACCTCTTGAACTCTTGTTTCTATCTGAACATATGAATTTATAATTGGACGGTTTGACGAAATAGGACTTCGTAATGCATGTGAGCATGTCTGTTTTGTCGGTCGTCATTCGAGGATGAAAATTGAAAAGGGGAAGGCAGTAAGTTATTGGTATTTTGATTTTGTTAACTGTGTTGCTGAATTTTGGTATTATTAAGATGATAAAAAAGGTAATTAATAAAAATGAAGGTGGATGAAATCATGAACTTAAAACAAACTCTACACATTTGTAATGTTTGTAAAATTCTTTTCTACAAACGGTTAGATGACTTGTTCTCACCTAATCCATTTTAAGACTATATGGTGTGGAGACTAACTCCCCCAAATGCCACATTATTGTCACCTCATTTTCACCATTTCCTCTCTCAAAGTTTGGAAATGGTATTCCCCTGATTCCCCCAATCCCCCTTCATTTTTTTATACTATAAAGTTTGATTAAAAAAAAAAAAAACTTGGCCAATCACATCACTCGGGAAGAAGGGGGAATTCTCTCCTAACTCACCGAAAATTCTGGGGGGGGGGGGGGGGGGAGGGGCGGTGTTCTCCTTGGGGGAATTGTACACATCATCTCCCTGATACCTTTCCCCGATTCCATACCAAATAGTATAATACGACACCAGCACTGCACTGCACTTGTTTACCAGGTATAGGTATATGTGTGTAATACGATAACATTTGACTGAGTTTTTTAATAAAAAATTATAATAAGATATGATACAAGTGTTTCATCTATTTATCTTTAATATTATGCTGCTAAAGGTAATGGCCAAACACTCCACGCCCTAACCAACTCAAGAAAAACATATCTGTAGTGGTCGCAATGACTTTGAGCGAACTCCATGAGTGTGCCGAAAAAGACTAAAAAGAATAAATAAGCGCCTATGTTCAGTTAATCGCAATTCCTTTTGTGTTATTGGGCAGCGCATGTTAAGGTTCTTTTTGTTAAGTTAAAATATGTGGTTGTCCAAGTTTTAATTACGAAAGGTTCTACACAACTAGCTCAAGTTAACTCAAATACCTCTAGCCATCAGTCAACCAAACTGAGTGACTTGCGAGTTGGCTGAACACAATTTTCCGGTACACAAGAGATGCGCGATTCAAGTACATCTAGGCCTCAGATCTTTGTCTATAGTATCGAATATTTTGGACTACTAATAGGTTGTGGGCTGCGGCTTGCGTGTAGCTGATTTTTGGTTTGAAATCTTACGTTTTGTCTATAAAAGGTATACCCATGCCGACAGCTTCATAAAAGCTTCGAGGACTGTGGCTTAAATTACACCAGACAGTACCTTGTGTTGGTAGACTGGTAGTCACCTATAGCATTATGCGGTTTCCTTGGTACAACTATGGAAACCTCGTTCCAAAGTGATTTATGTAAAAAAAAGAGTAAAGTGCACGGATGGTCTCTGTGGTTTGCACGAATTGCAGAGATGCCCCCATCTATTTTCAATGGTCCTCAACGTTGACATTTTATAATATTTTAGTCCCTACCAGCTAACGTCGTTAAGTTTTTCCAGTTAAATCATGTAAAATGACCAAAATACCCTCACCATATAAAAAAAAATAAAACCCCCTTCTACTTCCTTCTCCTTCTCCTTCCACCTGTGCAAACCACCATCATCATCACAATCACCACCCCCTCTTCAAACCACCAACACCACCACCTCCTCCTCCAACGACCACCACCCTCGAACAACCGCCACTGCAATATCACACAACCTCATAAATCAAACGAACTCATCTTCTAATCCACCCTAAAAACGTAATCTCATTTGGCAACACCACCCCAAACCTAAATCTGATGATTCTTCAACGTTCAGTAACAATAACACTAAGTGTAACAATAATAATAAGAATAAGAAGACCTGCTCGTGGCGATAGGCGTAATTCTCAATAACTTCATAATCAAGGCTTTTAACACCATCAAAACCCTCACTTCTTAAACCTCCATCTAATCCATCCCCCTCCCCATCACTACCTTCCTCCGTGTTCGGCAACCGAGACCACATCAGTTTTGCTGTCTCCACGCCGTTCTGAAGCTGATTCGAAAGCATTATTATTATTATAACGAGATCGATCCAACAACCTGATCTCGTGAAACCGAACCCCTAATATTATTATTATTGTTGGAACAATTGTGTGAGAGTTAAGGTGAAACAGAGGAATTTAGGGGTTTATTGATGAGATTAAATTAATATGGTGGTGATGTGATTTATAGCTGTGTGGATTGATTCATGTAAAGTTGATGGAACGTGGTTTTCAACACAGGTCTTCTTATTCTTATTATTATTGTTAAAAACGTAAACCTATCACATCCCATCCACTATGGACGTGTTTGGTGAGGAAAGGGAGGTGGGTGGCGGTGGCGATGATGGTGGTGTTGCAGGTACCAGGTGGTGGTGGTGGGTTGGTTGGAGAAGAAGAAATGGTGGTGGTGGGTTGGTGGTTGAGGGAGACTAAGAGATTATAATATATTTTTAAAGAGGGTAATTTAGTAATTATACATAAACTTAACTGAAAAACTTAACCTCCATTCAAGTCAGGGACCATCGATGAAACAAAATACAAACCACAGATCCCATACGTGTAATTTCGAAAGGCTGAGGAGCAGAGTTTAAATTTGGGTAAACCACAGGGACCATCCGTACAGTTTACTCTAAAAAAAACCCTGAAAAGATTGAAACCAAAAAAGATTTGGTTCAACAACAATGTCATTAAAAAATGCAAATGCGGAAACAATTACAAATTGGTCATCAACAAATCCAAATTCGATCACAACAACCAAGTATTCCATCAATCAACACTGGAAAGCCAACCAAGAGAAGACTTTGACGAAGTTGAAGTTGTACCAAAACAAAACTTCAAATGTCGAAGAAAACAACGTCAAAGTAGCAGTCGGAGCGGCCGGATATTGAATCTACAAACAAAGCTACAAACAAAGCAAGAGGCCAAACATGGACACCGGTCGAAGAGGAGGCGTTAGGACTGACATGGCTACGTGTCCAAAAGTAGGTTTTCTTTACTTATTTTTATTTTTTGTTATATACACATAATTATTTTTAGTTTGTTTACTAATTATTTATTTTTTTACATACATAATTACTTTTAGTTTTTTTACTAGTTATTATTTTTTGTTACATACATAATTATTTTTAGCTTGTTTATTAATTATTGTTTTTTGTAGGTAACAATCAAAAGTCAACTAGCTTTTGGAAGCGAGTTGCCGAGAAATTTCATACTTTAATGCAACGAGTCATACCGAGGAGTCGAATCCAGTGGCTCGAAGCATCTAGAAATTCACAATCAAAGTCGACTTCATATCTTTGTAAACCCTAGCGATCAAAATTGATTTCATACGTTGTAAACAATTGCAATACATAATGTCAAACCACATTCCGTTTGAAATCCAGTCGGAAACCATGAACAAGCTTCATGTGAAATTAGTGGTAAATCAATAATGGTAACAAGGAATGCGGTTATGGGTGTAGACGATGGTGGTTGGAGTAATTGCGACAGTGTGGTAGGCTGTGAGTGTAGGTGTATGGGAATGGTAGTGGTTGCAACGAATGAGAGGGGTGAAGGTGGTGATGGAATGTGATGATGGTTAAGGGGTTGTACGGTGGTGATGGAAGGTGGATATCAGTGGAGATGGTGAACTATGGCTGAGATGGTGGTGATTGTGGTGAACGATGGGTTTTTAAAGTTTTTTAATAATTTAATATTTTTGACAAATAAGCATGTCACCTCATTAAAAATAGTCCACATTAGCAAAAAGAAATTAACTGGAAGTTGAGATTATTCAAATTCAATAACCATATTTTTTATTACTACAAATATACGGGTCATGATCAGGTTCATCAATTTCAAATGTGCAACCCGACGAAATATCACCTCTTAGAGGACGTGGAACAAATAATTTTCATTGAAAACAAATTAAACTTTTTCTTTATTTCATTTTTTAAACATTTAGGAATGACATTAAAACTAGAGGTGAAAAAAATGGCTTGGGTATTGTACCGAACCTGATTTGAAACCGGGTTGGACTTGAGCCAAACGTATCATTAAAATGACTTTGTAACTCTATACGTCGAATTCGGTCAAACATTAACCTAACCGTTTAAAACCCGGTTCAAAACTATCAAACCCGATTTCAAACTTGACCTTTCCCCCTAGAAAACCAGTTTGGACTTTCTTTAACGAGAAAATTGCTCGAATAGTCCCTGTGGTTTGCTCAGATTTCACCTTTAGTCCCAAACCTTTGAAAATTACAGGTATAGTCCCAACTTTTGACTTTTTAACTCGGATAGTCCCTGGAGTTAACGGAGGTTAGATTATCCAGTTAAGTTGGTGTAAAATTACTAAATTACCCTTATTATTAAAAATAGAATTGAAAATAATTAAAAATTATGTGGGGCCCACCACTTCTTCTTCTTCACTTCATCTTCCCCACCACCACCAACACCTCCCCAAACCACCACTACCACCGATCTTGCCTTAATTTCCCGTCAAAAAAAGTTTACAATCTTGCCCTAACGATCTTCACAATAATCGTATCAGAAACATCAACAATTTCCATTCAATGAAACTAGAAGAAGATTTTGCTCAAAACAGAAAGAGAGAGAAGAGGAGTTGAGGAGAGAGAGAAAGCTAGAGAGAGAAAGAGAATGCAGCGAGAGAGAGAGAAAGAGAAAGAGTTAGTCGAGAGGGAGAAGGAACCGGAGGAGAGAGAAGGAATATGAGGCGACGGCGGTGGATCCAGCGGTGGTGCCACCTTCGTCACCAGTCGGAGGTATTACCCCAACTCAACATTCCCCTTTGTGGCTTTGTTAATAAACCATGGTGAGGTTATTGGATCTGGGAGATGATACCGGTTGTGGATATCGGTTGTGAAAGGTGACGGTGGGCTATGATGGTTGCTGGTGATTGGGTTGCGATGGTCATAGGGGGTTACGGTGGTTATAGATGTTGAGCTCATGGTGGTAATAGGGGTGGTTGATGGCAGTCGGGTGACGGTGATTCATGGTTACAGTGACTGTGGTGGTGTATGATGAAGCTATGGTGGTATTCGGGTGATGGGTCTGAAGGAGGATGATGATGGATTCCAATCGGGTCAGCTGTGACATCGATGATGGTGGATTAATGAGGTGGTTATTGGAAGCGGTCAGGGAGTCGTTTAAGGCACGATCAAAGAGAGAGGGTGGTGGTGGTGGTTTGGGGAGGTGGTATTGGTGGTAGTGGTTTGTGGAGGTGATTGGGTGGGGAAGATGAAGTGGGTGGGCTTCACTAAGAATGGGTGGAGACACTTGATTGGCTAAGGGGTTAAGTGGGTCCTCTTTGTATTTTATTAATTAATTGATTTTTTTATTTTTATTAACGTAAGGGTAGTTTAGTAATTTTACATCTACTTAACTCGATAATTTAACCTCCGTTAAATCCAGGGACTATCCAAGTTAAGAAAAACCAAAAGTTGAGGACTATAGATGTAATTTTTAAAAGTTGGGGACTAAAGGTGAAATTTGAGTAAACCACAGGGACCATTCGAGAAATTTTCTGTGCTTTTACTGAACTGACCTTTTTTCAACCCAAATTGTTTTGGCTAGGAACCCACCTCCAATTAAAAATATCAGCAATGAGCCTGGAACCATACCCATACCAAACCGAAAATACCAAGCCAAAAAAATGCAAAAAGTGGGTACCGGTACAAAAAATGACCAGTACAATACAACACTGGTATCCAAAAATAAATCAACCGAAAAAACCAGGACATAGCTAACTAATACCAAACCGAAAATATCGATCCAAAAACACGGGGATCCAAAATGTTCATCCCCAACAACTAATATCATAATGTTTCAAATCATTTTAGAGGGTGTTTGGGATTGAGTTTGGAAATGTAAAAGTGCTTTTGGTCAAAAGTGCTTATTGGCTTATGACTTTTTGAAAAGGAGTTTTAAAAAAAGTGTTTGGATTAGCTTTTCGGATAAGAAACGTTAAAAAGTCAATAAATTGTCTTTTTTTTAAGTGTTTCGCTTAACTTATTGTGAATATTGGTTGTATATGTGGTAAATTTGTAATTTTTTTTTTCCAAAAGTCAAAAGCCAAAAGCCAGGATTTTTAACTTTTCAAAAACAACTTTTCCACCTTTAAAAGCCAAAAGCTAAAAGTCAAAACAGAAAATGATTTTGGGTTACACAAACAGCTTATTGACTTATTGGCTTTTTGGAAAAGCCAATAAGTTATTTTCAAACTCAATCCCAAACACCCTCTTAGTTGGTGGAACCTAAAGCCTAACCCATGCCCGCTAAAGGAAGCCCAAAACCTCACCCCCAAATTCAACCAGTTCCGTCGTCTCCTCTGTGTTGTGATAACTCCATTGCTGCTTGTGGTCGAATACCTTGAAACGTTTTTAAAAAAATCTGAGGTCAGTTAGTTTGATACGCATCTCAATCGCATCGTATTGACTTTTATACAATTTATTTATATTTATAGTCTGCCTTATTGATTTCAACAGTTATATACATATTCAGTTTCTAGGTTTTAGGAGCGTATCTATCTAAAGTTTAGATCAAATGTCTATGTGAGATGTTTATATTTATAGTCCGCCTTATTGATTTCTGAGAAGGTATATTGTCTACTTTCTGATCAATCTTTTTGTTCTTCTTGTCTATTAGCTTTCCCATAGGAGATTTTAAATTCGTTCTTCTTGTTTGATTCTCATCAGCAATGTGATTATTTGTTTATAAGTACATATTGAATCATGTTTATTAGTTACGAATTTGGGGATGATTGACATGAAGTAGCTTATGTTTTTGCCCGATTCAGTAACGCATGCACGCCACATGTTCGATAAAATGTCTATGTGAGATGTTTGTTATCTTGAATCAATAGAATCTCCAGATTTGTAGTTTGTTGCTATTAGATGATGTTTTAAATTTTGTTCAAGTAGTTTGATCATTAGGGCTTATGGATGAAGCATATTGATTAACCATTAGTGTAACTTATATGTTGTTTTTTATGCTACAAGTGTGATTCTGACTTAAAATGGCATCCGTCAAGTGAATAAGTTTTATAATTTTAATTGTGTAGTTTCATTACGAACTAACAAGGTTTATAATTTATAATAACTTTCGTTGTTTTTAAACTTTATAATTTATTTTTAATTTTTAGTTTTTTTTAATTTTTAAATTTTTTAATATTTAAAATACGTCTTTTTAATTTTTTCCGCCCCATATACCCATCCTAACTTATACCCATCCTAACCTATACCTATCCTGACCCATTTTTTAGTTTACCCATCCTGACCCAAACCCATCCTAACCCAACAACCAATCCAACCCACTCATTTTGCCACCTCAAACTAATGTTCAGTTTTATTGTTTGTTTATCAATCTGCACACAGTATATGTTAATTTTGTAGATTTGAGTCAATTAGCATGATGATGAATTACATTTCGTCTTTCTAAGCTCAACAATATACTTTCTTATTCTTCTTCTTCTCCAAACCCTAATTGAATTCCTCTTTACTAATGTTATTCTATATTGCCATTGTCTAGAACTCATGGATTCACAGACCCAAAATGCATCTTTGCTACGTCTCCAAACTGTTGAGAAGGTAATAATTATACTTTTAATTCTTTGATCACTGAAATTAACAGAGCAAGTTTTGCTAAACAACAGTTTTAACTTTTACTAAGAAATAAACTGTTTTCGTTTACGTCCGTTTTTCCTTCAAATTGGCAAGAAATGGAAACCACATAGGAAGAGTTTGGATTCTAAGTGATGATGGTGTTATTCTTAGAGGATCGTTCGAGTCTTGGAACTCGCCGGTGGAGTAATGGAAGAGTTCTCAAACCCAAATGGACCTAAGAAGGAATTGGTCAACAACCACTGCAGTGAGTTCATGCAAATAATCAAGGTTTTTTCTTTACTGCCTACTCAATCCTGTTCGTTTTTTTTTTTCACTGGACACATCCTTTTTACACATATACTCAATAACTGAGACATACGATAAAGTAAAAACTTTTATATCATAACATGTAGTATGCTATATGCTAACGTATATGGTATATAATACAAATTCTCTGTCTCTAAGCATGTCCTTTGCTCTCTATCACATGCCTAGAGACACATTACACACCAGGGACAACCACAATGCCTTGTGGCTTGCCAGATTCTAAACCACTAAAGTCTCTGGATATTAGTTAAAAACAAGAATATATATATATATATATGTATATATATATCAGTGTTGTAAAAGGCGCTAGGCAGGCGGTGAGGTCCAGCCTAGGGACTAGTCGGGACTAGGCGAAAATTAGGCGGAATTAGGCGTTTTGGTATTTTATACGTATTATATATATACACACAAATTTAGGGGTTTTTTTTAAAATATGTTAAGATATATACACATAATACTTAGATATATACACATAATACTAAGAAATACCTAGAAATACTTAGAAATTTAATAAAAAAAATAAAAAAAAATAAAAAATAGGCCCGCCTAGGACCGCCTAGGCTCCGACTAACTACCAAAACGCCCAGGAATCTGCCTAGGGCAAAATTCCAAGTTTTCCTTAAGCCTAGCGCCTAGGCGGCCGCCTAGGCCGCCTTTTACAACACTGATATATATATATAGGGTAGGGATCCTAAGAGAACCAACCCCTATTTGAGAACTGAGAGAACCATTCTGAGCCACACATTTCATATAAAGGCAATTTTTTTTTTTTTTTTTTTTTTTTTTTTTTTGCTTTAATCGCACATTTTTATGCAAGGAAATTTTTTTTTTATTTTTTTTGAATTTTTTTTCATTTATACATATGTGTATATGACAATTATACATATGTGTATATTTCAGTTATACATATGTGTATATAGCATTATACATATGTGTATAATGCAATTATACACATGTGTATACTGAAAAAAAATACAAAAAAAAGAAAAATTTTTTTTCCTTACATATAAAGCAGCGAGTTTTGCAAAAAAAAAAAAAAAAAAAAAAAAAAAAAATTGCCTTAGAGAAATGTGTGGCCTAGAATGGTTCTCTAGTTCTCAATTTGGGAAAAGGTTCTCATTTGAACCAAATCATATATATATATATATATATATATATATATATATATATATATATATATATATATATAGGAAAAAGATCAAATAGGAACCAAGAGCCTAGTTAGGAACTTAGGAACCAATCTGAGCCATTCATCTTTGATCTTGATCTAGGGGGTTGTTATGTAATTAGACAATTAAATATTATATTTTAATTTAACTAAAAATTTATATATGGCAGTTAATTATCTTCCTGCAATTAATATGCAAGTTTTTTTTTGACTTTCCTTAAATCTCTCAACCTATTATCATCTCTAATCCCAAATCAAAAAAAAAAAAAAAAAACACGTTCGATTGAATCGAAATAACTTCCAGTCGAATTCAGAAGATTTAAATTGATTGAATTGAAAAAACTTTCGATTTAAAAGAATCTAAAATCGGCCAACGATTCAGATTTCCAAGTTATGGATAATAATTCTATACATTAAAACATTGAATCACAATCTCATGTGATAGAAGATCATGAAACACAATCACAAGCTTTGTTTCTAAATAGTGTTGAAAATCAAGGTATTTATGTATTGTTTTTATTTTTTTAATTGTTTTTCGTGCGAGAATCGCGTTTTTTTTGTGATTTCTATTTGGATTAGCCTTATAGTGTGGTTTATTATTGATTTGCAAAATAGTTGTTTTGTTATGAGTTTCTTATCATAATGTATATCTGTGTTGATGATGTTGAATGAAAAGAAAAAAAATGATATATATCAATGTATAACTGATGTACACCGTTGTATATATGTGTTTGATGATGATGATGAATGAACAAAAAAAAAACTGATAGACACCAATGTACACTTCAAAAACGAATATACACCATTGTATATCTGTGTACATCAATGTATATCTGTGTTGATGATGAATGAAAAAACGAATATACACCAATGTATATCTGTGTTGATGATGATAAATGAAAAAATCAATATACACCAATGTATATTTGTGTTGATGATGTTGAATGATGATGAATGAAAAAACGAATATACACCAATGTATATCTTGTGTTGGTGATGATAATAAGTGAAAAAACGAATATACACCAATGTACACTGTTGTATATATAACGAGATATAATTTTAATAGTATATACAATAAATACGTTTGGGTATACCATAAACACTAATTTGCTGTTTCCAAATATACATGAGTTTCCTATTAATTACCTAATAAATGATATTGAACAAAAGACATTAATACCCCTTTATTAAAATAACAATTAATTAAAGTTTTACTTATTTACAATCATGCCATTGAAGATGGATGACTCAGATTGGTTCCTATAGTTCCTATTTAAGGGTTGGTTCCTATTTGAACCCTACCCTATATATATATATATATATATATATATATATATATATATATATAGTGGAGTGTTCAAATGAGAAGAACTTTCTTGTAAGAAGAAAAAAGAAGAATTTTAAACCAATAAGAATCCTTCATTTTAATACATGTATTGAATGTTAAATAAATGATTAATTTATTGTAACCCCCCATAAACTAGTTAAATAAATGAAACTAATAATTGCTTTTCAAAATATATTTTTGCAAAACAAGCCTAATGTGAAGTGAAGGATAAATTCGATATATGTAGGATAAATGTATGATAGTTTCGACATATGTAGGATGAATTTTTGATATGTGTAGGATAAACATATGATAATTTCGATATGTGTAGGACAAATTGTGATATGTGTAGGACAAATTGTGATATGTGTAGTCTAAAGTATTAATGACAAATTAATTTGAGAAGAGTTAATGTATTTAATGTTTATAGTTATGTCATTTCTTCTTTTCTTCTCATATGAAAATTGTTCTCAAATGATCCTCCCCCTATATATATATATATATATATATATATATATATAGGGGAAAGTTAATTTGAGAACACCTATATTTCGTGCGAACCGTGAGAACGGCATCTAAAACCATTCAAATTCAAAATTTCTTTTTACACTTATCTTTATTACTAAAATACAATTCCAAAAACACAATTAACGCGTAAAAATTCAAACGTATACGAAAATAAATTGTTTTTACACATGTGTAAATTTACTGTTTATACATGTGTAAACTGTTTCATTTACACATGTGTAAAAAGTTAATTTGAAAGTGTTTTTGCAAGAAAAGATGTATTATTTGGAAAGAAAACTCATTTATTAATGTTGTATTTTGATTATAATGAGGGTTGTATTAAAAAAAAATGATTTTGATTGATTTTTTTACTTGTTCTCACGGTTCTCACAATATTTAGCGTTCTCAAGATAACCCTCCCCTATATATATATATCAAAAGCATAATACTACATGTTTTGTCTATTATTTTTAAAGTTTCTTTTTTACCGTCTCTTTAAATACCGTCTTTAGTTAGTCACTGGAAAGTTGCAATTCGGGCGAAGGCTGAAGGCCTTTAAAACTCATTTTCAACTCCATTTTCCGCATTAAATGCAAGTTACTAACTTCTATACTCACAAAATTGTTAGCTTTGGTGTCTTCGTGTGATTGAAAAAGCAAGAGCCAACTGCAGGAAATCTTTAAACTTGGCATGAAGCGTTAACATACTACGCCTAGCTTCTTTCTCATTCTATTTGCACATCTCCCACGAAATTCTCTTTTTCTCTTGCTGACAACTACAACTCTCTTTCTCTAGTCCCCCATGCCTGAATTTGTGTTTGTGAGTGATTTCCCATCTCTTCAAGTCACCATTCATGGTGAAGATAACACATTGACTGTCGCCTCTTTCTTCCTTCCACTTTCTTATTACTGTACAACCTCTCTCTTTATCTTTTTTAGGTATAGCATGTGTTTGGCAGTGGTGGTAGCCGACAAACACCATCCAACTTCCTCTGTTTCTGTTTCCTTTTTCTTTGTAGCCGTTAACTACTTAGGGTTTAGTCTACCTCGTGAATTTTAGTCTCGTGGTTGTATTTATGTTAAAAAGGTTGCCTCGACAATCACATCATCCATTTTAATATTTGATGTTGTTTTGAAATGGGATATTTAAGTTCTGTTGATTTAATTAAATAGGCAGGTTATGTTATATTAATACTTGTGCGGTGAATCTAGGATATACAAGTGACTCTCAGGGAAGAAATTAAAAGCGCCTGCGAGTACCGTCCGTTTGAGAAATGTGACTACATTGCACGGATATCAAATGAAATTTGTTGCAAGAAGCTTGAATATGTTGTTGAAAAATTGGATGGCATGAAAGAAATTGTGGACCAATATCATCAAGCAACTTGACTGGGCTGGCTTGCTCATATCTTATCTACAAGTTACGTATGTTGTATTGCTATGTTTTGACCTTTTTAACAAACATGTATCTTGCTATTAAACATAATCATTCGTTTATTTGCTATAAACATGTTTGGTATGACTTCTCTTACCTGTGAAAGTGGATTCATGTTTTTATGTAAAGCACCAAAATGGAGGAATCGTGTGTTTTCTTCTTTACTTAAAAATTACAAAATAATTTTCATACTTTATGGTATACACTTGTTCTTAGATGTATACAATAGCCGAACATGAGTTTGGATACGAGTCGTTTAACTTTGAGAGAGGTTGGGCTTCTATAGAGTGTTTTTTTTTTCTCTAAAGTTGTGGCTTGGTTTATGTGTAGTTTCCTAGTATATATTAGGAAATTACCAAAATGTCCATGAATAATGTTCAAAAACTTTAATTATCAATAGCTAGGATATCACCAACACACCAATATCAGCCTACACCACTTACACACGACCATCAACCACTGACCACCTCTATTGTCATCATCACCAGTTCACCACCACCAGCAACCACTGAACCCCTTCATCACCACCGCCCAGTCGTCTATTAACACCCACCATAAATCCTTGACCACCACCATTTACGTTTTGCAAGAACCACCGTCTCACCAAACGCTAACCCTAACCCAACCACGACCGCTAACCACTCACCATCAACCCCCACCATCACTCCTTACCACCGACATTTAGCGTTTTCCCCAGAACACCACACCCACCGTCACCATAAACCACCATCATCCCTAACCACAAACAAATACTCACATGCAAACATCAAACGTTACCTCAAGTTTTCAACATACCAAACATCAGGATAATAAAACAACGTACCCTAGTTTTGATCAACATCTTCATGTATAAACTTGGTATAACCATCACCACATTGGACAACCATGAAAGCCCATACCGATACAAAAAGCTGGCAACCTCAGGACGAAACCAACTCCCCCAAAAATAGCCTCGAGGGTGCTGTGAAGAGGTAGCGTTGGCGTCAACAATACATAATTGGACACCGTCGCCGCCACTGACACAGAGACGAGGATGAAGGGTAACCCAAAAAAAAAAAAAAAAGCCATAGGCAACAGCTACTCATAAACATAAAAAAAAAACATAATGCAAACTAATTTTACATCAATATCAACAAGGGGCGTTCATTTCAGAACCAAGAATACGCTACTTGAGACCTATGAAAACCGAATAATACACATGTACATTTTGCTTTAAGTGTGATACAAAAGGTGGTTAGGTAACCACAACCACTATCAAACTAAATCATCATTGCATTACGTACAACTGCTTTATGCGGTTCTTGCAGATTTAACATAATATCATTTATAACATTTTTCTTACAGCTGAATAGCTGATCAAGGAGGAGCCAGCGATAGTGGGATGGCATGGTAGAGTAGGTAGGCGTGGGGGGGGGGGGTGATGTCGGTCGATCAAAAATATTTTCATAATTTTATTGGGTGTGGGTGGCAGTGCCGGCTTTGGGGTGGGCGAACCGCACCCCGATTGAGGCACATAATTTTGGAGGGGTCATTTTTTAATACTATACATATGTATACACATATGTGTTTGTTTAAAAATATGAATACGAAAAATTTGTTGAGTCATCTCTAAAAATTTAGAACTATAAAACGTACTGGTCATTTTTGATATATCTAAAACCTTTTAACTTGTATTGGGCCAAATTTGATCTAGGTTGATAATCCAAATATTCAATCATCTAATTATCTAATCTAATTTAAATAATAATATAACAATAAAAAAAGTATACAGTCAATCGTCATTTAAAAAAGTTATAGGAGAGTTTCACGAATCATTGCTTAGCTATTGTGGAATGTTATTCTAATACTATATATTTGCTATGTTTATTGTTATAACGTTACTCTTCGTTTAAAAAAATTATTTATTTTATATAATTCGTAAGGGCCTTTTTTCTTGGCTCGGTCTAGGTATTTAAATCCTTGGGACCGTCACTTCCTTGATTTGATTGGTTGCCACGAAGCCCAAGACCATCACTTCAAAACCAAACGCGAAAAAAAGCCCCTGTCCATTTTTGCAAAATAGCGCCCCTAAAGGCGGTGTTGGAAGCATTATGGGGCGCTAAAACCCTCTTTTGTGTGAATTTAACGCTCAGACACGGGTGGCCTAAATGGAAATCGTCATACAGGTGACTTTGTTTCCATGTTAGGTGTTTCAATTGTTGATAAATTCAAAAATATTTTCATAATATTATTGGATTTAATAGTAATAGTGTAATACCCTGCAAAAGTTTTATTGCCTTTGAATGCAATATTCATGGACGATATTAATGTTCATTAAGTGTTTTATTTTTTTCGGTTTTTTAATATAATTTTACGTCTTTTTACTATTAAATATGATTACCCAATTATTATTTTCTGATTACATAACTTTTTCTTATTTTATTTCTTTCGTATCTATATTACATTATTAAAAAACTTGAATGATATATAGTTAATTTTACATCAACTTTAAGATGGCATATCAAGAGCTATAGTGTAATTCCTTAATTTTTTTACCAAATTCTTCTTTTTATACCTTTGTTGTACAACTTTTGAAGCCAATTGTATAAAACACTAATGTAATAGAAAAATTAACCCAACCCATAAACCTTGAAACCATAGCATTCAACTCATCCCCTCATCAATGGTCTTCTTGAATGGTATAATAATTTTGAACAATATCTCTTTTGATTAAAGCATTCATTATTTTCGAAACCTTTAAATTGAAAGAAATTGAATAATCTCTTATATTCATAAGATGTTATTGTGCTTAATGGCGGTAATAAAAGTCTTCTTTAATTTTAGTTTCTCAAGCTTCCACTATAAATAATTCTTCTTGGAATGACTCGAAGTAGAAGGTGAGCCCTTGTGGACACATGATATATGACATTTTCTTAAATCATTTTACTTATGTATAGTTTTTCATTCATTGGTCACATAATATTATTATATCATAATAGATATTGTGTATATTTTATTTAATCATTTGTTAATCATCCTTGTGGTTCTATCTAATCAAGTGATAAGGAATGACAATCTTTATTTTTTGTGTTGTTGCTATATAGCACTGAATTATCTAGGTATATTTGATCATGCATAATAACCATTTTCATTTTATAATTTGTGGTATTTTAATTATCATTATCTCATATTTATGTCAGACTGCTATTTTTTCTTTCAGGTGTACGGAAAAAGGCGAATGAATACATTATGGGGACCTTGCTTAGGTGTCATATGAAATCAGGAAGTTCTTTCACATCCTTGAAAATGAATTTTCATGACGTTCCTGGTGTTGGAAAGATTATATAACAAACAAGTGAGTTATCATTAATCTAAAAACTTATTTTTGTCGATTGTGTTGTTACATGTTTTGCTCAACCGTCAATCTCTTTAGTTGAGAAGAGTGTTCATAATATGTTGCAACTTGCAAGTGGCATCTCAAGTTGGTCCACGACAAGTGGTTTAACATCTAGTTCTTACTTTGCCTTGTATCTTATATTATTTGGTTAATATGGATTAACTGTGTGTTCTGATTTGTAATGATATTACTTATATGGGGTATGTCAACTTAAATCACATCCAAAAAATGTATGAAGGATATGTCACTGTGTCATACAGTGACTACTTTTAAAAGGATTTCCAAGTATGTCACTAATGTCTTTTTTTACAATTTTTATTTAGTATTTAAATTTAGAGAAAATTGCTTGAATAGTCCCTGTGGTTTTTCCAAATTTCACATTTAGTCCCTATCTTTTTAAAATTACAGACTCACTTAACTGGATTATTTAACCCAAATTTTATAATAAGGGTAGTTTAGTAATTTCAAACACATTTAACTGGATTATTTAACCTCAATCCACTCCAGAGATTATCCGAGTTAAACGATATCAAAAGGTGGGGACTATACCTATAATTTTGAAAAGATAAGGACTAAAAGTGAAATTTGGGTAAACCACAGGGACTATTCGAGCAATTTTCTTTTAGGTGCTGTTTGTTTTTTCTGAGGCAAAAGGTCTGCAGTCTGCGGACCACATCTGTAGACATCTGAAGAAGAAGAGGTGGACCAAAGGTCTACAGTCTGCAAGAGGAAAACTGTTTGTTTTTTAGCGTCTGCAATGTAACCCAAAACCATAACCATAATCCATCACAAATATCCACACCAATCACCCACATAACATAAACTAATGGTTTGAAACCATAATCCCCTCTGTTCTTCGTATCTCTCTCTCTAAAACAAATAAAACACACAACACCTAACACCATAATCTCTCCCACCAATTCAATACTAAGAACTAAGTTGTGAAAGGCAGTAGCTTTTACCTATTTCTCAATTATTCAATTTTGTAACCCATTCTGACACAACATCTTGGAGGGTTTTCCCCATCAGCCGGAGGCGACGACATGGTGGAGGGGAGGAGGGGGAAGGTGAGGGAGGAAGGAGGAGGATGAAGAAGATGATTGTTGCTGTGTATTATGTTTTATGTTATGTAGGTGAGAAGAGATAAAAAGAGGTGGGTTAAAGTCTGTATGAGGAAGAGGAAAGGCAGAGGTTAGAAAAGGTTATGCCTTCTGAAAAACAAACGAGCCGCCCGCCTCAAATGTCCGCGTCTGCGCGGCGTAGACACAAAAGGTTATAAGCTCTTCTCACCTGAAAACAAACACCACCTTAAATTTATATTCAAAAGACTTGTCTTTTTTTTTTTTCCTTGATCTCTCTATTAGATGTCACATGTACTAATATGGTCATAGGAAACTGCATTTTGGTATGTTCTTATTTTGTTAGAATTCATTTTCGCTTTTTTGATGATTATACAATCATATTGGATTTTGAGTAGCTTTTATTGACTGATAGTAGTCTGATTTTCATTTTGATTTCGGAATTTAGATCTAATAATCTGGATTTTGAACCGCAAAGTACGATGTTCCCCACCATAATCAGCTTCATACGCGGCGATTAAGGTAATTTGTATCTTTGGTTACAAGATTAAGGCAAATTTTATATTTTTTTTCTTCACAAAATTAAAGCAATGACTTTGTGGTACATGGGTTTGTTTGACATGCAGTATATGGTGTTACTAGCTGATTACCCCGGGAAGGTCCCGGGGTTGAAAAATTTAACATGACTTAATAAAAAATGATAAAAGACGAAAACTCAAATCACGAAAAGAGTAAATAATTTAAACACAATCAATGTTAGTTAAAAAATTTCACTACGTGATAACCTATTGCAAATGGCTCAAGTTAACTAACCACAAAATCTCTCGATCACTACATGTTCATATATTCCCTAACCGAAAACCTAATCAGTAATCATCTAAACAATCATTCATGTAAGCTGCAACTATTCAAAAACTCATTAATCTCTAATGACTCCTATAATTCTTAACCCAATCAACTAAACAATCACTTAAGTTGGAAGTTGTAACCATTAAAAAACTTATCACATCTATGTACCAAGTCTCACAATACTAATATTGATACCTAAACTAAAAGAATGTATAACTCTGATATTAACATCTATCATAACTCTAATATTAACACCTAACTACATCAAAGATTGCCTTGTTTTAGAAAGTGAGAATCACAACAAAAAAGAAAAAGAAACATGTATTACCTTAGCGCGCTCGCATCCATTGCCCTTGTAGACGTCTTTTGAGATGGAAGTTTCTTATTGCTTTTTTGCCCATTCAGGTGGAATGTTCTTCATAGCGTCGTAAACTCATTTTCTTAGATGGGATCCAACATTCGTAGAAAATACTTGGCTTGAAAAACACAACGAAATCCACAACCACAACAAAACATAAAAGAATCAACATTTCTCAATTTATAATCAAATATAAGCAAACACGTAATAAATATTAAAAAAATAATAATAAAAGCTGACCTTCTTTTTCTACTTCCGCCACCAGATTTGGTCGGCTTTAATAACGTTGGGGGAGCTTTCTCCTTCTTCGTCGCCAAGAATAATCCTTTAAGAAACTTTGTAACAATAATAATAATAATACGAATTATAGTCAAATAGACTATTATATAAAACGAATAAACACATCAGAATTCTTAATAGGCATCAATAAAACTTAAGAAGCTACCGAATGACTCCAAATCCAAAATAATTAATCTCCTAACATAAGACCCGCTTTAAATTGCTCAATCATGAATAACAAATAATAATAATAATAATAATAATAATAATACTAATAATAATAATAATAAGTTCTGTTAATATCAAGAAAATAACTGTTGAATCCATAAAGCTTCATGATTTGCACAACAATCAACGAACTACTCACCAGAGATGCAAAGCCCTAAAAAAGATATGAGGGATGAAGGTTAGGGAAGAAAGTGAAAGATTTGGTTGTCAGAGAAGAAAGGAAATAATATTCGGGGAAGAAGAAAAAAATTGAAGAAGGTTATGTTGGTGTTTGATTGTTTCGTTTGGTTTGATTTGATTAGGGTTGTGAAGAAGAATGAGAATGGATTATCAATTCTTTTGTTTATATTCACTTGCTCTTCATGAATTGATATTTCTTAATTATATTACCAAATTAATTTCGTAACTAAAATACATGATACCCAACACACAACTTGCGACAAAAATAATAATAAAACCCGCGATAATGTGCGAACATTCCTACTAGTTTTTCTAAATGCATATACTATGAACTTCTTATATACTATTACATTCTACATCGTCAGATCTATAATGATATAAGACGTCACATTTCGACTCTAAGATGTTATTTAGCCATTTAGGTTTTTGAGTTACCGTCCATGACTATTTTTCTCTATATTTTTCTTAAAGTGTAATGTCATGATTTGAAATGCATTTTACTACAATTTTAAGTTTGTTTAATCATAAGTGTTACATAAAAAATAAAGTCTATACATAGTAATTAAAGTTGTTAATGTCAAGATCCATGTTTATACCAGTCATGACAAATGTTAGTAACTTGGTTTAACAACAAAACTTATATATATAAAAAAAATCATTTCATAAATCATCATAATGAGTTCCACGTCGTTTGTCGTTACAAATTTGTATTTCAAAATCTCCACATTCCTATAAAAAGAAGTTTTATTTAGTTTAAAAGGGTCTACTCACTCCAACTCTAAAGTTTGTGGTTTAATAGTTAGTAAGTCACAACTAATTAAAAAAGAAAAGAAAAAAGAAAAAAGAAAAAGAAAACTATATCAAAGACAGATAATATAAAATGATCCAATGAAACTAAATATAATAGAAAATGATTATATTTAGTTGAAATAAATGCTTAATATAAGTTAACTACAAATAATATACTTGATCGTAAGTATAAAGATTATAACAAAATGGAATAGAACAATTTGAATGCCACTCTTTTAGTATTACTAGTGGGAAACCCGCGCGTTGTTGCGGGGCGTTCTTGTGAGCTGGAGGCAAATTTATATTGTTTTTGCACCATTATCTACGTAACTTTTGGTTATATAAAGAGTGGTTACACTTTTGCCAACTCATCCCTATTCATGTATTTCTTTAATTTCATATTTGAACCAACAATATAATGCCGCATGACACACCCACAACAATGTCTTTATTTTTTGTTTGTCATCTAGTAGGGTGTCGCGCTTCGCGGCGGGAACACGATGCATTTGTAAGTTTAAAGGTTTCTGAATACTAAACCAAGAATTAGACATTACAACACAAACTATGCAAGTGGTTCAATTTGTTCTTTACTTCACCTCGTTCCTTGGAAGACAAATGTTTGCAACGTTCATTTAAAGAGAATATTTGGTTTTGGAGTTTGTGAGTAGGGGTATAAATGAAAGAAAGTGGATAAAATTTAGTGATTTATACTTGTGTCTTTTCAAATGTCATCTTAACTTTAACATCTTGAACATATTTGTCTATCTCTACCCTTTATAATGTAGTATAGATTTAGAAATTAAAAAGAAAAAAAGTTAATAAAATAAAAGGCTGGCATGTTTCCTGTTGTACATTAGTGACGTCACTAACCGCTAGTCATGTTTTATCTTTTTCACCAAATCTAGTACCGTAGTCTTATCAGAATCCAAGCAATCATAGTTCACGAAACGTATAAAAAGAGTATCATCTATGTCTACATGATTTATATTGTACGAGTGACCAGGGTTGCAGAACTCGCTAGGCGCTATCAATTCGGCTGACTAGGAAGTTGCGAGTACTCGGGGGGTCGAATCGGCCTATGCGGGGAGTACTCGGAATATTCGGCCAACTCGGCTATGCTCGGTAACTCACCCTGTAGCGATTTTTTTAGTGAAAAAAAAAATCTTATTCGTTTTATATATCATCTCTATATAAATGTATCCTTTATGGTTATCTCTCTATTTTTCCAATAAAACAAGTCTTAAAGCTACACGTACAAGGCTTAAAGCTAAACACAACAATTTTACACATATAACAATTATATGTAGCCAAACATCGTGCAGCTCCGCCGCAACGCACGGGTTCCTGGTAGCGTAGAAATCCATATTTGTTTGAAGCTCTTTTTTAAAGCTCTTTATTAGCTCTATTTTTTAGTAGTTCTATTCGTATTTACTAACCCGCCCCGTATCTACCACATTGTGCCTACATATTTAATTTATATCAAACATCATAAGGAGACCGTTCTATAATTAGGTAAAACATATCTATAGAACTAGTAGGAAGCCCGTATGGTGTCGCGAGTATGATAATATACAGTGTGACTCTATATTTAGTTTATCTGTCCTCTCGTGCAGTGACATCCTTAAGGATTTACATACCCATACAAGCCTTAAAAAAATATGTCCCTTAGGTCTTATCAATAGGTATAAATGGTATTGGACTATTGGTATTATAAATGTTATGGACCCATATGGTTAACCATTTTTAAGTTTTAAAAATATTATTATTTGGCTCAACTTGTAAGTATTAAATTAGTTTTCTATTTAAAAAAGGACACATACACATATAAGAATTTTATAACAAAAAAATTGTTAGAAAATTATAGAAGTGAATAAGAGTTAGTTGTGTGAGTTGGTTGTGTCCCACATTGGTGGGAAGATGGAAATTGGAAGACTTTATAAGGTAAAGTTTGAATGGAAGAATTAACATGTTAAAGTTACATTATTCTCTGGCTCCTACCCGCGCGCAGGGGGGGTGCAAAAATGGATTCTGGCTCGGAAAAATCCTTGAACCAACGCGACGCCCGCAGTGCACCGTCACTGTTGAACCGGTGTACCCTGGGAACAGACGACGAATCTGTTTAAGGGAATTGTGTCAAACACAAGCCCGGTTCTATTAACTATTTCGTTTCTTTCTGTTTCTTTTGTTTGCAGAATCGTCATACGCTCCAGTTTACTATAAGAATTTCTAACAAAATTAAACAGATTTTATTGTTCTAACAGTCTTGGTTTCTTTTCAGTAATGGAGAATACATCACAGCCCTTGATTTCTTCTGCTCCTCTCACGAGTTCCAGTGCTGTTGGACTCTCTGCAATGTACACGTCTGCAGTTGCTGTTGTAACACCCCAACCGATGGCGGAAACATCGAGGTGTCACGTAGTGACGATTGTTCAATAGCTCATGGACTAGAAATGTAAATTTGAATACATTGAATTTAAAAATTTATTACATTGAAAGAGGTACAACAATTACGACTAGCAATCTAAACTAAGATACAGTAATCTCAATCTAAGTCTAAGTTCCAAACGCTTGGAAATAATCTCATAAGAACCTGAAACATGTACGAAAATGATTTGGTTAATACAAAATGTATTGGTGAGCATACCCTGTTTGAATAAATATAGTAGGAAAAGTGTTTAGCAATTCATGTGCGGTACCATTTGCAATTATGTAATAAGTAATATCCGTTCAAAACCAAGCCTATGAATAATGACTAACACATGACTAACCAAATGAATAATGAATTAACAAGACAATGACCAAGATTCTCTCAACAGAGTCTCAAGGGGGTATACCATAGTACTCATTGAAATGCTAGGCCGCCCAGCGGTTAATGATTTTGACAAGTCATAGACACACCAATTAACATAAAGCAAACACACATGAGAATTGCATTTAGTAAAAGAAATAGAAACTTGATAGTAAGTACATGAGTCACCCCAGAATAATAAAACAGTAAAAAGGGGAAAGATATACTTACAGTTTGCGAAAGCGATCAAAATCCACTTAAGCAGTCGTGAGCTAAGTAATGGGAATTCCGAGGAATTCAACCTATAATGTGTAAGAATACTAATAAGGAAGTGTCTAAAAAGTCTAAGGTAACTAAGGTCTAAGGCATTAGGGTTTGCTAAGTCGATTTGGGGAATTTGAGTTTTTATGATTATGATAAGTCGAATTAATATAAAAGTTGTATATTAAAAATAATATGTCAAAATTTGTAAATATGGTTTAGGTAATATAAATATTACCAATTTAATATCTAGATACAAATTATGTTTGAATAATTAAAACAATATAATTTAGTTAATTACTTTAACTAATTATTGTAAATAAATACAATAACTATAAATGTATAAATAAATGAGTTACACCATGATCCAATAAATGGTAATTAAGATTTTCAAACATATAAATATTTCTATTTTAAAATAAAATAGATGTTTAAATAGTGTAAATAAATAAATGTTTAATTATGTCTAATTAAACATAAATAATGTTAATAATACAAGACATGACTTAAAAATGCTATTTTTATATAAAATGGATGCTTTCTTATGTAAATTAATTAAAATAATTTTCTTATAATTTTTATAAACTTACTTATATTTAAAACTGATTTAATAAAATTAAATCATGTTTAAATGATTAAAAATAGGAATATTAATAAAAATAGGTGTTTTCTGAACCAATAATTTTTATTTCAGTTCATGATGATTAGTAATAATTTCACAAAAAGTTTGAGATTAAAATCATTAAAAATGAATTTTTAACCAATTAAATATGATTAAAACAAGTTAAATCAATAAAAATACGAAAATAAAATATTATCCAGAAACTAAAAAATATGATAATTTTCTATAAGTTATCAGGAAACTACACCTAAATTTTCATAATTTTTGGATCAAAAATGAATTTATTATGAATATTTAAAGATTTGCATGTATTATAATCATTATATAATAAAAACAAACAAACAAATGAAAGTAAATGAAATTGTTACAAAAAAATCAAGTTTGATCATGCCTGGGTTCGAACCCAAGTGATCTGAATGCAACAACACCTCTCAAACCACTACACCACCATAAGTTTTGGAATTTTAAACAGAAAAATAAATACAAATATCTTAGTTTACAACTCATCTTCTTCCCCAAATCTTAACATAAACCCTAACCCTAACCCCATTTCAATTGACTATCAATTCACAACAGATGACTACAAAAATCATAGGGCTTTTGATCTGTATGACTCGATAAACGTAAGGACATGAAAACATGGTACTTACAACGTGATATGATGCTCGAATTTAAGGTGCTCAGACCCGAAACAAAAATCAACATTTGAAGGTCTTAGAGTCGCGTTTTGGATGCTATTTGTGTGGATTCAGTTCGTGTAAGGGTGCAGAAATATGATGGTTGAATCAATTTATATAATGGATGTATAAAAGGCGCGTTTTGAGTCGTTTTTATTATTCCGATCGGTTACTAATCAATCTCCGTTATTCGCTCGTTTAATACATGTTTTTATGTTATTAATTGCTTTGTAACGATGGAAAACCACTTGGTATGCATTAACCCGAGTTAAAGCACTATAAAAAAAACGTTTCTTGGGTTGGCCGGAACAAATTCCGGCGGCCGGAATTTGCATTCGCCGGAAAAACGATCAGAGAGGGAGAGGGACATAGTTTGGCTTTTAAAAGTTTAATATCTTGGCAGATTTAGTCCCTCTATTTGTAACTAAGTTAGCATATTTATAATTTAGTTAGTTTTTTTTTTCTATATAAAACTTAACCAAGTTAAGTTTATTTAACCAAACTTTATAAACTTGAAAATGATAGAATCTATTCCGAATACGTTTCAACCTACTCATTAGATTAAAACTTATACCGGCACCGTAATAAATATAAATCATAAAATTTTAGTTCGCTCTAAAAAATAAATTTTGAAAACGACGAAACTTGTAGGGACTATAATGGAAATATTTCAAGGGATATTATTGTCAGTTAGATAAAAGACGAGGGTGACGGATGTCACAGCTGTTACCGCTGGCTTGGTGGCGCCTTTGCCTGCTGTTGTGGCAAGCCACGCGGAAAAACCCAAGAAGTTTGCTGGTGTAAACTTCAAACGCTGGCAGCAAAAGATGTTGTTTTATTTAACAACATTGAACCTTGCGAGGTTCTTGACTGAAACCGCTCCTCGTGTTGCTGAGGACGATATGAATGCTCAAACTGTGAGCGCGGTTCAGGCTTGGAATCATTCTGAGTTTTTGTGCAGAAACTATATCCTGAATGGAATGGTTGATTCGCTCTATAATGTGTATTGCAAAGCTGTTACTGCCAAAGAATTATGGGAATCTTTGGAACTACAAAACTGAAGATGCGGGCACTAAGAAATTTGTGGTGGCAAAATTCTTGGATTTTGCTATGATTGACTCAAAAACTGTTATGAGTCAAGTTCAAGAATTGCAGGTGATTCTTCATGATATTCATGCCGAAGGAATGATGCTTAGCGAGACATTCCAAGTGGCGGCTATTATTGAAAAATTGCCACCAAGTTGGATTGATTTCAAAAATTATTTGAAGCATAAGCGAAAGGAAATGACAATTGAAGACTTGGTTGTGCGTCTTCGTATTGAAGAAGACAACAAAGTCGTTCAAAAGAAAACTGTCGGTCATGAAGTCGCTAAAGCCAATGTTGTTGAACATGGTCAATCATCAAAGGGTAACAAAAGCAACAAAGGCAACAAACGGGGTGGGTTTAAGAAAACCCACGGGAAGAGCTCCCACCTTGGACCTAAAGGTGGGATTGTGAAGAAAAAGTTCAATGGAACATGCTATAACTGTGACAAACCGGGGCATAAAGCAAGTGAATGCAAACTTCCCAAGAAGGAAAATGGCAAACAAGCAAACATGATTGATAATCTTGTTGCTATGATGTCTGATTTGTCAATGATGGTCACTGAAGCAAACTTGGTTGGAACGGATGCCAAGGATTGGTGGGTTGATACCGGGGCAACCCGGCATGTGTGTTTTGACAAGAGTTTTTTCAACACTTTCAAGGAAGTTGCTGGTGAAAAGCTCTTCATGGGGAATTTTGCTACTGCAGATATCAAAGGCGAAGGAAATGTAATTTTGAAGATGACGTCGGGAAAGGAACTTACTTTGTCTAATGTGTTGTATGTTCCTGAGATTCGCAAGAATCTTGTGTCTGGTTGGCAGTTGAACAAGTTTGGGTTCAAAATGGTGTTTGAGTCTGATAAGGTCGTGTTGACCAAAGGTGGTATGTATGTTGGTAAGGGCTATGCCCTTAATGGTATGTTTAAGTTAAATGCAACTGTGATGAATGGAATGAATAACGATAATTCTGCTTACTTGATTGAGTCTTATACATTATCACAGTGGTGTATTGCAACTCTTTTTAGATCCCGCTGCAACGCGCGGGTAAACCCACATTTAATATTATAACAAACATATAATATTATCTTCTATAACGATTTAATATTACTAATAAATTAATAATATATAACTAATGAAAAGTCTTTTATATTACTATGGTTTATTAACTTTAATGAGGTGTTTTAAAGACACATTTGCCAGTCAAAATTAGTTAATATATGCATTGTGTGTTATATGATAAATAATTATACTTATACCTCTTAATTTTTAAGAAATAAAAATGCTTTATACTATAGTCCATAGATATAGCCATTGTTTTCTCTAATTACTAGTAGGTAACCTGCGCGTTGCGATGGGGTTGTAAATTTGTAAGGGTATGTGTCCTTGGTAATTATCAAATCTAAGTTTCAACAACTCCACTACAAATATAGACCATGATTGTGGATGGTCTTTTTTGGGAAGACCAAGGAGAGGATCTGATCCATACGAGACCTCATCTATCGATACTTACTTTGTTGCATTGCCACATCCGTCTCTATGTGTGGCAAGAGCACTAGGCGACTTATGATGTTGAACCTGTTCTAATTATGTTGTCTACTCCCACACAGGCCATGCACACTCGCTACATGTTTGGTAGATTATTTTGCGTTTTTGTGACATCCGTCACCCTCGTCTTTCATCCAATTGACAATAATAGCCCTTCAAATATTTCCATTATAGTCCCTGTAAGTTTCGTCGTTTTCGAAATTTATTTTTTTTAGCGAACTAAAATTTTATCATTTATGTTTATTACAGGTTCGGGTATAAGTTTTAATCAAATGAGTAGGTTGAAACATATTTCGGAATAGATTCTATAAAATTTTCATGTTTATAAAGTTTTAGAAAATTTTGGCTAAATAAACTTAACTTGGTTAAGTTTTATATAGAAAAAAACTAACTAAACTATAAATAAACAAACCTAGTTAAAGTCTAGGGACCATTCCTGCCAAGTATGAAAATTTCAAACAAAAAAAAAAGCTCCTTTCCCTCCCAGCCGCGTTTTTCCGGCGACCCCCATTTCCGGCCGCCGGACTTTCCTCCGGCGAGTCATATAAACAAGTTTAATGGCTGTCTTTCAGTTTCCAGTTCATAATCCCTTCATCTCCATTAATTTTTCGACTGTTACAATGATTAATTGTACGAATCATGATGATAAAACCCGTCAATTAAAACCAAGTTTTGTAACCGTCACCATTAATTCCGGCAAACATCATTGGAGTCCGAAACGTATAGCTACCTATAAATTAATCATTCCAATCATTCATTCATCTTTTATCCAACATAAACCCACATAAATTTGTTCCAAAACGTGTTCAGAAGCTTATCAAATTAGTGTGAAAAGTCGCGGCCCCTTTATACTTGTTTTCATTCACATACACATTGTAAGTTCATTTTAGGTAAGCCGTTTTGATTATTGGTCGTCTTTGAATCAAAGCCCCATGGTTTTGTGATGTTTGCAGTGGGAATCGGGTTCTATTGGACTTGGAATTAGGGTTAGGGTTCATGCTATTAATTTGGGGAAGAAGATGAGTTGAAACAAATATATTTATATTTATTTTGCTGGTTAGAGTCACTAATATGGTTAGTGGTGTAGTGGTTAAGGTTGTGGTGTTGGAGTGGGCAGACCCGGGTTCGAACCAGGCGTCCCCCACCTTTTCTCAGTTTTATTTTATTTTTATTTTAAGCATATAATAATCATTTTTAATACATATAAATTTATAATATTCATAATAAATCCATCTTTTTGCCCAAAAATTATGAAAATTTAAGTGTAGCTTCTTGATACCTCATAGAAAAATGTCATATTTTTAGTTTTCTGAAAAATATCTATTTTCATGATTTTATTAATTTAAATCGTTTTAATCATATTTAATTGATTAAAAATTCATTTTTAATGATTTTAATCTCAAAATTTTTGGGTAATTATTTCTAATCATCATGAACTTAAATAAAAATTATTGGTTCAGAAAACATTTATTTTGATTGATTTTCCTATTTTTTAATCATTTAAACATGATTTAATCTTATTAAATCAGTTTTAAATATAAATAAGTTTATAAAAATTATGAGAAAATTATTTTCATTAATTTACATAAGAAAAGCATCCAATTTCTATAAAAATAGTATTTTTGAGTCATGTCTTGTATTATTAACATTATCTATGTTTAATTAGATATAATTAAACATTTATTTATTTACACTATTTAAACATCCATTTTATAAATAATTTCTTATAAAATAGAAATGTCTTATGGTTTAATGTCTTTATTATCTTTTGGATCATTGTGTAACTCAAAATTACTTAATTAAATATTTATGACTATTGTGTTTATTGACAATAATTAGTTAAGGTAATTAACTAAAATTATTTTGTCTTAATTATTCAAACATATTTTTATCTAAATAATCAATAGATAATAATTATATTATTTAAACCACATTTACAACCTTTCATATATTATTTGTGATATACAACTTTTACATTAACGCGACTTGTCATAAAAACTCTAATTCCCAAATCGACTTAGCAAACCCTAATGCCTTGGACCCTAGATACTTTAGACTTTTTAGACTTTTCCTTATTAGTATTCTTACACGTTATAGGTTGAATTCCTCGGAATTCCCATTACTTAGCTCACGACCGCTTAGGTGGATTTTGATCGCTTTCGCAAACTGTGAGTATATCTTTCCCCTTTTTACTGTTTTACACTTTTGGGGTGACTCATGTACGCTTATTACTTCATTCACTTAATCATGGTTTATTCTATATTCACAATCGCAATTCTTGTATGTGTTTTACTTGTTGATTCGTTGATAGTGTGTACTTATGACCTTAATCATTAACCGCTGGGCGACCTAGCATAGCAATAAATAGTACTTAATTATTGTTATGTGTGAACGATTATTCATCGCCTACTGTGAGCGAATACTATATATATGTGACTCTTGATTCTTTGAACGAAAGGTTTGATTTTGGGTAGCATTTGTACACAGCTTGAACACTAAATTGTAGACAGTATGACACGTGAATTGCGAAACACTTTTTCTACTATATGTATTCAAACAGGGTATGCTCACCAATACAATTTTTGTATTGACCAAATTATTTTGTACATGTTTCAGGTTATTTTGAGATGCATTCTTTAAGCTTTCGGATTTATATTTAGATTTTGATTCATTGTAATTCAGATTAGTTAGCATTCAGAATAGTTGTATTTCATTTCATTGTAATAAACTATTTAATCAATGTATCAAAAAATTTACACTTTTAGTCCATGTGCTATTGAACAATCGTCACTACGTGACACCTCGATGTTTCCGCCATCGGTTGGGGTGTTACAGTTTTATTATCATAAGAAACATCAGGGTTGTATCTTCAGTGTGGCCTACATCACGATTATCGCACGAGCTTGTGGCCGCTATGGTCCATATGTTCTGGAGTTATTGCCGAATATCGATCATCGACTAATGGATTGGAGGATTTTTTTAGGGAATGAAGATATATGGGAGATTTCAAGACGTTGACCTTGGCTTTATAGATGGCCATGGTCAGATCTTTATATCTCATCCAGGGCTGCCCCTGAAAATTCAGGTGCCTGGGCTGAGTTTCAAAAATTGTATCCCTTAGCCTTAACTTTAGGCCTTAACGGAATAAATAATGTAAACTATTTTTTAAGCTACGATTAACGTAATATCAAATTGATGGATCAAATTTTATTTCCCACTTAGGTTGTAGACTAATAGTAAAGGGAACAAACCCTATTGGGGGAGGTTAGGAGTTCAAATCCCATAAAGGATGAAAATATAAATTGGTGAAAGTCTAATATAAATGGGTGAAAGTATGGTAATTAAAAAAAATTGTTTCATAACAAAAATAAAAGATAAAAAGGAAGTCAAAACCAATTGGTAAAAAGCAAAAACAACTAAGTGTGAGCCTCCTCATTTCATCTTCTTTATCCTCTCTTGTCCTACACTCATTTATAAACCTGCAAATTTTTTTCTCAAACTATTTCATTTTCTTCTTTAATTATTAACTTCTCTCAACATTTCTTTACTTTCTGTTTTATATAAACTACCATTCTCTTTGATTAATACTTGATTAACAATTTTGGGGCTCAAACATGCAAAAATCCATCGAAGTAAGGACATCACTGTTAAGAAAACTTGGATTGTCGGG
Source organism: Ambrosia x helenae (assembly GCA_030844895.1). Taxonomy (NCBI): domain Eukaryota; kingdom Viridiplantae; phylum Streptophyta; class Magnoliopsida; order Asterales; family Asteraceae; genus Ambrosia; species Ambrosia x helenae. Next base: position 131,761,401 of record CM061228.1, on the reverse strand, counting down.
GGGTCAATGTGCCCCCGAGAAATTGAGCCCGGGCCGGGAGTCCTCCCCGCACCCCTTAAGGGTCGGCCCTGATCTCATCCACTATCCAGGCGATGCCATTCCAAATCGATGATGTTGTGGAGTTACCGCTGACGCCAACCCACCCTGTAGCTTGATGCCCAACAACAACCGCCACAACATCCTCCACGTATTTACTGGGCTATAAGGCTGCCCCATGACACACATGCGATGATTGATACGTTATCTTGCCCGGGTCAAGGACTTGATTGAGTGGCTGGTTGACCACAAGGTGGATAAATTACGCAAAGATGGTGCTGACCCTATACCCTCACTACCGCCGGCCCGAGAATATCTAGATCAAGGCGCGACATGTCAAGATCCTAGCTAGCCTGCTATAGTCGTGGGTGTTGCCCATTTTTTATTTTATACTTACATTTAGATTGTACTTTATGTTTGTTGTGTATCTACACACTGATTTATCTATTTACAATTTCTGTTGCCTATAATGTTTGTTAATTTTACCATGTTTGGTTAGTTAATTTTTTTTAAACTTGTTAAAACCGATAATTATTAAGTAGATGTTTGAAACCTTGATTAACTTGATAAATATTGAATAATGTTTTTTTAATACAAATATGTGTCATATAGATCCATACGACATGTATAGCCATGGTTCAAGCAAAAATATAACCCACTTTGTTAAAAAAAATAGATGTGCATCTTATCGCCACCTATATCCATATAAGTGGCATATAACTATAAGCCAACCACCAAACACAAACTAACACAACATTCTTTAACGTTTAAGGTTGTGTCCTATACGCCACGTATAATTCTATACGTATGATTGTATAGAAGGCAAATGGTGTCCAAATAAACCAAAACCTAAATTCAGGGTAAGTTGACCTTCACTCTCTAATAACCCAGGGGGTCAATATACACAAGTGTACAAAGTACAAGGACTAAACAATACTCTCCCTACAGTATAGGGGTCAAATACATATATATACCTCTTTCCTTGAAACTTTTACCCATTTTCTTAACAAGACTCACAACAACCAGCGAAGACCCAAGTTTTAGAGAGAGAAAGTAAATAGAGAGAGAAAATAAATAAATTATAGAGAGAGAAAGTTCGAGATCACCGAGAGAGAGAGCGACGGCATTAATGGCGGAAGGTCACATGCTGCGAAAACAACACAGCGACGAGTGCGTGAAGCTGTTCGTCGGTCAAGTCCCTAAGCACATGACGGAGCCACAACTCATAGCAATGTTCAAAGAGTTCGCTCTTGTAGACGAAGTCAACATCATCAAAGACAAAACCACTCGTGCTTCCCGAGGTTGTTAATTTCGTTACTCATTTGCTGTTTTTTCTTCACTCTTGCTTCTGGATCACAATGCGTGATTCACGTTATTGTTTTCGGTTCGTTTTTTGTTTGAATTTGTTGTATCCAGATTTGTGTTGACTCGTTCAGATTTGAAACCCTAATTGCTCGTTATCAGGTTGTTGCTTTGTTATATGTCCGTCTAGAGAAGAAGCGGACAAGGCTGTGGACGCGTTTCATAATAAAAGGACTTTGCCTGGGGTAATTAATTATTATTATTATTTATTTATTTATTATTATTATTATTGTTCAGATCTTTGGTTTAATTGTTATGAGGTTGAGTTTATCTGTTTTATATAATGCATTGTGAAAATTCACGTGGTCGATGGACAGTTGGATTAGGGAGAAATGTGATGGAACATCTCCATCACATCAAATCACATTTACTTTTCTATGTTTGGCTGTGTCTATGGAAATTGTAGCTATTTCTATTTTTAGGATGTTTTGTGAAATTGCTAAGTTTTGTGTTTTTTTAAGATGTCTAACCTTATAGAGTAATAGGACCTATTTGTGCTCTCACTGTTTTGTGACAAATCTATGATGATTAATTTGTTTGTTGTCATTAATGGAATTTTTAACTAATAGTCAACATTTTTATTAAAATACATGCTGAATCAAATGTCTTAAACTTTTATGAGATTTAAGGAACAGTAGTTGGCGTCTACATAGTCAAAATTAATGAGGGAAGGTGCAAATGATGTAAGATAATTGTTTATTTGTAGGAGTGAACTTTCACCTTAGTACATGCTCAGTATATGGTTTCTGGTTTAATTAAAGGGAGTTGTGATCACCTTTTCTTTTCTTATTTAAAAGAAACATGATCATAAAGTTCATTAAAGTTATTGTAGGAAAAACAGGCATTATGATTTATGTAGCAACTTGCTTTATTGGACATCATCCTTGATTTGAGATTTGGGACACTCATTATTTCTCTTGCAAGGCACGACATCAATTATTTCAAATGATCTATTACAATTAGTGTTAGTGGTACTCTAGGATATTCATTAAAGTTATTGTATTTTGTCAACCATAAAGTATCTCAAACGTTGGGTTGCCTGTCTGATGTATATGAGGAATACATGTATTAATTAGCTATGGCTTATTCTATCTGTATGGGTACTTTTCAAACACCTACCAAAATGTTAAAGCAAGGATATTTTCAGCAAGAAAACGACCAAATGTTATTCTAACTACCATAATACTTTAATGGCTAAAAGTGCTACTTGTAATCACGCAATGAAAGATGGCATGTAATGGATTAAAAAAATGGTGCTTAGTTTTTTGATGTTTTTTAAACCAGTGTGTTGAAGCCAAAATGATCTCAACCTTGTACACATGGTTTTCCACTTTTTTGATTTAATGAGGCATGTCCTTTGTTATATCACCAGGCATCGAGTCCATTGCAAGTGAAGTATGCTGATGGCGAGTTGGAACGGCTGGGTATGCCATGCTATTTCATTTATCTAATTGAAGATTGATGTTTTCCACATATATCTGTCATTCTGTTGGCTGTTTAATGTCTGACATGAGCGTTATCTGACTAACATTTTTATTTCCTGTGACATTTTGCTCAAGAACACAAGCTTTTTATCGGTATGCTACCCAAGAATGTTTCTGAAAGTGAAGTTTCAACATTATTTTCACAATATGGCACCCTAAAAGACCTACAAATTCTTAGAGGATCTCAACAAACAAGTAAAGGTGCGCATGAGATTTTTGGTCCTTGTTTCATCAAACTGCAAAATATTAAGTCTGCTATATACCTCTGTGGCTCTGTTTCATGTTTTAAAATCATGATTATGACAGGTTGTGCTTTTGTAAAGTATGAGACAAAAGAACAAGCTGTTTCCGCTATAGAGGGCCTTAATGGAAAACACAAGATGGAGGTTTATATATGCTAGTTTCACTTTGTATTAATTATTTTGCATTTTTTCCCTTTTTTTTCTATTATAGATAGTTTCAATGTGGTACTAACCTTGTTTGTCTCATATTAGGGTTCAACCGTCCCTTTGGTTGTTAAATGGGCTGACACCGAAAAGGAAAGACAAGCTAGAAAAGCTCAGAAGGCTCAATCACTGGCTTCTACTTTGGCAAACGTTGACCCGAGTCAACATCCGTCTTTATTTGGAGCACTTCCAATGGGATACATGTCACCCTATAATGGTTATGGGTATCAGGTTTGTTTAATCATAGTCATTGCATCAGTCTGGTACTTTCTTTGTGGCTATTGCCATCTGGCATTGATGGTACTATATGAATAAGAGTTGATTTTGTAAGTAGGCTACTGGAACTTATGGGCTCATGCAGTATCGCCTTCCCCCGATGCAGAATCAGCCCCCGTTTGCCAACCTGAGCCCAACTCAAGCAAATGCATTACGAGCAGCCTCTCCAAGAAACTATGCAGTTCCCCCAGCCGGTTATATGGGCTCTGCTTATCCAACCGTTCCCAGGCTTCAATACCCTCTGGCATTTTCTGGGGGAATCAGGCCTTTCAGTGGCCCGTCTAGTCCAGTACCACCAGAAGTTGCAAATAATCATGCCCCAAATTCTTCAACTGTTGGTGGAAGTGCCCCAGACCATGTTGAAGGTTGTTGAAGATCTTTTCTGTAGACTATCTCTCTCTGTTGACTGTCTGGGTTGATGTTGTTTCTTTAACTGGTCAAACGGGCTAAAATTTAAACACAATCAGCAGGTTCTATGTGCTCTAACGGGTCAAATTGGTAAAAAAAAAAAAGAGTTAGCTTGATAGGGAATGACCCGCACAGGTTGAAAACTCCCTATTTTTAATGCAGAATATTACACAAGACCTCCTGAAATGTTTTTATTCAAGAAAATCAGATGCCATCAAATTATAAATTTTTTTGTAATCAGGTTTGATGCAGTAGTTATTATAAAAAAATAAAAGTCGAACAAAAAGTTAACCCGACCCGGCCATATATTGACCTGTACCAAATTTACCCATTTTTAGACCCATTGGCAACACGAACCCAAACGTACCATTAGCAAAATTGACTCGAGTACCCAGCTTGTTCTTTAGTACTAAAAATTACCAATTTTGACATGAACCCGTTAGCAACTCACCAAAATACGTAACCCGCACCAACAGTTTAAACAGAAGTGTTTGACATGTACCAAAAGTAACCCACTTTGACATGAACCCGTTTAATCCGTTACCAACCCATCCAATTTTCCACCTTTAGTTATTATTGTATGTTTGAGCAGTTTGTTTCTGTGCAGGTCCACCTGGTGCTAATTTGTTTATTTATCACATACCTCAAGATTTCGGGGATGAAGATCTTGCAAATGCATTTCAAGGGTTTGGAAGGGTTCTAAGTTCCAAGGTTTTTGTTGACAAGGCGACTGGTGTTAGCAAGTGCTTCGGTATGGACTTCACTATATTACATTTCCAACAATTGTAACAATTCTGCCTCTAATCAGTCAGATGTTAGCAGGTTTTGTTAGTTACGAATCTCCAGCTGCTGCACAATCTGCAATAAATTCAATGAATGGGTTCCAGTTAGGTGGTAAGAAGTTGAAGGTTCAACTTAAAAGAGACAACAAACAAAATAAAGCTTACTGATTAGATAACGATGGTAAGCTAGCTATGGAAGGCTGCAGAACTCTCTATTTGTAATTTGCATATACGAGTTTCTGCAGTTGAACTGAACTGAACTGCTATGGAGTGGATCTGGGACCCACTTGTAGCCAAAGCCCTGACACTTGTAATACTTTGTTTATTGTGTGCCTTTGTAATCTGTAATTGTGTAACATATTAATTCATTTAGTCATTGACTTTCAATATATTCATTCTTTTCTCTACATCTTATGTAGTTTAGTGTTTCGAAAGTTAATTTTAAAATTAAATTCAGATTCCTCTACCTGCTGAGCAACTTTCTGGATCTTGTTTTCTTGTTTTTCAAAATCATCTGACTTGTTCTTCATTTCTGTTGGTGCTGAAGATATCTCTCCACACGCGGTTCGTCTTCAGGTATTGAACCAAAATTATTTTATGTTCACAACATGTTTATCTTTTAGTATATTTATCTCATGCATTTATTTTATACTCTGTTCTGAACTGTTTGTATTCGTTCATTAACTTCAAGCATATCTTTCATTCATAATTTTATGAAGCATGATATCTATTGCATGTTTTTATAGACCTCTTATGAGCGCATGTGTGTCGAACCATTTTACCAGTATATCTGCTTAGATTGCTTAATTAATTTGAAAACTGTGAACTTTACAATGTATTTAATCTTAACCGTTCGTGATTAGTTGCTTTTTTTTTAATCATAAGTAATAGCAAGTTGTAAGGTAGTTGCTGAGTTTTTTATTCATACTGTTCCTCTTTTTGTACACAGGCCAGAAACATTGGATGCATACTCTCCCACATGTGCTTTGTGTCATTTTTTCTGCAAATTGTTATTTTCTTGGAAATTGATCTTTATCCAGCTGGCTCATAGAGATAACATGAATACAAGGACCAAGGTACTGCCATGTCACTACATCAACCAATAGGTTGGTTACACCTGTATTGGAAATGAGATTGTAGTTGATTCTGTGCTTAAGGATGAGAATCGGCACACAGTGATATCAGGTAATTTAGTTACATGTGCCCTTAAAAAACTATAATACATGCCTTAATTGGTTCTGTGCATCAACATGGTCTTGGGAAATGTTAGAACCACATCCTAGTTCTGGTACATCCATAGTATTTTCTGTTATTTCCGTTACTGTTTTTTTTTTTTTTTTTTTTTTTTTTTGCAGTTTGTACACCATTAAAGCATGACCTTTGTTTCTGTTCCTACTTAGTAATTTAGTAAATGTTCAGATTATTATTATTATTATTGTGGTGATCTAGCTTTGTAGTCATATTTAATGCTTTGTTTATTTATAAAAGGTTTTAATAATGTAGACAAAGAGGTGGTGATGAGGTTCTGGTTCTGGTTCGGTGGACTGTGGTAGTGCAGGTGAGGATTATGGTGCAAGTGGCAGCCGGTACGGTGGACGTTTGGTGGCGGTTACAGACACGTATAATCCGGAACCATCTATAACCACACTTTGGGTAGTTGGATATGTATATCACCTAATACCATAACCGTCTCAAACTCATAGAAAACTTATAACTAATCTCATAGTCATACGCGGTTCCATACTCAAATACTTGTCATGTTACCGCTTTTGTGTTACGGGTTCTTCTCATAAGGTCCTGGTTTATATAGATTAGGTTCATATATTTCGGTATCTATCTAAAAATAATCAATTGCTCAAATTTCATAATACTTTAAATTGTTAATTGGTGTTGAATTTTCAACTTTAATCCATCCCTAGTTAAATGTAAGGGTAGCATTGTTGAAAATTACAAAGACGACCAAAAAATTGCCATGTTGTACTTACTAGCAACGCTTAACCGTAAATGCTAAATATTCTCATCTTTAGGTAAGAGGCACAATAGTCTACCCAATAATTTAACTAAAAATTATATATATATTTTTTAAATGTATCTGTCATTTTGAACAACCTTTCATATCTCATCCACTATCTCACTAATACTTATTTTATTATATTTTTTTGTTTTATACACTCAACAATTTGATTGATGGAAGATGAACAACTTTTTATATATGGTGGTTTTGATGTTGAGTAAAAAGTGATGATTTTTAAAAATTTACCTTAAAATTAAAAAATGGAGAGAGATACGAGGGAGGTGCTCTAAAGTGTGTATAGTTTATGGATTTTCAACCAGTTTCATAGTTATAAGTATTATCAAAACTAAAGGTGAATATGTGAATATTTATTTACACATACGCACTTGGCACCCTATTTTAAACCATTTTTTTCTTATGTTTTGATATTTGAAAAACATTGGGTTTGATATTAAACCTGATTTTAAACCCGAACCAACATGTTGTTGAAATTGGTTTGTAATACTTCTTCAAAGCAGTTCGAAATCGTTCAACCGGTCTAAACCGGTTAAAACCTGGCTCCAAACTGGTTAAACCTAATCTTTTTTCAAAAGGTTGGGTGGAAACTTGAATTGGTTCCACCTAAACCGAACAGTTTTGGACTAAAACCCGCTTTGTTCACCTCTATGCCATTTTGCTATAAGTACAAACAATTTTGCTTCTCCAATTAGTGATTTTACTATAGTTGAAACACTTTATGCCATTTCGTTATAAGTTTTATGTGTTTGACTCTGAGTTTTGTATATGAGCAACAAAACATATTGATAGCCACCATATATAATCATTAAATAATATATATGTCCAAAAGGATATGGTGTGGATTGTGTGGTAGTAAGGTGTTTTCCGTTTATTCAAGAGATGGATTAGACTTCAAATTCTACAAAGTGCATGTATAGGTAAAAAAAGTTATATGTTGTGAATTTAAATAACATGAGCTGCAGCGAAAACAATTTTAAAGTAACACGACTTCTCCGTACTTATTAAACTAATGAACTAACAGTCAGTCTAGGCGGTGTGGTCTGGAGCCAATAGTGCCTCCAAACACCAGCCCATCTTTGCCAAAGGGGGCGTCATTCATACCCTTTGTAAGTGGAATAGCCAGCGTGAGGGAGAAAGCGTGGAGGCGACAAAAGAATTAACCAATCAAGTTTTTTGTCATCTCTTTTATTTATCAATAGTTAAATGGTTGTATGGGGGCTTTGAAGCCCCTATTGTCTACGAGGCACATACCTGACGCAATAACTAAGGGATCTCCAAACCACACCGCCTAGCTTTACTTTGTGTTCTGGAGTATCATTTAAAATAAGAAGAAAAAGGGAACCCCTCTTTATCTTCTTGACCACGAGAACCTGAGGGGATCTAAGTTGATGCTTAGCATCGAGGATATGAATTAGAGATATTGCCGACTTGTGGTGCATACGCGCACATAATGTCGACCGACTACGCAGTATGGTAACAAATGAAGAGATGATAGATAAATCATAATTTACTAACAAACACGAGAAATGAACACATACACATCATTCAATAAATCAAACTTCCAACAACCCTAAACCCTTGTTACATCATGTATATATATCTAAGTTCTAATTAGAGATCTAAACCATAGAATAACAAGAGAGGAGAATGACAACATAATGTGATGGCTCACAGTGATGGAAGGATGATATTTAGCTTCTTTTTCTCTCATTTTCCTTTTATTTCCTTTCTTTTCAAAAATAATCTCTGGAACACAAATTTTTTCCTTTCTTAAACCTTTGGTTGTGTTTTAGAGTTTTTTTTAAAGCAAGGAAATAGAATGATGGAAAGAAATGTGTGTTCTATAGATTATTTTTTGAAGGAAAGAAAAGGAAAAGAATGAAAAATGGGGCAAAATTCTATCATTTCAAATTGGAAAGCAAAGGAAGGATAGAAAAGGGAAAAACAAAGGAGGAAAAGAAAGAGAAGAAAATATCTCCATTTCTTTTCTTTTTCCCTCCTTAAGTGAACTCGGGACATAACGTAAAGTTTATTTGCACAACCTTGTACGACTCGTAGAGGGCTCTACAGGTCGTGTAGGAATAAAAATGACCCATAAACAACTCGTAGAGACCTGTACTGGTTGTAGAAGGGTACGAGCACGAGGTTCAGACTGAACAGGTGAACACCCTGCGCAGTCTGAAAAAACAACTCTTCTACGGGTTGTAGATGGTAATACGACCTGTAGAGGTCCCCAGGTTTTTTTCAACTTCAATTTGGCTAGAATGAGATGGGTTGGATAAGTGTGTGGGGTGAGTCGGAGAAAATGTTGTTTTTTTTTTGTTATTTATATAAAATGTTGTTTTTTGTTGTTTATTATAAAATGTAGATTTTTCAAAAATGTTGTATTAAAAATTAACTATAATTATAAAATGTTGTTTTACGAGTCGTATAGGGTTAAATTTTCCCAAGTACCAGCTTTTCTACGAGCCGTATAAGGCTATACGACTCGTAAAAGAGTCGTTTTTTTCTGACTGGAGACCCTACAATGCAGGGTGTTTTCAGTCTGAACCTCGTATATCGTACCTCATACGACCTGTATAGGTATCCACGGGTCATATATGAGTGAAATTTAACCCTATACGACTTGTAGAGGTATGTCTATACGAGTCGTATGGAGGATGTAAAATAAAAATTAAGGATGTCTAGATCCGGTTATTCACACAATCCTCCATATTATTTGCACAACCCTATACGGTCCGTATAAGCCTATATGGGCTGTGTAAACACGAAGAATATTTTCACCTTAGTATTGTATTGGAATGATGTGTTGGGTTGGACCTTTACTGGCCGTAAATGGCTCTATGGCCCGTGTATAAGGCAACCTCTACGGCCCATAATTATGTTTTTTAAGTGTTGTTTATTAATTTTAAGCATGTTATTTGACTTTTTTATAAAAAAAATTCATTTCTTATTGTAAAGTAAATAAAATAGCATAAACAATTTTTTTATTTAATATGTAACATAGTTGGTCTTCTTTGTTTGTGTGAGCCTATATTAGCTAGTAGGAATCAAAAGTGTGTTCTATGAGATTGTTATAACTGTATTTTCGCTACAATCAAACTGTTTGTATACTAAAAAATAATAATTTATAAATAAAATAGATCAAACTTCGATCAACATTTAGCAGGAACTCAAATCAATTGATTTGCTGAATTCAAACAAAAAATCTAAAATAATTGAAATAAAAGAACCCAAATTAAATGATGGCCTCTGAATACTTGCTGACGACTAGAGTGAAGAACCGTGGTTAACTAAATCTCTATGCGTGTATACTTTGAGTAGACAACTCATTTGTGCTATGGTCTTGTTGTGATATATATATATATATATATATATATATATATGGCAGGATCAAATACAAAAATATAAAATCGTGCGAAGCGTGCGAAGGATCACCTTGTACATGATAATTACGTAATGATAATTACGTAATGCACAAATGCATGATATTTACGTAATGATAATTACGTAATGCCTTCATGAACATAAAAAACATTACGTAATTATCATTACGTAATTATCATGTACAAATGCATGATAATTACGTAATGATAATTACGTAATGATAATTACGTAATGCTTTCATGAACATAAAAAACATTACGTAATTATCATTACGTAATTATCATGTATAAGTATCCTTCGCATCCTTCGCACGCTTCTTTATTTTTGTAGAATAACCGCCCCCTATATATATGTATGTATGTATTGAGACGACTTGATATTAGGTTTACAATTTATGGTTAAGATAAAGATGTCTAATTAGGTATTGAATTTTGTTACTTTAGATTGTTCCAGTAATAAATTTAATTTTGATAACAACAAACATATGAAATTCCCTAAAATCATGTAGTGAAACTTTGACCGCTCGACTTAGGAAGCAAATTCATCACATGTAGGCGGCACTCTGCCGTATTGTTTGAGTTTCTACTTCTAAGTTAACAAAATTCATATTTAAACATAACTACGGAAGATAATTAAGACGATGCGTGTCAAATATGGATTTGTATAATACACGGATGAAAACTGTAACTTAATTAAAAGGGTCATGTATAAGACATGGATGTAACATTGTTTTATAATGTATATTGAATTATTAAGTGAAAAAAATTTATTGTTTATGCTATATTACCTTTATAATAAGAAATGAAGAAAAATTTTCATAAAAAACTCAAACAACATGCTTAAAACTAATAAACAACACTTAAAACAACATAATTACCGCCCATATAGGCCTTTACGGGCCATAGAGGTGTGCTTATAAACGGGCCGTAAAGCCCTTTATGGGCCATAGATGGTTTTGGGAATGGTCGTAAAGGTCCTTTATTGGTCGTAGAATGGCTTATCTACAGGCCGTATAAACTTTTACGGCCCGTAAAGGTTCAACCCAACACATCCATTCCAACAAAATACCAAAGGGAAAATATTCTTTGTCTATACGGTCGATATAGACCTATACGACCCATATGTACCCAACCAATCATTTGGAAACATATACGGCCCATATCGGCCTCTACGACCCATATACACCCTTCTACAGCCCATATAGGCCTATACGAGCCGTATATATTTGCTTTTTTAGAAAACGTTTATTACACTGACACCCTATACGGTCCGTATAAATTTTTGCAAACTTGAAAAGTGTTCTACAAATAAAATGCCACCAAGACTAACCGTAGTGGGGCGTTATCTCTCCAAAAAATTAAAAAATAGCACCCTAAACACCAAAACATAGGGGCACTATTTTCACAATTTGGGTTTGGGCGTTAATTTTATAGCGCTAGGTGTGTTTTTAATTTGCATGTATTCTTCTGCCATGTGGAGGTGATGATTGTTGATTGGTTCAAGTGTTTTTTTTTTCTTTTATAAACTAGCGCCCCCCCCCCCCCATTTATTTTCCCCACTACACCCTTATTTTGAATTAAACCCCCATGGCCCATACTGACTCAGCTGCCACGTGGACCAATAAAAAACAGGGCTTTATAAATAAAGTCCCCCGCTACAAATGTTCTAACCCGAGCCTTTTAATATCCTGGTCCACATAGGCCAGGGTCATATCATTAAAGGTTTCTCTTTAATATCTCACTATTGAGTAATTTACGCGTTTTCTTACCTTCAATCATACCACTCTACGCTCCACGACGACCTCGTTTGACGTCAATGGCTTCCTCTTCTTCTTCCTCTAGTAGCAAAGCTTCCCCTGCTACTGATAATTCCACTAGATATGATGTGTTTCTAAGCTTTAGAGGCGAAGATACTCGTAACTCTTTTACTGATCATCTATATGATGCTTTAGTACGAGCAGGACTTCACACTTTTAGGGATGATGACGAGATCGAAAGAGGCGAGGAAGTGAAGCTGGGAATCGTGAGAGCAATAGAAGCATCCGATGCTTCAATAGTAGTATTATCAGCCAACTATGCAAACTCAACATGGTGTCTTGATGAGCTCAAGTTGATCCTTGAGGAAAGGAGGGTGCGAAATCATTTTGTTCTGCCGGTTTTCTATCATGTTGATCCATCAGATGTTAGGAAGCAAAGTAAAGAGTTCATGATCCAAGTCAAATCTTCTGGAAGGTGGAGTGTTCATAATGTGAACATGTGGAAGGCAGCCCTCACGGAGGTTGCCGATTTGGCCGGCCTGGTTCTCTCTGGGTATATTTCCTTTTTACTGCATAAATTTTATTTCTTTAGTGAAATACCTTGGAGTTGATTTACAGGGGCGTAAAGGGCTTTTTTTTTTTTTTTTTTTTTTTTAACAGTTAAATAGGGCCTAAGAGAGTAAGGGCCTATTTTTTAACCGCTCGGATAGGGTATGTAAATTTTCAGGGATTTCAGAGACGCCTCTGTTGATTTATGACAAATAATTCTTTTTTATATATATATATATATAGAAAGGGGTGGCGGCGCAGCTTGTTGCCCGCCTACCCGTTATCTTGATGTAATTTTCGTTGTCCTGGATTGAATGAGAAATGACTTTTAGTTAAAATATATAGAATTGGTACCAGATTTGGTATATGTATCACACGAACACAACAATCAAAAGGAATTAACAACAGTAATCGAATTGGCAAAACACCCAAACGCGTTTATTTGTCAAGAAACTTAACTCAAAACTTGATTACAAATTTCCCTAGTCGTTCCCCGTCGCGCGTATATCATTACACTTGGCGTACGTTAGCATAAATCTTTAAAACAGGGTTTTAGGATTCCCAGGTCCATTTGTTTAGATTGGAGGTCCTACTGGATCACATTGTTGCATACTAAATATTATAAGGTCTTTACATTCTAGTCTGCACAAAAGTTTAATGGTATAAACATGTTGACCTTTGCAAAAGTTGTTTCATGCTTGTGTCCCTGCTCTGTTAGTTTTGCTACTGGCGTTGCCGTGCCTTCCTTTCTTTAAGGGGTGGTGTCCAAGCCTGCATTTAACATGGCTGTTAGGTATATGAGCAGAGTTGAAACTTGAAACAAAATTTTGGAAAACTGAATTTAAAATAAAGTTGTGGCATAACTATTTCAAGGTTAAGATCTGAGGGTCACATTTTAAATAAATGCCAACTTCTTTGTGGATTCTGTTGCAATAAAGGTTTTTGACTACAATATATTTTTTCAAACACCTTGCCAATAACCAAGCACAAGTTGACTGCTGGACATAGTAGAGGTATAAAACATCAAGTTTGTAATTCCTAATTACAAAAACCTTTTTCTACTGTTAAATTTGAGAGCTGAGATGTGCATGCATCAAGTATGTGGAGTACAATTATTTTTCAAAAAAAATTTTAGTTCATATTTATGGCTTTGTGTAGGCGTACCTTCTAAGTGGAAAAGAGGTTGCTTTGCGGAACTTGTAGAAATTATTTTATAAGGGATAAAAGTGTAAATTTAGTTTCAAAGTTAATCAAGTTTTTTAACGGAGTTAGGCTAAAAGACAGAGAGTGTAGCAAATTTAGAAAATAAAGGACAGAAGAAGTGAAAAATTAACATACAGGGCAGAGAGTGTAATTTCGCTAATAACTAAAGGATATTATGTGTAATTCTCTCTAAAAATACGTATAAAAATTCCAAAACAATTAATCCCGCCTAGTCTCTAGACTAGACTCCACCGCCTGCCTAGCGCCTGGCGCTTTTTACAACCTTGAGTTAAACTAAATAATATGTTAATGTGAGATAAGAGGATAAAACAAAGAAAAGTTTGACAACATTAACATATTGGTAACTCTATTATACTATTCATTTTTTTTTGGCAAATTTATGTCTAAACAATTACAATTTAATAGAATAACTAATCATAATCACCTTGCATGTATATTTTTTTTGTTGGCTTGGTGATTGTACTTTACATCAGTGGCGAAGCTTGACCCGAAGGTTCGGGGGGTCGGAAGTCACTGGTTTCGGGGGGTCGAAAACCAGTTTCGGGGGGTCGAAAGCCTATATTTTCAAAAATTTCTATACGGATACTATATAATCGAAACTTCTGCGCGAAAATCGGGGGGGGGGGGGGGGGCGGCCGCCCCTCCCCGCCCCAACAAACCTGCGCCACTGCTTTACATTTGGAAAATTTTCCACATCATCAAATTTTACAATCGATCTTTAATTGCCATCTACTGAATTTGCTCATCTTCCTTGTTGCTACAGGCCTGAAACCATATTTATGAAGAAAATTGTAGATACAATTTACAATAAGCTTGATCGCAAACAAGTTTATCTTCCACCTAATCTAATAGGGATGGATGCTCGACTTAAAGAGATCAATTCATGGTTAAAGCAACCAGATAGTGTTTTTCTTGTAATTTGTGGCATGGGAGGAAGTGGCAAAACAACGTTGGCCCGGCACATTGTCTACTCAAATTGGAAAAATTTTGATAATATCAGTATCGTCGAAGACATTGGTAGTAGGTGCAAAGAACCTCATGATTTGCTTCTGCTACAAGAAAAACTTTTTGGAGATATTCTAGGGGGCAAGAAAAGAAAAATACCAAGTGTTTGTCAAGGTACATTTAAGATTGAAGAGGCCTTACAAAAGAGAAAAGCACTTATTGTTCTTGACGACATTGTTGAACAAAGCCAGTTATTTGCTTTATTGGGAAGCGGGGATATAAATAAAGAAAGCAAGATTGTAATAACAACGAGGGAAAATAGTACATGCCACTGGTTTGAATCTAGACCTTGGAGGTGTCAAGAGTACAAAATGGAATTACTAAATGATGATGAATCATTAGAGCTTTTCAGTCTTCATGCCTTTAGATCCAAAATTGTGATGGAAGGTTATGAGGAGCTTGCAAAAAAGGTATTGAAGTATTGTGAAGGAAATCCACTGGCTCTTGAAGTGTTGGGGTCCTCTTTACAAGAAGATAATAGCATCGCATCTTGGAAAAGTGCACTAAATATGTTGGGAAAAGATATACATCCGGAATTCATCGTGTACTCATAAGGAGCTACAATTTGTTACCATATGACATTGATAGAGAGCTGTTTCTGCATATTGCTTGTTTCTTTATTGGCGAAGACATGGATTATGTGGTAAAGATATTGGAGCATGATTACTTGGCGATGTCAAGGATCAAGACATTAATTAAGAGATGCCTTCTTTCTATTTCACCAAACAAAAAACTGTTGATGCATCCATTACTTCAAGAAATGGGGAGAACAATAGTTCATCAAGAATCACCCAAAGATCCCACAAAACGTAGTAGAGTCTGGTGCAATAAGGAATCTTATGATTTGCTGAGTAATGGGAAGGTAAGATACTAAGATGTTTTATTATACGTTGAAGCTTATATTTCCTTTCACAGTCTACTATTTCATCTGAAGCTCTTTATTTTGGTACTTTTTTTTATTTAGGGTTCAAAGACAATAGAAGGTCTAGCACTTGACATGAAAATACTGAGGGAAAGCAAGTATGCACTCAAGGTAATGTAGAAAAACTGAAAAAGTAAAACTAATGCCTGCAATGATGTTTGAATTTTATGGAGAGAAAAAAATGATCTTTTGTGTAAATTGTAACTTTCTTATTTCAATAACTACATTTTTAAGGGTTAAATTCTCCAATATATATGTGCTTTTGCTCAACATTTTTAATTGAGCTTCTATTTTTGATACTGTGGTTGTACTCAAAATACAAGTTTGTTTTTAATTGTAAAAAGTACTTGAAACTTTTTGATACGTCCGTTTTTTCCCACATTATATACCATTTTAGCGACACTCAAGGACATGTTTATACTGGACAATGAATCTTTTCTCAGGGTATATTTGGTTCATTTAGCTGTATCTGTATGGGTGAAGCATGTTAATTGCCAGTCTTAATGCTAATTTTGCAGGCGTCAACTTTTCAGACGGATTCACTTAAAAATATGGATGAACTAAAATTGCTCCAGCTCAAATACGTGGAATTCACTGGATCCTACGAGAATTTTTCAGAAAATTTAAGATGGATCTGCTGGCTTGGGTCCCATTTAAGAACCATACCTCGTGACTTATGCCTAGGAAACTTGGTTGCTTTAGATATGAGCTACAGCTTCTTGGAAATATTTGAACTGCCCACGGTATGAGATTCATTATCTTTATATTACATGGCCTTGGGAAACGGATTGGCTCTAAGGGCTGGGCAGGGGGGTCCCTGTCCCGAACCCGTCGGCTTTCGGTGGACTGCTCGAGCTGCTTCCGCGGCGAGAGCGGGTCACCGCGTGCCGGACGGGGGACGGACTGGGAACAATGTTATCAGTTTTTTGTGGTCTTTATGTCTGTTTTGCAACAGGTTCTTCAATCACTACGGGTTCTCAATCTCAAAGACTCGCACAATCTACGAAATATCCGCAACTTTTTGTTACTCCCTAATCTGGAGACTTTGATTCTTTGGAACTGCCACAATTTGTCTTATGTATGTGAAACCATTGGAGGCCTCAAGAATCTTCTTCTTTTAAACATGATAGGGTGTGAAAACTTCTGCAAGATTTCTGGGAAGATAACGAACATTTCATTGCCCCATACAGTACAGCAGTTATTCCTCAAGGACTGCTATATTGAGTGTGCTGATTCTTTTCCTCTTAGATTCAGTGCCCAATCATTTTTACAGTACTTGAGTTTAGGCAACAGTCTCTTCGAATTCTTGCCTGATTACAGTCATCTCAAAAGTCTTAGGGTCCTTGACTTGACTTTGTGCTTCAGACTTAAACAGCTTTTATGTCTGCCAAGTACACTTGCGGAGTTATATGTGTATTACTGTACCTCTCTGGAGAAAATATCTTTCCAATCAGGTCAATTCACATTGCAAGAGTTTGGCTATGAAGGATGTACCAGTTTGTGTGAAATTGAAGGCTTCATCAAGTTGATGCCACTAGCCAAACTTGACGAAGCTGATTTGGGACATATGAAGTGGCTAAAAGAATATCAAAACCATGAGGTGTGCCTGGTTGGAGATGATGAGCTCACAATAGGCAGAAGTCGACAACTTCAGGTTTTCTGATCTGCTATTATGTGTATTACCTGTAAATCTGTTTCTATACGAATGATTGATCTTTGTTGCTTATTTGGTGCAGATGTTGTATGAATTTAATATAATTAGCATATCTCTGCCCGACATAAAGGATGCAAACCTGATGCCTAATTATATTTCAGAATCCCCATTTCTATCCTTTGATGTGCCTTTGTGTCCCAAGAATAAGAGACTTAAAGGGTTAAACATAAGTCTTAAATATACAACATTAGATGACGAGAATTGGGCATGGTTTGTTAAAATCAGTACAACCAATGGCGTTGACTTGATGTACAACCCCAGAGTTTCTGGTAGACCTGCATTTGGTGAAGTTGCTATATGGTTAAGCTACTGGCCCAATATTGGAAACACATTGAAAGTTGGAGATAAAGTTAACGTGTCTATCATTGTGGTTAACGGATTAGAAGTTTTAGAGTGTGGTGCAAACCTTGTGTACACTGATGATGAAGTGGTGTTTGATGACATTAAATTAGTGGATATTCTTGAAGGTTTGTCTAGATTTCAACTGAGCACAGGAGCATACTATCTTTGTCGCCGTGATTTCTTTGAGTTAGTGGAGGCTGGCAAAGGAATTCCTGGTTGGTTTAGTGTTTTAGTTGGGCATACCATTGACCATACAGGTATGCTTTCTTGTAAATTATTTTTGGTGTTTTTAACTGAATTTAAGTTCGTATCACACATTATTATAGAGGTACGAGGATGGAGAAAGACCGGGAGACCTCAGCCATCAGATCAATCTTTTACGGAATTGAAAACTATCAGATGCATCATCCATGGTCCTGAATCGGTAAATGTGCTTTGTAATTTTTCTTATTAGGCATGAATTTGTTACCTGAATCGGATCAGATCACCCCATACATATGCAGTTGATATTAGATAAGGAATCCGATTGCAAGTACTATAAAACGTCTGTTATTTTAGTTTGTTGGTGTTACTAGAATAATAGGGAGCAAACTATAATGTTCTGAAACTCTCTACCATTGCAAACTCAAGGTGTTAGCATAATCTTTTTTGTGACCAAATACAATGTATGTTTTTTTTCAAAATCACTAACCCTTAGCATTTCTCATATGATACTTTAAGTTCGACGGAAATGTGCTTTTTTTTTCTTTCTATATAATACGAGTTAAGATAAGTGAAGAGATATAGTCTGGTTTTGTCTTTGCAACTTGATATATTTTGATGACCTTATTTATCGAAAACAAACAGGAGCTGTTTTACAAGATCGCAGATACGTCTAAAATTGTCAATGAAAGTGGAATGGATATTCCATCACATAATGAAGGAGATTCCAAGGTAATCATAAGTTGTTTAAATTGAGGTTAGAACCCATTTATATGACTATCAAAAGTCAAAATAATGGCTTGAGAGTGTTTATCTGAAAATTGCATAATTTGATTCAATATTTGTTGTCGAAATTAACTTTAGGGGTTTCACAAGGGTGAGCATCCAACTATAAAGGGCAAGATCAAAAGCAAGAACCGGCTCGTTCGATGTCCAAGATGCTCGTATGTTCTGCTGGAGCCGCAAGATGTTCCCGTATACACATGTGGAGGCTGTGGTGCTGCACTTAAAGCAAAGAAGAGAACAGAACCAATTAGTCAAACAGATACCGACATAACCAGCCAAACTGCAACTGAAACCGACATAACCAGCCAAACTGCAACCGACACCGACATAACCAGCCTGTCTCCAACCTACACCGACATAACCAGCCCATTTCTACCCTATATCGCCATAACCACCCCAAATCTAACCGATTCAGATACCGACACAACTACACCTTGGTTTTAAAATACATTGCATTAAGAGCACATGATGGACGATGCGATGCCCTGATGAGATCACATCAAGCGGAGCGATGCATTGCTATCTCATTATGCAAGGTATCACATGACGCGGTCCATTGCATGATTCAGACTTATGCACGCAACATGCCCTCCGTAATGGACCCGTGATTTTATTTTCATGAAAGGTGATCGTGGCATTAGCATATTTTTAAGTGAATTATGATTTGATTAAATTCAACTTTATCATTTTTTGTGTCGGTATCTGAATCGGTTATAGATTTGGGGTGCATAAGTCTGAATCATGATTTGTATACTTTTTAAGTGAGTTATGATTTGTATACTTCTTAAGTGAGTTATGATTTGTATACAAGAGTAAATTACGGTTTTCGTCATGTCATGATTTTAACTCTCTTTGATGGGGACAGAAATTGCCATCTTTGCCTGAGGTGGAGGTTGCGGTGTTGATGGTGGTCGCCACTAGATCTGATGATAACAGCGGTGAGGGTGGTGGTCAACTGCGAGCACTTGTACGACGTGCTTCATCACTTATACGATGATGGGTGTCAAGCACCAATATCCGATTACGGATAGACCTTCCTAATTAAACCCCCTCACTTCTAATTTAACCCCAAAGCAAAGCGCCTCGCTTTGGCCAAAGCGAGACGTCTGGGTTAATTTTTTCAGGGAATCTCAGGCTTTACGTCTAATCATACTATAAAGCGCCTCGTTTTGGCCAAAGCGAGGCGCTTTGCAGTATGATTGTAAAGCCTTAGATTCTCTGAAAAAAATTAACCAAGCGCCTTGCTTTGGCCAAAGCGAGGCGCCTTACCCCATCAGATTTTGACTATAAATTCGTTCGATTTCAAAATAAACTCATTCGCTTTCAATTCTTTATCCACAACATATAACATGTCGTATTACGACTTCATTTTCGGTGATTCTTACAACGAGTCTAAATCATATAATAACGAGGAGGGTCAGTCTAGTAATGTAGAGGAGGGTCAGTCTGCCATTCGTTATCGTGACAATACGATGCAACTGGACTTGAATACACCCTGGAAAGACCCGTATGAATTTGAAGACTCTCCCCGTCAACCCGACTACGGTTATACTTACTACGCTTACGGTGGTGATGACACATTTGAAGAACAAGGACATACGCACCATGAAGATAGCGTTGACGAGGAGAAGCATGTAGAAGATCAGGAGGAAGGATCTAACCCGATCAAATTTTGGTTCGAGACTGACCGGACATTTTCCACACACGAGGAGTTGGTCGACTGGGTACAAGATACGAGAATGGAAAATGGTTACGTCATCGTTATAAAAAGATCGAAGAAAAGAGGAGAACATTTCGTGAAGGTATATATTTCAGTCACTATTGTTTTTAAGATATTAACAAATATGTATTTTATAAATTGTTATTTAAAAAGTCACGAAAAAATTTAACTTATAAATTAATTACTAAAAACACGTGTTTTATTCTTGGTGAAGATTAATTCCCTACGGGTGCACCAGTGGTCTTCGGGTCACACACCTTTAGGATTACGTTTCTCCTTTGCTAATAGTGTTGTTACTTTTTATTTAAAAAGTTTACTAGAAAAAACGTAATTTACTCTTGGTGAAGGTTACTTCCCTACGGGTGCACCAGTGGTCTTCAGGTCACACACCTTTAGGATTACGTTTCTCCTTTGCTAATAGTATTGTTAATTTTTAATTAAAAAACTTATTTTATAATTTATTATTTAAAAAAGTTAAAAAAAACTTATTTTCTAATAAACTAATTTTCGTGAAGGTTGTATTTCAATGCACTATTGAGGGGGGGGGGGGCATAAAAGTGTGGCTACGGTGAGGAAGACGGGTAGCAAAAAAAGGGTCTGATAGTTTGAGTTGACAGGGATGCTTGAAACTCGGACACATGTTTAGAGGTTAAATGTGAAAAACCCGGCGCACAACCACACTCCCCTTGAAAACTTAGAGGGTCACGCGTATGCCAGAAGGCTTTCTGTAGATGACAGACAACTTGTCGGACAGATGGCAGAGCAGGATATTCCCAAGCGTAACATCTGAAGAATGCTCATTTCAAAGAACCCGGAGAAAAAGACTACCCTGAAAGATATAGACAACGCGGCTCATATGATGAATGCTGAAAAGGGAGTCGGTGAAGGTGCAATGCAACAACTCGAAAACCTTCTGACAAAGAAACAATTCACCTTCTATACGCGCGCAAATGACACCATGAACACTCTCACATAATTCATATATATTATTATGTGAGATTCTAATTAAATTATTCCACCACCAACAACAATTAATGTCCTTGGGTGTATAGCCCAGTGGACATGGGAAGTGCGGGAGAGACTCAGGACCCTTATGGTCATGAGTTCGACTCTTGATCCCTTCATGTTTTACTGGTTTACTGCCGTCGTGCCTTCAAGCGAGTATGGGGGCTAGGTTTTCCCTGGAACAGGAGATGGGTGGGCTAGGGGCTCCGTGCGTGCAGGTTGGGCCGCTGCGAGGCTCGTGAGTTTGGCTCCGAGTCTGTGCGCTTCTCTTTGCCATTGGGGGCGCGTACGGAGTACCCGACAATACCTTAGTTGGTCGTTAAAAAAACAAACAATTAATTCTTATTCACTAGATTTATTTATTTTCTTTATGATCCATTAAATTCAACTAACGAAATTCACCAACTCCATTAAAATTCACCAACTTAATATATATATTTCATACAAACCGTTGAGAACTCTGTGCACTTGTATTCGAAAAAAATAATGAATTGACTAGATACCTAAAGATACCTTTTACATTGGACATAGTATAAGGTAGAAACTTGAATTTTAAAACAATTAAGAAATCAAGCCGAGCCGAGCCTTAATTTTGACAGGCCGGTCGGTCGAGGGTTACTAGTTGTATCGGCTGTTAGTGGTTCCTATTTTTCACTCTTCTCATCTATACAAGAGATGGAGCCAGGACGGGAGTCATATGCGCACAAAAGGTCAAGCAGGCAGGCGCACAAAATGTCGGCCGACGACGACACAGTTGAAGGTGAGGTGAAGAGATATGTATGCGTGTGCATGCCCACACACGTACACAGCAGCCCTAAGAACAATCATAGGAAGCTTATATGGGCCCCACACGCCACCTAGGACCTGCCAACTGCAAGGAATGAATGAAAGAGACATCTAGCCAATCAAATGAGAGAATTCCTACTCCATATCTCCTACCTATTAGCCAAGGGCAAGAAGGACAAGTGAAAAGGATAGCCAACCAATGAGAGAAGGAAATCACATAGACGTGGGGCATACGAAAATGAGCCATCATTACTATAAATACCCTTTTTACCTGAAGAGAAAAGGTTGGCCATTGAGAGAGAGAAAAACACTCATATCATTACTCGTGATTATTGGAAAACATTATGGTCAAATCATTGTCTATTTATACTCAATTACTTGTCTTTGTAATAACCTAGATCATCAATAATAAACATTTCTTCGTTCTCCTTTAGGGTAAATGGGGTGGTCCGTGATGGCCACCCCGTGATGACTGTGATGCCCGTGAACACCGCCCCGCTTATTGTATCACGCCCGTGATAACATCCCAGTGTGATGGCCATCACACTCCAAAAGCAAGTTAGGTGTCCCATCTCTTTCTCTCTCTCTCTCTCTCTCTCTCTATATATATATATATATATATATATATATATATATATATATATATAGTGTAAGTATCCAAGAGAAACCTTTCTAAACTAGAAAACCTTGGAAACCTAACATGTGGTTGTTATTGTGCCACATCACTCAAAGGAAAAATGATTTTATATTGCATATAAGGGCATTGAAGTAATTTCCTCCCCCTTGTCAATGTCAAGTACACTACCT
Organism: Ambrosia x helenae; assembly: GCA_030844895.1. NCBI lineage: Eukaryota > Viridiplantae > Streptophyta > Magnoliopsida > Asterales > Asteraceae > Ambrosia > Ambrosia x helenae. The sequence goes on along the minus strand of CM061228.1, from coordinate 131,738,371 downwards.
TCTTCTCTCTCTCCATATATATATATATATGGAGGCCGGCTAACGTACAAAGTCTTCTTAACCTACAAAGTGTGAGAAGCCATCCTAGCCCTCCATCTCCCACCTTCTGCGTTTTATAAGGAAAACCTCGTACATTAATTACCCACGTTTGTCATTAATGGCAGTTATCAATTTGAGGGTAAAACAGACAAATTACAAACTAAAATAATTTGAATTTTTTAATCCAGCGCCCAAATCAACCTCATTAATTGACGGTTACTTCCTTTTATGCGTGCGATTGATTCTCCAAAAATCAAAACTGACACCGAAGTCCAAAAATCAAAAATCAAAAAACAGAGCATCGGAGAAACACTAAAATCATATCAACAAATATGCCTCCAAAACGCAAATCAGGAAAGGAATTGTTCATGATTTTACTTTAATTTTGATCGTATTTTGATCGTATTTTACTTTAATTTTACTTCATGATTTTACTTTAAAAACCTAAAACAGGTGAAGGACGTGAAAAAAGTAAAGGCGTTTTACTGATTAGTATGATGTTTTGGTGATCTATAGTTGCAGATGCGTTTTGAAGTTTTAGTAGAGGCGTTTTATGAATTTAGTAATGCATTAGATAATCAGTGGTTTGCTCATCATGAAAAAGTAAAACGCATGTGTATCAATGTTAAAAAAAAAAAGTAAAACGCATGTGTAAACCCATAAAACGCATGTGTATCAATGTTCATCAGAAGTTAGGCCATCAGTGGTTTTGATTCAGCAGTAGTTAAAACGCATTTGTAAACCCATAAACGCATGTGTATCAATGTTCATCAGTAGTTTGCTCATCAGAAGTTAGGCCATCAGTGGTTTGATTCAGCAGTAGTTTGCTCATCAGAAGTTAGGCCATCAGTGGTTTGATTCAGTAGTAGTTAAAACGCATTTGTAAACCCATAAAACGCATGTGTATCAATGTTCATCAGTAGTTTGCTCATCAGAAGTTAGGCCATCAGTGGTTTGATTCAGCAGTTTCATTAATCAGCTAAAACGCATTTGTTAATCTTAAAACGCATGTATTTATTTTTTGAATCTTATCAATAACATAATATCACCAGATACATCAAAACGCATGTTAAAATCACCAGATACAACAAAACGCATGTTAAAACATATTAAAACGCATTTGAATGTTATCCTAAAACATAGTATCACCAGATACATCAAAACGCATGTATAAAACATACTAAAACGCAAATGATTATCTTCAAATCCACAAAACATCAAAAAATTTTAATGGAATGCTCAACCTCTGTTTTCATCACTGATCTAAAAAAACTTCAAAAAACAGCAGAAACTTCATGTTCTTCATCGAATAAGAATTCAGGTTCATTGTTTAGATCTGAAAACACAAATTAAGAGTAAGATCACGATTAATTGAAAACAATAAAAACAGAGTACATACCGAACATGGTGAAGAACTCGGCAAATTGATTATGATTTTTCGTAAAAAATTTGAACCAGTGATCGACGATGATTGTAGATTTTTGAATATGGTAAGATAATCGTATATTATGGAATCAGTTATGAAATTTGAAAAAAATTGATGAACGATAAAACAGGGATTTGATAATAAACGTGATTAATTGATATGTCCAATTGACTATACTACCCCTCTCATCAGTTATAGAGTTATAACAGACAAGTTCCACGTGGCATCATTTTGTGGCTTCCTACACTTTGTAGGATAAGAGACTTTGTACCCTACACTTTCTCTATATATATGTTCCCTCTTCTCTCTCTTTATTTTTTTTTCATATTCAGATTTAAACTCTCAACTCTCTCTCTCTCTGCCTTCCTCTCTCTCTAGGATGATGAACCACCTCTCACCAAATACACCACCATCGACCACCCTAACCACCACCGTCTACCACCACCATCATCGCCTAACCAATAAACACAACCACCATCATTATCATCTAGAAAACAGAGCAGATCTAAAACAGAGTAGATTCAAATTGGAAAAGGGGTAAGATAATTTTTTCAAAGTTTTTTTTTCTTCCTTTGTTGTTCCAGAAGGTGGATAAACATGTGCTCAACTTTTACTTAAAATTATTTGATTGGGTTTTGTGCATACAGATTGTTACGTGTATTTTACAGATTTGTATGTGTATGTATGTTGGAGCATTGTGAAATCCAATTTCAGATCTGGAGATAGTTTTGTTTGCACTCCAAGTGTTTGATCTAATGCTTGAATGAAAAAAAAAAAAAACTTATGTTAACCTTTTTGATTTTTTTATTATTTTTTTTTGTTTATGTTAGATTGTGAATTTATGGAAGGTAATAAGTTTTCACTGGTGTTATTTTTCAGTTTATAGTTTATGCTATGTATAGTCACTGTGTAATGAGTAAATAAATCATTGTAACAAGTTTAACTGATTGTTTTATAGATCCATTTCATGAAGTTAAGAAGAAGGGACACAGTGAAAAGGAGGTAAAGTTTCTACTTTTTGGGTAATTTTTGAAATGTTTTGGCCTTATTTTGATATTAACATTCAGCTAGACATGCTTTTATGTTGATATGTATGTTTTACAAGTGATTTGGTATAATTACTAGATTTTCAAATTAACAAGTGTTACCACAGTTTTTTTAAGTCAATATATTAGATGATGGGTTGTTAACACATGTTAACATCTCGCCTATTTTCTGTCATTGCTAGAGATTTTAGGGGTAACTCGTTGTGTTTTGGGTCGTTGCTAAACATTGGTTCTAGTTTTAGATTTTTAAAACTTCCAACAGTTCACACAATATTCATTCACTGATGTAACACATGTTAATCAAATGCAGAAGTGTATGATTGCTCTACTTTTAGATTTTTAAAACTTCTAACAGTTCACCAAAGACCGATCACCTTTCCTGGTTAGAGAGAAACTTGCAGTGTTGGTTCTTTGTCGTTGGTCCTGTTTTTTTTAAAAAGTCACCCTGTGTGTTTTTGTAACTGAATATTTCACTCATTAAAGTGTTTGCGGTGTGTTTCCGTTATTCGCGGCTGACACATGATACAACCGGGGGTAAAAAGTAACTTATGTTAACAAGTTTCTGCATAGGGGGCGTTTTTTGGTTAGGGGTAACTCATGTTCTTTTTGGGCCCCGACTAACATGTGTTACTTCTGTTAGTATGTTTAGATGATGAGTTGGTCACACCAATTAACACCTTATCTATTGTTTTGCAGTTGATAATGAAGACCCCCCCCCACCGGTTATGTTAACATATGAAGTCCAAGGAAGCCGAGAAAATATGTAGAAAAACTTTTGAATAACGTTTTTCTTTTTGGCACTCAATGAATAGAATTACTAGATTTTTTTTGTTAAAGTGGTCAATAGTTTTGTAATGATACTTTGTAATGACATGAGTTAATAGTTTGTATGCTTTATTTCAAAGTAAACTTATGAAGTGAAAACTTTGTAATAACGTGTGTTACCAAATAACATGTGTTAACCTCTCATGCAACATTAACACACGTTACCCTTCCACGTAGTTCATTTTAATGTCCTAGGTAGGTTTTTCTCTTATTCAATCTTATTATAGTTAGATAAACAATCTATTAATGCATGTGCCAACATTTAACACATGTTAGTTTATTTTTTGTCCCTTTTGTCTGTCTGATCTTACCCTTTGTATGTCTTTGATCGATTGTGTGACCGCTTTCAAACCTTTATGGATTTCATTATAATGGTAAGTCAAAATCCTAGTATAGATAAGGTAACATATGTTAACATCAGGCAACTTATTAATACCTTTGATGCAATCTTTTTTTTCATAATTTTTTGATTCACCAGCAAGATGAGAGGGCATGTGAGATGGGATAACACATGGTAAAAAAACTTCACTTGTGCCTATAGATCTGGGGGGGGGGGGTAAATTTTATGTATAAGTTAAAAACTAAGTCATGCTTGAGCTTAACACGTGTTAGGTTAACATGTGTTACTTCTGTTAGTGGATATATGGATGTCTATTTAAAGTTAGTGGTGAATGTATTGAAGGTAATTATAATGTCTTTTGTGTTTTGGATATATGCACTCCATGTGTTTGATGAAATGTCTGAGTAGGTTAACATGTGTTACTTCTGTTAGTATGTTAGATGATGAGTTGGTCACACCGTTTAACATCTCATCTATTTTTTGCAGTTGATAACGAAGGCCCCCCATGGTTAACATATGTTAAGATACGAAGTCCAAAGATGCCGAGAAAAATATGTTGAAAAACTTTTGAATAATGTTTTCTTTTTGGTAGTCAATGTATAGAATTACTAGATTTATTTTGTTAAAGTGGTCAATAGTTTGTAATCATACTTTGTAATAACCTGTGTTAATAGTTTGTATGCTTTATTTCTCAATATACTTTGTAATACAACTTTAACAAATGTTACCTCACTAACACATGTTACCCTTTTTATAGTGTTTGACATTCTTGTTGAAACATGGGTATATTGGGGCAACCGTTTAACTTTATCAAATCAGATAACACATGTTACCCCTTTATGACCAACTAACACATGTTACCCTTCTATGCAGTTCATTTTAATGTCCTAGGTAGGTTATCTCTTTGTTCAATAGTTTGTAATGATACTTTTTTATAATAACGTGTGTTAATAGTTTGTATGTTTTACTTCTTAGTAAACTTATGAAGTGAAAACTATAGGGGTAAGTAAGAAAAAAAATGCTGACAATAAATACAAGTTATTTTGTAAAGTAGTCAGTAGTTTGTAATGATACTTTGTAATAACGTGTGTTAATAGTTTTTATGCTTTTATTTCTCAGTAAACTTATGAAGTGAAAACTATAGTGGTAAGCAAGACAAAAAAAAGGGTTGACAATAAATACAAGTTTAACAGTCTATAGTGGTAAGCAAGACATGTCTTTTCTTTGGTTGACACATGGTATAACACGTGTTAGGTTACAGACCTAACTGACAAACAGTTATGCACTCTTTCTAGCCGGATCTGTAGGATGGGGTTAACACATGTAGATTATTTATCCCCTTTTTATCTTTTTATATGTTTGTAGCTTTTGAATTTTTAGGGTAAGTTTTAAAATTAAACCATGTTTTACGGATAACAATTTTTACTCAAACACCACATGTTACCTTTCTACGCTTGATCAGAAACAAACACATAAGTAATAATACACGACAAACACTTAAATGGATGTTAATAATACACGAAAAATAGTTAAACATTGCATACTTACTACTAACTACCATCACATGTGGCCAACATGCCACCAAAAGAATACAAGTATACTAGTTGACAACATAAGGCGTGTTAATATTGGTTACAAACATAATCCATTATAAATAGGTTGCACCCTTATATCCAAAAACATAAAAACCATAGCGCGTGTACCTTTGTCCTTGTTTGAGGTACACCCCACAGTCGTCAACGTTGTTACGTGTTGCCCAATCAATCATCTCCCTTTGTATCCTTAAGCCATTGATTATTTCAGCCTTCGGGTGCTTGACTTCATGTAGATACTTCACTAGCATATCCTTCTGGTAAATAAATTAACACATGTTAGGAATAAATTAACACATGATAACCAGCAACTAACACTTGTTAATCAGAAAACAGCAACATGTGTTGAATAAAAATGCACTTTATTAACCAACTTATAATCTTGTATGGGGTGTCTTCCTCAAAGTACTTGTCGTTGTCCGCAATCGGAACCCCCGTACCTGGGTAACATGTATTACAACATTAACATATGTTAAAGACACATAGTAAGGCTGCAGAGGAAACTCAATCATACCTTTCTTGCTAGTTGGTCCAGCCATATCTGCACATGCTAACCTTTTTCCTATAACACATGTTATTATAGTTAGACAAACAGTCTATAAAAATGGTCAATCTTAACAAAATGATAACACATGTTAAAGCCAAGTAGTGGTGATGCGGGGGATAGTTAAGCTTACCCTTATTCCCAGATGTTCCAGGCATCTGCGCTGAATATTTGTCTGTAACACAAGTTATTATAGGCAGTCAAAAAGACTAAACAAAAGGCTGCAAGCATATATCCAAAAAGCATAAAAACCATAGCGCGTTTACGTGTGTCCTTGCTTGAGGATTTGAGTCTGGTTTTTTCCAATGCACTTGGCTTCTTAACTGTTAGCATACACACTTCGGGTCACGACAATTTATTAATCTGCTAACACATGTTAATATCAGTCACACACAAAATCCATTATAAATATTATTTGAAGAAATCACTAACACGTGTTAATATTTGGTACTTGGCTTCTTCACTATTAACATGCATATGTGTTGAATAAAAGACTACACTTTTATCCATCAATCACATGTGATCTATCAACCTCATGTCCACAATCCAATAACAATCTAACATAAACAAAATAATAATAAAAAATTATAAAGGTTAACATAAGTTTTTTTTTTTTCATTCAAGCATTTGATCAAACACTTGGTATGCAAGCAAAACTATCCCCAAAACTGTTTAACATGACAAACTAACATACACAGTCCATTTCTTATTCAGCAAACAAACCCACTCAAAGCTGAATAAATGAAACAAAAACCTAAATGAACTTACAATGGGAGAGAGAAACACAGAGAAAGAAAAAGACTTTAGAGAGAGAGAGAGTTAGGTGAAGAGAGAGAGGGGTCGAACCGGTCGTCTTCTACAACACATCCATCTTCTCCGGCCACACCTCTAACCACCCGGAAACCAACCATTTCAATACCCATTTCTGGTCATCCTGTTCGCCATACCTTTTTCTCTCCCGGTACCTGGCTCCGCGACTAGGCCTAGTCAAAGAAGAAGATATAATGGGTGTTGGGGTGTGATGTAATGGGTGTTGGGGTGTGATGTAGTGGGTGTTGCATGTTTCTTTGAAGAAGAAGAAAGAAGAAACATGGTGCTTTGTTACAGTGTGTTTTACAAGAAGAAAGAAGAGATAAAGATGAGAGAGGAGAGAGATTCTTGTGGTTTAAAAAGAGGAGAGAGGAGATATGTCATCATCTTGGGATATGGGTTCTGACATGAAAGAAGGAGAGAGGTGAACCATGCAACTTTACCAAGTTACCCTTATGTGTACTATTTCCATTTTAATAATATAATTTGAAACCAAAAAGTCACCCCAATTGATCTCCACCATTGATCCAATCAAATGGATGGCTAGGATTGGGTTTTCAAGGTTTTCCACTTTAGAAGGGGTTTCCATATATCCCTTCCCTATATATATATGTCAACATTGTAACGCCCCAAATCTTATAAACATGCTTAATGTTAAGCACATATACGTGGGGCTTAATTAAACTAAATAAACTACGACAAGAGTAAAACTCTAGTACATGAACTAAACCCGTTAACTCCACTGGTAAAATATACACCAACTAGTGTTAAAAGTTAACATGGTTAACCTATTTAATCAATGGCCTTGCACTAAACTCATGGAGGGGCTTAAATTTTCAATGTGTGATAGTTAAAAAGAGGGGATTATATGAAAATGGGTGTAGGTCGATGCACACATACAGTGTTCGACACTTTCACCATAAAAAAAAAACACACACACACCTCTCATTCATCTCTTATTCTAGTTCAATTCAGCCCAAATCCAAGGATCCCTCTTGTGCATGTTTGATTTCTTGGCCATCTAGTGTGTTGATCATCATAAGGTAACATTGGTTCTCTTTTAAATCATCAAAAACACTTGTATATAGAAGATGATTATTTTGGGGTTTTCATGAAAACGTGAATTGATGGTGTCTAAGGGTTTCTATATGTTCATGGACCTTAAAGAAACCACAATTAATAATAATATGTTGGATTATGTATGATTCATGTGTTTAACCTAGCACTTGAAGGGTGTAAGTAGTGGGTTTTAACCCTAAGTATAAACTACACTTGTATATGATGAATTCTTATACTAAGAGGTATTAAACTAACTTGTAAATGTATAAATTGGGAGTTGAACCCATGAGGGTAATCAACTAGACATATGGTATGGGTTAGGAAGCTTGAGTGCTTATAATCAATGTAGGAGAAAATGCGCACATAAGGTGTTCGATAAAATGCTTGAATGAATGAAATTTCATGAAAACATATGATAACGATATAATTGATATATGTATTAAATTCGGTTTATGTGGAACCATGAAATGGACGCACAATGAATGAATAACTAAACACCTATGCGTGTGTAGCATGAAATAGGTGTGAAGTCGGAAAACTCGGGAAGCAATGGAGGTAAAAGAATTAAAGTTGGAAGGGCCGCGAGTAAGGTAAGTCACTCGATGGCTTAAATCTCACTATATACCTTGTACGCTTATATGCTAAGTTATATCTTGGATGTATATTTGGAAACTAGTTGTAGGGGTGTCACAAAAGAAGCTCAACGAATTTCTTAATTATAGAAAACGGCCTTAGATGAAGGTTGTCAATAGCCCAATTAGGCTAACGGGTCAATTGGGTAAAAACACTACTTAGACAAGGGCCTAAACCGCGGGTAAACATTATGCCGATGTTGATTGTTGTTATTTGCTTGAGTATATCCGTAGACTTTATTATGCTAATAATCTCAAGCTAGTCTAGAATCAAAAAGGGGCGCGAACTAAGGTAAGTCATAACTATGACTTTATAAACATATACATATATGTATAAGTAGGAGAGTGTAACATTGAGGATGTCATGTAATTGAGAAAATGTTGTGATTCCCAAGGGGCATGAAAAACATTGGATAAAAATCATGTCGCAAGTCATAAGGGCCGCGCGAACAAGACCAAGAGAAGTGGCACATGTGGCCATGGACACGAGGCATCGCTATCATGGCAAAAATGACTTGGGTGGAAAGTCACTTAGTCAAGTCGAGGCTTGACAAGTATGTATAAATTACAACTAGAACTAGGGAATCATAAAAACTCATGTTTTCAACTTATATAAACCTTAATGGGTCAAGTAGAAGAGGAATCAAATCACTATGGTTATAGTGTTAGAAACCGAATAAGGAATTATACACGATAATTAATCACGAAATAACGTTGTATTGTAACCCATAAACGAGTTTTAAGTAGCTCCGAACATGGTCTTGAAGTTGCACTAAAAGTGCAGCTTAGTGTAAGGGAAAACAAAGAAAAATGGTTAAGTATAAAACCTGTAGAAATTGAAGAACTTTTTCTTACAGCAGGTTGACCCGCCCGGGTAGAATACTCACCCGCCCGGGTAAAAGTTCTGATCAAAATGGTAGTTTATACATAAGGTTGACCCGGCCGGGTTGAATTCTCACCCGCCCGGGTAAAGGTTAGGTAAAAATAAAAACTTGATTTTTATTATTCTTTCTATTCTACCCATTCATACTAACGATTATTGGGTTTTTGGTTGATCTTAAACCCTAGGTAGGAAAGCCATGGATGCCGGAAGATGATCGAGACACTTGAAGAACCGAACGCACAAGACTCGTCCGCTTCCGCAACTTTTGAGCTAAAAAGTAGGGTATCGAATCCAGAGGAGCGTGTGGTTAGTGAATATATTCAGTTGATTGGAAAATGTTGCTTATGAAGATGCTAAATTAATTATGAAGATTGTAGTTTATCATTTAAGAGTTTGATTGAAAAGTTGATGTTTATTATACTAAAAATTTAATTGAAATTATAAAAATAAAGAAAACAATGATATTTGTAAACAATGGGATTAAAAAGATTACACTAGGGATTCAACAATTGAACACTAGGGTTTCAACAACTGGGTAAACAATAATAATGCGATTGGTGTTAACGGAGTGATTGTTCAATAGGCTTAGGTATCAAGTTTTATCAATATCAAAGATAGATTAAACTATACTTCATTACCTAGAACATACAATCCTATGGTTGTGTTAAAGCAAGGAATCATGCTCATCTCATTAGAAATTGGCACAAGATCAATTAACTAAAATGAGTTTAGCATAAGATTAATCACAATTCAACACATTTAATTCAAACACACAAAAACATAAACAAAGTTTTAAGAACAATACCCAATGAGTTTTAACCCTAGATATCAAAAGCCTACATCCCCAATGTAATACAAAGGGATTAGCCACTCATGGCCATGAAGCTTGCTTCTTTAAAGATTGGATCTTGAATCCTCTTGTCCCTTTTGTCTTCTCACCTTGCGACCTCCTCTACGAAAAAAAAGTCCTCTGCCTTCTCTACAAAAATATGCGATCCAAAGAACAATGTTCTCTCCAAAATATGGCGTCACCTCCACTAAGTGTCATGTGCCGCTTCCAAATTTTTCGCAATCCCTAATTTCCATTATTTTCTTATTTCCAAATGGGCCTAAGGCTTTTAGTATTTTTTTTTTGTTCTTTTCTTGTATGTACACTTAACATGGACTTAAGTCCATTATTATTATTATTATTATTATTATTATTATTATTATTATTATTATTATTATTATTATTGATGGTATTATGACCCCGTGCTCTAGACTCGGGTGTTCAGGTCTCGAATATAATTTGTACTGTTTTGGCCCCGCTCCATGTGATCACCTACCAAAAATATAAACAAATAAATTAATAGTAAAAACAACTAAAAAGTAATAAAATATAAACAATACTAAAATAATAGAGTACATACCTAAAACTAATAAAAATACTATATAAACGACTCAAAAATATACAAAACTGACAAATAAACATGATGCTTGCAACCGCGCATCACACCCCCACACTTATTTTTTTTTCGTGTCGAAAAAATTATATACACTCTGCTCAAGACATTATCATAGACTAGCACCCCAGTCGCCCTATCATACCTTAGCTAAGGTCCAAAGTCATACCCATTTACAGATCAGCATTAGATGTGTTAATTCAGCAAGTCAAATTGATTTCCATTTAAAAACAGAATTTACTCCGACTATATCTAACATGCTTCCGGTTTTTATTTTCATGCAACACACTCCTCACAATTTTTCACTCCACTCGGTTTAATATCTGGACTAGCATGTAATGCGCTAGTATTAATCACTCAAAAACCAAGTAGCAACTCTGTTATCATAGGCTTGTATGACAATCACACCTCAACTGTAGACAATGCACATATCTAAAGGATTTGCGGGTTTTGGGCTTAGGGTAAAGGTCGGATAGATTTGGCTAGAAGTGGCTAAAATAAAATGGTGACACCAACATGATTGACAATCTTTATTCACAATACACATAAATAAACATAACTTTGGGTATATTTGACCCATAACACATACTTCTATTTTTGTATTTTGTTTTTCTCTCTTTTTTTTTTTGTTTTTTTTTTCATTTTTTTTTCACACATATATTTTTTTCTAACATAAATACAGTCACTTAACACTTTGGATGTCATCAACACTTGGTAAAGGTACTGGTTTATTTGGGTGATTATGTGGTTTAGAAAACGAAAGGGTATAAGGTTCAAAGTTGGCTACTAATGGTAATATTCTTGGGTAAACTGGTTAACACAAAACAAATAAAAGGTGTCAAACAAAAAGGGAATCCTAAATCGCCTTTATCATCTATGTGCATATATAGTCTACAACCTCAGCATGTATCAAATCACATAAGTTCTGCAACAGAGAAACATCTGGCCTACTCTCAACAAATGAAAAAATATATATAAATCAATCTATCAACTAGTAGGCTCAAGATCTCACAAAAGTGGGGAAAGGGGTTACCGATGTGTGCATGCATTTATTACCAATAGCTTGTTAAATCTAGTCAGACAATTCTAAACTTTTTTCTTAAAAACACCTGCTGAAAACGGTTCATACTACTTTTCCACAAATTAGACCATGACTAAGGATCTACTGCCAAAACAATCAAGAAACAGCTGGTAGGTACCGAAAAAGCTGCTTTTATGTCTGATTAGAATGCTCTTTTTTTGTAGGAACAATTTTTAAGAAATTTTCATTTTTTTTTTTGATTTTTTTTAAGACCCAAAAATAAATAAAAACGAAGTTTCCCCACCCCCACACTTGAACGACACATTGTCCTCAATGTGAGCTAGGAATAAAATAAAGCAGAAATAAAAATAAAATATAACAGTAAAAGGAACAGACTCCCCTGGATATAGGCAGTGCGCGTATGAGTCTCTGGAATTCCTCCCAATCGAACCGTATAGCATTTCATTCGCGGCCGATAGACAAACCTGAACTAAGCCTCAAAGAAAAATAAAAACGTAAAATTCTGGGATGCCTGATACACCGATGGTGTACAGATTTACCCCGCCTGAATGGAGATTGAGTACCGGCAAGTTATCTGATTGCAAGTTAAACTCAAAGCATTCCCAGAAATCAAAAGAGACTCAAAATACTAAATATAAATAAAAGAAAAATAAATAAATATACAAACTATACAAGAATCATACCTGATTTTTTTTTTTTTTTTAGAGTTAACGTTTACCTATATAAAAATTGTACACTTTTACAACTACGCTTCCCACCCCCTGAAAAAAATTAGTATTGTCCCCAATACTACAATTAGAATACGTACCTGGGATGGGAGCTAGCACCTGCATTTTTAATTGATTTCATAGGTTGGTAAGCCCTCTAAGAAGCTTACCAACTCGACAATGTTACCGTGCTCCGTGAGATGTTCCACGTAAGGCTTTAGACGATGCCCATTCACGGTTTGCTTCGACCCATCTTTTAGGTCCTCAATGTCCACCTCGCCAAGCTTTCCAACCCGCGTTATTATGTACGGGCCATTCCACTTACTCTTGAGCTTGCCAGGGAAGAGCTTCAACTTAGAGTTATAGAGCCAAACTTTTTGACCCACTTCAAATTCCTTCTTACGAATCTTCGCGTCATGAGCCTTTTTCATTTGATCCTTGTATTTTGACGCGATCTCGTAAGCTTCATCCCTTAACTCTTCCAACTCACACAATTTGAGTTTCCTCTCTCGACCTGCATCATCATAACTCAAATTAACCTTTTTAATAGCCCAATATGCCCGGTGAACTAATTCAACCGGGAGATGACAATCTCTACCATATACTAATCGATAAGGAGTTGTTCCAATAGGTGTTTTGTAGGCTGTGCGGTAGGCCCATAAAGCATCATCTAGCTTTGTTGACCAATCCTTTCGGTCCGCACGAACCGTTTTTTGTAAAATTTCTTTGATTTGCCTATTGGAAACCTCAACTTGTCCACTAGTTTGTGGATGATATGGGGTGGCAATCCTATGATCAACACCATATCGCTTAAGCAATTTTCCAAATTTCCGGTTTTTGAAATGAGATCCCCCATCACTTATAATTGTGCGAGGTAACCCGAACCTTGAAAAAATATGTGTTTGAATAAAATTGCAAACAACGATATGGTCATTGGTTTTGGTGGCAATAGCTTCAACCCATTTAGAGACATAATCTACCGCCACCAAAATGTATAGATTACCAAAAGAATTGGGAAATGGTCCCATGAAATCAATTCCCCATACATCAAACACATCAACAACCATAATGGGTTGCATTGGCATTTCGTCACGTCTTGAGATGCTTCCTAATTGTTGGCAATGTAGGCAATTTCTAGCATACTCAAACGAATCCTTAAAGATTGTTGGCCAATACAACCCACTAGACAAAACCTTGTGACCCGTTTTTTGGCCACTGAAATGTCCTCCACATGCATAAGAGTGCACGTGCTTCAACACACTCATGATCTCCTCATCCGGGATGCATCTTCGAATGATTTGATCCGCTCCCACTCTAAACAGGTCAGGATCATCCCAAATGTAATGTTTCACTTGGGACAAAAAGTGGAGCCTCTTCTTCCTTATCCAATGTTCCGGCATTGTACCTGTCACCAGAAAATTAACAATATTAGCAAACCAAGGTAATGTCGAAACAGCTAACAAGTGCTCATCTGGGAATGACTCATTAATTTCATTCGTTGAGTCTTCCTCCTCAATCATCAGTCTAGACAAATGGTCTGCAACCACGTTCTCCGTGCCTTTCTTGTCACGGATCTCCAAATCAAACTCTTGCAATAAGAGTATCCATCTTATTAACCGGGGCTTAGCATCCTTCTTATCCATTAAGTACCTGACAGCACTATGATCAATATAAATAATAATTTTGCTACCCCACACATAAGACCGAAATTTGTCTAGAGCATATACCACCGCTAGTAGCTCTTTTTCGGTAGTAGTATAATTTAATTGTGCTTCCGAAAGAGTCTTACTTGCGTAGTATATAGCAACGGGTTTCCTATCTACCCGTTGACCCAACACGGCCCCAACCGCATACCCACTTGCATCACACATTATTTCAAAAGGTAAAGACCAATTAGGTGATTGCAAAATTGGAGCCTCAATCAATTTCCTTTTCAAGTTATCAAAGGCTTCAACACATTTTTCATCAAACTCAAATGGGGCGTCTTTTAATAATAATTTACATAAAGGTTTTGTAATGTCACTAAAACCCTTAATAAATCTCCTATAAAATCCTGCATGCCCCAAAAATGATCTTATCCCTTTGACATTTGTGGGATGAGGTAAAGTTGATATGACTTGAATCTTGGCATGATCAACCTCAATCCCACGACTCGAAACAACATGACCTAATACTATCCCTTCTTGGACCATAAAGTGACTTTTCTCCCAACTCAATACCAAATTCGTTTTTACACATCTTTGTAAAACTTTTTCTAATTGATTTAAACAGGAATCAAACGAAGACCCAAAAATAGAAAAGTCATCCATGAAGATTTCCACAGACTCCCCCACCATATCTGAAAAGATACTCATCATACACCTTTGAAAGGTGGCGGGAGCATTACAAAGACCAAATGGCATTCGCCTAAATGCAAAAGTGCCATATGGGCAAGTAAAGGTAGTCTTTTGTTGATCCTCGGGATGAATAGAAATTTGATTGTAACCCGAATACCCATCCAAGAAACAATAAAATTTTTGTCCGGCTAATTTTTCTATTATTTGGTCAATGAAGGGTAAAGGAAAATGATCTTTGGAAGTTGCAGCATTTAACTTCCTATAGTCAATACAAATACGCCACCCGGTTACCGGCCGGGTAGCTACCTCCTCACCTGAGTCGTTTTTCACGACTTGAATACCTGCCTTCTTTGGAACGGTTTGAGTTGGACTAGCCCATTGGATATCCGAGATGGGGTAAATGATACCCGCATCTAACCATTTCAGCACCTCTTTTTTCACAACCTCCCGCATGTTAGGGTTTAACCTCCTTTGAGCATCTCTCGCGGGAATCACCTTCTCATCTGTGATGATTTTGTGCATCACAATTGACGGACTAATACCTTTCAAATCCGCCACAGTCCACCCAATAGCAGCTCTATGGGTCACCAATACTTTCATCAATTTTTCTTCTTGCTCCCCGGTCAAGTTTGAAGCAATGATTACCGGGAGCGTGTTGCCTTCACCAACATAAGCATATTTTAAATGCTTAGGCAACTCCTTCAGTTCCACTTGTGGTGGCTCAACTAAAGACGGCTTCCATTTCGTATCAATGTGATCGGGAAGACTCTCCACTTGATGAGTCCATGGTGGTCTTCCTCCTTGCACCGCCATCGCTTCTTGAGTCTTTTCCTCCTCCTCCATGCTCTTCAATATCTCCACCTGTAACCTGTTAAACATAAAACACTCCTCTATTGTGTTTTCCTCATCTACAACGGTGTCGTATAGAGGTATACACTCGTCAACAATGTCCGCCATATAGCATTCATCATTGACTAGAGGGTTAGTCCCATTTGAAAAAACATTTAACCTAAACCTACGGTTACCAAAGGTCATGTCAAGCGTGCCCGTTTTGCAGTTAATTTGGGCATTGGCTGTGGCCAAAAATGGTCGACCTAGTATAACTGTTGGTTGTTTGGTTAGGTCCATGGAAACATAATCAAGTACTAAAAAGTCCACCGGATAATAAAAATCTTCAACTTTTACTATCACATCAGTAACCATCCCACGGGGTAGTTTAGGAGTCAAGTCAGCTAACACCACGGTGGTGTTAGACTCCTGAAGTGGACCAAATTCGTACTGGTCATAAAGACTACCCGGTAAGATGCTTACACTAGCTCCAAGGTCCAAGAGTGCTCGTGTCATTTTAAATTCTCCAACTTGAATGGATATAATGGGCGCCCCCGGATCTTGCAACTTTGGTGGGAGTGAACCCGAAAGAATAGAACTCACATTTTCGGTTAAATCAATTTTCTTTGGAATTTTGTGAATTCTCTTTTGGGTACACAAATCTTTCAAATACTTTGCATAAGAAGGAACTTGTTTGATTGCATCTAAAAGTGGTAAATTAATTTTTACTTGTTTAAAAATTTCCCATAACTCTTCCTGTTGTGGGCCCCTTTTCTTGACCACCTTTTTAGATGGTTCCAACAATGCTTCAGGATAAGGGATGGTATTACCCTCCACACCCTTTTCCTTAGCCTTGGGAACTTGTTCATTTTCAACGGGTTTTGGTTTTTCAAAAAACTTTTTACTTTTATTTTTACCCGTTTCCTCCTCACTTTCACTTTCATCATTCACATCTTCCACCACCCCTTCGACAAATTGGGGTGGTGGTGGCTCACTTTTATCATCAATTTTATTATTAACAGTTTTACCACTACGAAGAACAGTTACCTTATTAATTGGAGCATTGTGATTGTTCTTCGAGCTCGAACCTTGATGCTGCGGGTTGATAGTGGTATCGCTAGGAAGCTTCCCCGTGCTTCCTCTCAATTGAGCCATCTCTTCTGCAAGTTGTCCCACTTGTTTCGCTAGAGCCTCGTGAGACTTGTCTCTCACCTCATTTGCCTTGTTGTTCTCTTTCATCATGTTCATTAAAGCATCCATCTTTGAACTCAAAGATTCATCACCTCCACCTTGATTGCTTGACGAACCACCTTGATTAAACCCTCTTTGATAATTACCACCTTGATTATAGTTTCTTTGATAACCACCACCTTGATTATAGTTACCTTGGCGGTTCTGATATGATCCACCTTGGTTACCCCCTTGAGTGTTTGATTGAAAATTCGGATTCATCTGATTTGAAGCATTACCATACCTGAAATTAGGATGGTTCCTTAAACCTGGATGATAAGTGTTGGAGTTCATGTCATATTTCTTTTCCCCTCCATACACTTGATTTACATCAGCAGTTTCTTGAACCGAATTTTCCGGGCACTCATCAGTTTTATGACCCATTTCGTTACATACTCCACACACCGCATATGGCCCCGATGATACTTCCCTTTTCTTCATACGAGCCAATTCTCTTTCCAAAGTAGCAATTCGGTCTTTTGCATTGGTATCCACATCTGAAAGAGACTTTGAAATGGGGTGTTTGGTTCTTCTGTCTGCGGATTCTTCAGCTTTGGAGTTCTTACTCATTTTCTCCAAAAAATCCCAATCTTCTTGCTCCGGGTTAGGTAATAAAGTCCCATTGCTAGTGGACTTTAGGTATTTCCTTTCCTCTTTGCTCAACCCGTTCACAAAACTATTAACCAATTCCCATAATTCGATGTTGTGATGTGGGCATTTCCGAATCAATTCTTTAAAACGAGTGAAGGCTTCATGAAGTGGTTCCCCTTGTAATTGTTGAAAGGAACGAATCTCTAATCGAGCCCCATCCGTCTTGAAACTAGGGTAATACTCATCCAAGAATACCTGTTGCATATCTCCCCAAGTATAGATGCTGTGTGCAGGCAAAGTGAGAAACCAAGTCTTTGCCTTATCCTTGAGGGAGAACCGGAACAACCTTAACTGAACTTCATCTAAGGAGAAATTGTGACCTCCCATAGTACCACACATTGCTTTGAATTCAGAAAGATGATCGTATGGGTCTTCAGTAGCCATCCCATGAAAATGAGGAAGAATGTTGATATAGTTCGGTTTACAATTGAAAGATCTTCTTCCTGCAGGTGGAGGTACAATGGGTGATTCATTCTCGGAGGCAAGTGGTCTAAACCGACTATTAACCCCTTGCATTGGAACATGAGGCCTTCTTCACGGTGCATCAACCTCTTCTTCTCTCTGTTGCCTTCTCATAGGGGGTCTTCTATTTGCTTGACCAACATAATGTGCATCCCAATAATAATTACCCTGATGATTTCGGTGCCCTCTTGGGTTTTGCCTCGGTCGATTGACAAAGTCATGATTATAGTACCCTTCATTTCCCACATTCTGGTGTGCACCCACATTGGAGTGATGATCACTTTGGTAGTCTTCTTCATCTTCATGCCTACCATTACCATTGCCATATCCCCAACCATCTTCTTCTTCAGTAAACTCCCTTTCCGACTGTTCATCTTCCCCCGAATGGTATGTGTGAACGCTGACTCGCTCTGATGACTGATAACTTGGAACACTAAATGGTTCATCATCGTTGATATTTCCTCTCAGTTCTTCAATATTATCCTCAAGGTCATCATATCTTGCTTCATTAAATCTGTTCACAGGGTCGAATGTGGGATTGCCACGGTTTGATACAGAGGGGCCTTGATTAACATTTCGGGTGTTGGGAATTTGGTTATAGTTTGATTGAGGAGGTGGGTGTTGTTGTGGGTGTTGGGTTCGGTTTGGATGTGGTGGAGTGGGTGGTATACGGTTTTCACCCAAACGGCGGTTTTGATTTGAAGTGGCCATTTGGACGGTTCCAAAAGACAAGGTTTGGTGTGTAAGTGGTGATTGAGGGTTAGAAGGAATCGGCTCCTCTAACCGGTGTTGTCGGTTTCTTCTTGCTACTCTTTCGATTTCTGGTTCAAACACTAAAGGAGATGTCCTCCCCGAATGTCTTGTACGCATGCACTACCTGTAAACTGCACAAGTAACACACCCGCGTAATAAAGAAAAAAAAATAGAGAATAAACCAAACAAACACTTAAACAGATTATTACAAAATCAACTAATCTCTAAACACTAAGCGCACTAGCTCCCCGGCAACGGCGCCATTTGATGATCCAGTCGTCACGGGTCATACAAAACCTAATTAACCTAGGTAGCTAGGGTAAGTAGGGTATCGAATCCAGAGGAGCGTGTGGTTAGTGAATATATTCAGTTGATTGGAAAATGTTGCTTATGAAGATACTAAATTAATTATGAAGATTGTAGTTTATCATTTAAGAGTTTGATTGAAAAGTTGATGTTTATTATACTAAGAATTTAATTGAAATTATAAAAATAAAGAAAACAATGATATTTGTAAACAATGGGATTAAAAAGATTACACTAGGGATTCAACAATTGAACACTAGGGTTTCAACAACTGGGTAAACAATAATAATGCGATTGGTGTTAACGGAGTGATTGTTCAATAGGCTTAGGTATCAAGTTTTATCAATATCAAAGATAGATTAAACTATACTTCATTACCTAGAACATACAATCCTATGGTTGTGTTAAAGCAAGGAATCATGCTCATCTCATTAGAAATTGGCACAAGATCAATTAACTAAAATGAGTTTAGCATAAGATTAATCACAATTCAACACATTTAATTCAAACACACAAAAACATAAACAAAGTTTTAAGAACAATACCCAGTGAGTTTTAACCCTAGATATCAAAAGCCTACATCCCCAATGTAATACAAAGGGATTAGCCACTCATGGCCATGAAGCTTGCTTCTTTAAAGATTGGATCTTGAATCCTCTTGTCCCTTTTGTCTTCTCACCTTGCGACCTCCTCTACGAAAAAAAGTCCCATGCCTTCTCTACAAAAATATGCGATCCAAAGAACAATGTTCTCTCCAAAATATGGCGTCACCTCCACTAAGTGTCATGTGCCGCTTCCAAATTTTTCGCAATCCCTAATTTCCATTCTTTTCCTATTTCCAAATGGGCCTAAGGCTTTTAGTATTTTTTTTTGTTCTTTTCTTGTATGTACACTTAACATGGACTTAAGTCCATTATTATTATTATTATTATTATTATTATTATTATTATTATTATTATTATTATTATTATTATTATTATTATATATTATTGATGGTATTATGACCCCGTGCTCTAGACTCGGGTGTTCAGGTCTCGAATATAATTTGTACTGTTTTGGCCCCGCTCCATGTGATCACCTACCAAAAATATAAACAAATAAATTAATAGTAAAAACAACTAAAAAGTAATAAAATATAAACAATACTAAAATAATAGAGTACATACCTAAAACTAATAAAAATACTATATAAACGACTCAAAAATATACAAAACTGACAAATAAATTCACTATTAAATTCATCGTGCGTATGTTTTAACCACGAGGTGTATGTGCAAAATATTTTGACAAACTCGTTGAGCTTATAATGTTTTAAACACAAACTTCTAAACTATGTTTATTAGCTCGTAAATCATCCTATGATACCGTTTTAACGGGGTGGGTCTTACAAGCATAAAGTCAATCAATCAAATCATCTTCCACCATGATTTCCTCCTAGTCAAAGATGTTTCATATTTCATTTTAATATGATTTGTATATTTTCCTAAATGAGAGATATTCTCTCCCTCAATTTTGTAACTTTTCTAGTACTTATACTTGTACATGCATAATAGAAAATCATCAAGGAATTACCATTGTAATATGGTATCAACCAGCTAATAAAGTCCTTTCTTTCTTTGATATTCGCTGACCATTTTATTTCTTTGTAAAGTCATTTTGTTCCTTGTACATTCTGCCAATTCTTCCTATGGCCACCACCACAACTTCCTACCTCTCCTCCATACCTCTACATTCTCTAAGTCATCTAATAACCATCAAATTAAATTCCACAAACTATCTCCCATGGGAGAAACAACTCACACCGGTTCTAACATACCTCAATTTAATCGGTCATATTGATGGCTCAACCACTCCCCCTCCTGAAAAAAATCACCATAGAGAACCAAACAACCGATAATCCTGCATTCATTTTTTTGGAAAAGCGCTGACCAAAAAGTCCTCCTCTTGATCAATATCACTCTCACCGAAGAGGCGATGGCTGGGACTATTTGTGTGTGGAAGGCTATAGCCGGTGCCTATGGCCATTGTTCAATCGAACGTATTCACAATCTCAAGGACACTCTCCGAACTCTTCAAAAAGGCGACTTCTCCGTGTCCGAATTTGGTCGTAAATTCAAGTCTCTAACCGACCAACTCTCTGCTATTGGGCATCCCGTAAGTGATGAGGACAAACGCCATTGGTTTCTATGTGGACTAGGCGCCTCCTTCGAAAACTTCTCTACTTCTTAAAGAACCATTCGCCCCGCCCCTTCTTTTCGTGACCTACTAGCCAATGCCAAAAACCAAGAAATGTTCGTCCAAAAACTCCAAGGGTCACAATCTCCATATGCCGCTTTTTATGCTAATCAACCCAAAAACCAATATCATCGAACCGGCTCATCACGTGGAAAAGGTCGACCCTCACATAACTCTCGCGGGCGTGGAAGTTCCTATACCAAACGCCCTCCTCTTTGCCAATTATGTCGAAAAGAGGGCCACTATGTGACCACTTGTCAAAATCTTGGTTCTTTTGCCAAAAATCTCTCGATGCAAATCTAGCCGATGCCTTCTATGAGCAATGCAACGTTGCAACCGAAAACCCGGATTAGACTGCCAATTCAGGTGCTACCACACATATGCTTCCCACTAAATTTGGTCTAACTTATTCAAAACCTCAAACTGAAAACCCGAATTGGATTGCCGATTCAGGTACTACCACACATATGCTTCCTACTAATATGTGATACCACACATATGCAACCCACATTGGAAAAACTAATTTAAACGATTCCATTTGTTTAAAAATGTCCTAGTTGTTCCAAATCTCACTAAAAATCTACTTTCAATAAGTCGATTAACAAATGACTCGCCGGTTGATGTTTTGTTTTCTAATGATTATTTTCATATTCAGGACCGAAAAACAGCAGAAGTACTAGCTAGAGGCACATGTGAAAATGGCTTCTATGTCCTCACTCAAAGTCACAAGTCCCTTGTTGTCGCGCTTTCTTCTACACACCTTCGTGCATCTTTCAATAAATGGCACAGTCACACTGGCCATGTTTCTTTTGACACAATTTATACTTTAAACAAATTTGGACATGTTTTTGTCGCATCATTGTTACCGAAACCGGGATTATGCAATTCTTGTGAATTATCAAAGCTAACCATTTACCATTTGTTGAAAGTAATAAGCATGCGCAACATGTTTTAGATCTCATTCATTGCGATCTATGGGGACCCGCTCTCGTATCATCCATTGATGGTTATCGTTACTATGTCATTTTTATTGATGACTATTCTGGGTTCACTTGGTTTTATCCGTTAAAGGCTAAATCGGATTTTTACAAAATTCTCACAACCTTTTTACCTTTTGTTCAAAACCAATTTTCAACAACCATCAAAGTTTTTCAAAGCGATGGTGGAACCGAATTTACAAATCACTAAGTGCAAAGTTTTTTCAAACAAAATGGCATACATCATAGTCTCTCATGTCCTCACACACCCGAACAAAATGGACGGGCGGAACGCAAACACCGTCACATAACCGAAACCGGGTTAGCCATGATGTTCAATGCTCATGCTCCACCAAACTTTTGGTTTGATGCCTTTACGTCCGCCACTTACATCATAAACCCTCTTCCCACAACCCTCCTCGACAATGAATCACCATTTGAAATCCTTTTTCACCAACCTCCCACCTACTCAAATCTTCGTGTCTTTGGTTGTCAAGTATATCCATATCTCCATGACTATACAAAAAACAAACTACTTCCTAGAAGTACACCTTGCATATTCATCGACTATAGTCCATGTTACAAAGGATTTCGATGTTTCGACCCCACAACCGGTCGAGTTTACACCACCCGACACGCAATATTTGATGAAGACAACTTCCCGTTCCAAAACACCTCAACATCTTCGAATGTCACAACCTTACCAATGACCAACTTTGATGACCATTTACCCTCACCAACCTACCCAGTAAACAACTCCACAAAAAACACCTCTGCATCAAACACCCAAACCCATCCAGTAATGTTTGATGATTCTTTATGTAACACCCCAACCGATGGCGGAAACATCGGGATGTCACGTATTGATGATTGTTCAGTAGCTCATGGTAAATAATAAATTTCAATAAATGATTTAAATAAATTACATACAATTGTTCTAAGAATTTTGTACATCAAAATGAAAAATACTAGCTACGCATCTTCAAGCAATAACTCTAATCTTCAAGCAAGCTATAACCTGAAACATGTTAAGTTTGAAAATATTTTGGGTCATAGCCCCTTTTCTATTTATCACCATTTTTGGGGTGAAACATGTTACAACATTCTATATGCAACCAACACACAGTGACAACCAACTGAGCCAACTATCATCTTGTGTAGTATTTTAGAAGAAAATAAACTTAACACGTTCCTTAAATTGATTAGTCAAAGTCTTAGTCAAACAGTCAAAGTCTTAGTCAAATAGTCAATTCATCATAAAACCTTACTTTATGGTGTTGACCAATTTTAATGGCTAATTGAATCCAAAACTAGTATAAAAACCCACCTATGACCCATTATACTTTGCACCTCTAAATCGATTGTTTCAATCCGATTAAACTTTCCCTCATACCTTTCTTCTATAGTCTATTACTTCTACAATTAAAGCTTTGATTATAAGCTCTTGTAATTGGCAACTTTGGGGCTACACATATTCTATTTCTCGAGACTTAATACTTTGCTAAGGTGAGTTTACGTAACCATGTTTATGCAATTCTTCAAACTTGCAACATTATACTTAAGCAATTCTACATGCATGTCTAGTTGTAAACTTTAATGCCTCATGAATTAGACAACAACAACAGTTTCAACGAGTTTCAACATTACATAATCATTAGCTATGGCCAAGCCGGCGATACTCAATAATAGATCTATTGGATTGACAATCCCACCCGGATACGTGTACCTCCTACATAGGTAGCGTGGGTGATTGTTATCGTTCCAACATATTAAGGTGAACCGTGGATGACGGGATGGACCTAAACTAGTTGGAGGTTTGATTATGTCGATTCAACATATCATGTTTATTCATGTAGACTTAAACTTACGATAGACATATGAATTGCTAAACTTTTATACTTAAACTATTTGCTTGACATGGCTTATGTATTCTCACCAACTTCTAGTTGACCCCCCCATTTTTCCAAACTCAACAGGAAATACTGATGCTTGAAGTCTAGAGCTAGCATGAGGAGATATATGAAGTTTTAAGCTTTGTTTGATTATTTGATGTAGACTTTAATGTAATTAAATTTTGTAATGAAATAAAGGATTATTTAAACATATGTATTACCATGAGCTACTGAACAATCATTCATTCGTGACGCCTCGATGTTTCCGCCATCGGTTGGGGTGTTACACTTTATCTCTACCACAGCCTACTAGCCCAATTATTAACAGCATCCCATCACCTACTACTGGCCCACTACCCACTAAGGGCCCACCACCAAATATCGACCTGACAGAAAACTCTTCACCCAATTTTCCACCCAAAACCAAACGACCCCACCTTCCCCTTTACCCTCTCCAAGCCCAAACCAAACCACTCCAAGCCCAACTCTGCCATCATCTTCGGACTCGGGCTTCAACACCTCATCCGCATCCATTCCAACTCCTCCTCATAACACTCATCCCATGATGACTCGAGCCAAAGATGGTATTTTCAAACCCAAAAACTATGAAAATCATCAATCTTTTTTCTCATCACATGTTCCCAAGGGAATAAAAACGGCTCTAAAAAAATCCCAAATGGGTTCAGGCCATGCATGAGGAACTACATGCTCTTCGCACCAACAACACATGGCATCTCATTCCTCGACCGTCAAACAATAATATCATTGGCTCAAAATGGATTTATAGAATTAAATATAAGTCTGACGGGTCTCTTGATCGCTACAAACTCGTCTTGTAGCACAAGGTTTCACTCAAATACCAGGCCTTGATTTCTCCCACACCTTTAGTCCGGTTGTCAAATTCGACACCATCCGCGTTGTTCTAAGTCTCGCCACAATCAACAAGTGGAAATTACGACAACTAGATGTCAATAATGCTTTTCTAAATGGACATCTAACCGAAACCGTATTTATGGAACAACTTCCCGGTTTTGAGGATCCAAACAAGCCCAACCATGTCTGCAAACTCAACCGTGCTCTCTATGGCCTAAAACAAGCATCTCGAGCTTGGTTTCAACGCCTAACCACCTTCTTACTCAACCTTGGTTTTGAAAACAGTAGATCCGACCCTTCTTTGTTTACCTACCAACGCCATGGTACTTTACTCTATCTCCTTGTTTATGTGGACGATATTATTATAACCGGTAATAATGACAAGTTTATTACAAACTTCACAAAACGCCTTGACAAGGAGTTCAAAATTAAAGACCTTGGAACACTAAATTTTTTCCTAGGCTTGGAGGTTACTCACACAAAGTCGGGTCTATTTCTAAATCAATCCAAATATGCACATGACATCTTAACCTGAGCCGACCTTCTTGAATCCAAACCATTTGCCACTCCTCTCACATCTAAAGATGTTTTCAATTCTCAAGGTAAACCTTTTCATGATCCTACTCTTTATCGTTCTCTCGTAGGAGCTCTCCAATACCTCACCATCACTCCACCCGATCTCTCATATGCCGTCAATCAAGCCAGTCAATACCTTCAACAACCCACCACCACTCATTTTCAATTGGTCAAGCGAATTCTTAGTTATGTTAAAGGCACTATATCTCATGGCTTACATTTTGATAGACCTCCTAACACTACTTTACTATGTTTTTCAGATGCAGATTGGGCTCGGTGTATTGACACTAGAAGATCCATTATGGCTATTGTATCTATTTAGGTGGAAATTTGGTCTCTTGGAGTGCAAAGAAGCATCCTACCGTTTCATGGTCCAGTTGTGAATCCGAATATCGAGCCATGGCAAACACACCAGCAGAAATTATTTGGCTCACGAATCTTCTAAGGGAACTTAAAGATTTACCACCAGGACGTCCAACATTATTGTGTGACAACAAGAGTGCTTTGTTCTTAACTCAAAATCCGATCTCTCACAAAAGAGCGAAGCACATCGACATAGATTACCATTTTGTTCGTGAACTTGTTGCAGCCAGTCGCCTTCACACCAAATTTATCTCCACCGATAAACAAGTAGCAGATATCTTCACAAAAAGTCTTCCTAAACCGTTATTTGAACGCTTTCGCACAATGCTTCGTCTCGGAGAACCGCCATCTCGCATTAACAGGGGGTGTCAACATAAAGTCAATCAATCAAATCATCTTCCACCATGATTTCCTCCTAATCAAAGATGTTTCATATTTCATTTTAATATGATTTGTATATTTTACTAAATGAGAGATACTCTCTCCCTCAATTTTGTAACCTTTCTAGTACTTATACTTGTACATGCGTAATAGAAAATCATCAAGGAATTACCATTGTAATAATATATATATATATATATATATATATATATATATAATATATAGGGTAGGGTTCAAATAGGAACCAACCCTTAAGTAGGAACTATAGGAACCAATCTGAGCCATCAATCTTCAATGGCATGATTGTAAATAAGTAAAACTTTAATTAATTGTTATTTTAATAAAGGGGTATTAATGTCTTTTGTTCAATATCATTTATTAGGTAATTAATAAGAAACTCGTGTATATTTGGAAACAGCAAATTAGTGTTTATGGTATACCCAAACGTATTTATTGTATATACTATTAAAATTATATCTCGGTATATATACAACAGTGTACATTAGTGTATATTCGTTTTTTCATTCATCATCACCACCAACACAAGATATACATTGGTGTATATTCGTTTTATCATTCATCATCATTCAACATCATCAACACAGATATACATTGGTGTATATTCGTTTTTTCATTCATCATCAACACAGATATACATTGATGTACACAGATATACATTGGTGTATATTCGTTTTTGAAGTGTACATTGGTGTATATCAGTTTTTTTTTTGTTCATTCATCATCATCATCAAACACATATATACAACGGTTATATGATCTTCTATCACATGAGATTGTGATTCAATGTTTTCATGTATAGAATTATTATCCATAACTTGGAAATCTGAATCGTTGGCCGATTTTAGATTCTTTTAAATCGAAAGTTTTTTCAATTCAATCAATTTAAATCTTCTGAATTCGACTGGAAGTCATTTCGATTCAATGGAATTCAATTGAACGTGATTTTTTTTTATTTTGGATTAGAGATGATAATAGGTTGAGAGATTTAAGGAAAGTCAAAAAAACCTTGCATATTAATTGCAGGAAGATAATTAACTGCCATATATAAAACTTTTAATTAAATTAAAATATAATATTTAATTGTCTAATTACATAACTACCCCCTAGATCAAGATCAAAGATGAATGGCTCAGATTGGTTCCTAAGTTCCTAACTAGGCTCTTGGTTCCTATTTGATCTTTTTCCTATATAGGATTTGGTTCAAATGAGAACCTTTTCCCAAATTGAGAACTGAGAGAACCATTCTGGACCACAAATTTTCTCTAAGGCAATTTTTTTTTTTTTTTGCTTTAATTGCTGCTTTATATGCAGGATTTTTTTTTTATTTTTTTTTTTTGTATTTTTTTTCAATATACACATGTGTATAATTGCATTATACACATATGTATAATGCAATGCAATTTACACATATGTATAACTCAAATATACACATATGTATAGCTGAAAAATGCTATATACACATATGTATAAATGAAAAAAAAAATAAAAAATAAATAATTTTTTTTCTTACATAAAAATGTGCGATTAATGCAAAAAAAAATTTTTTTTTTTTGCCTTTATATGAAATGTGTGGCCCAGAATGGTTCTCTCAGTTCTCAAATAGGGGTTGGTTCTCTTAGAATCCCTACCCTATATATATATATATATATATATAGGGTAGGGATCATACGAGAACCGACTTTAGGGAGAGAACCAGAGAACCATTGTCAACACAAACAAAAAAAACCTAAAAACCCCACCTTCACCCCCTAAAAACCTAAACCCATCCACCTCACTCCCTAAAAACCTAAACCCCCCATCCCCCACACCCGCCCCAACCCCCCCCCCCCCCCAATTGTGAAATGCACATGTGCAGCTAACCCCACACCCCCCCAAAAACCAAAACGCTCCATCCCATCCCCCCCCCCCCCAAAAAGATACCCCCTCTTCCACCATACCAAAAAACTAAACCTTAAAGCTAAACCCATTAAAAAACTTAACTATATTAGTGAAATGCACATGTGCATGTAGTACAATTATCTTATTTTATAGTTTTATATAGGGGTTTTTTTAAGTTTATTCACCAACAACCCCAAAAAACCTAACCCCATTCCCATCATACCTAAAAACTAAACCCTAAAGCTAAACCCATGAAAAAAAACCTAACTATAATAGTGAAATGCACTTTGCGTTTATTTAAAGATCATTGAATAAATTTTTTTCCACCTTATATATCATATCACGTCCATTTAAATGATCATTTCATTATGGCAATTGATAATTTATTCAAAAGTGTGCTCTAATAGTGAAATGCACATGTGCATACGGTATATGACGTAATTATGACGTTAAAAAGACCGTTTTTTTTGTTTTTTTTTTTGTTTTTTTTTTTTTGTATTTTTTTTATTTTTTTTTTCAGAAAGATTAACACTAAAAAAACATTTTGGTGTTTTTACTTTTTTTTATTTTTTTAGGTTATATAATTTTTTTATTATTTTTTTTTATTTTTTGGTGGAGGGGTTTTTGTGTTCACACTTGGTTCTTTGGTTCTCTCCCTAAATAGTGGTTCTCAAATGATCCAAATCCTATATATATATATATATATATATCAAGGTTTAGGATCATGTACAAAACCTATTATTTGTGAGAAGTGTGAGAACCAATACTAGTGTGACACATGGCAGCCTATTTTATTATCTAGAAGGGTATTAATGTAATTTGCATTGCTAATGTTATTTTTAGGAGATAATTGCTAATTAATTACGTGATTAATTATGAGCATTCTTATGGGATTTTTGTTTCAAATTGAACGGATATTTATGGAATATTTATAAACATTCAGCACATTCATCATTCATTTACTAAATTATCATCGATCAAAACAACATTCATATTGTTGTGTTTTACTGATGTGAGCACATGGTGTTTTACTGGTATACCATAAGGTTTGAAGGTATAACACACCTTTTGTGTTATTTTTATAAGGAGTTTTACTGATGCAAAAAATATGGTTTTTTTATGCACATTGGTGTTTTATTATAGTCTTGTAAGTTGCTTTTATCCACAAGGTGTTTTTACGTTCATACCTGTGTGTTTTATCACCATATTCTCAACTTTGTGTTTTAAACAGTCACGTGTGTTTTATCATCATTTTCTCCATAATCCAGTGTGTTTTATCTTCATCATACACAATCAGTAACACATTCAAAAAACACAACTATACATACATTTAAAATGTGTTTTAAATTCAAAAAACACTAAACCACACAAAAATCCTTTGAACATAAAACACAACAATATGAATGTTGTTTAAAATAATCCACCATAAAACACACTGATCCATTATCACCTCATGTCGTCTTCATCCCTAAAAAAAACACTTCGATTATTTATGTTTGTGATGGTGGCTGTCGAATGATGGTTTGGTTGATGGTGGTGGTTTGTGGTGGTTGATGGCGGTTGTGTAGGTGGCGCAGGGAGAGAGAGAGGAGAAAGAGAGAGAAAGAGAGAGAGAGGTGAGAGACACTTAAATGTGAATTAAATGGAGGACGTAAATAGAAAAATTGAATTTATTAGGCCTTCCATATTTTTAATTAGATCTTTTAAATGTGAATTAAATGTAGGGTGTGTTTTACCATTATACCCCTAAGTAGCCTAATTAGTTATTATAACTATAACATTATTTACAATAATGCCACTCATTAAATCTAAACCATTGATTAAGATGATCTAATGGTCCAAAACACTTCTTACCCTTCTCACACAAAACACACTTTGCACAGGATCTCGACCCTATATATCAATATCAATATCAATATCAATATCAATATATATAATAAACCAAAGCATTTTTTATGACATGTCATAATATTATGAAATCTCTCTTTTGAGAGATGCCACATAGGATGTGATGTGTCAACTCTAGACCAATTAAAAAAGGAATAAATATGATTTAAATATGATTTAAATATTTATTATTATTTATTATTTAACATAATCTATTAAATACATAATCTACTAAATGTAAATATTAAAACTTTATTATTTTCTCTCTCATGTTTCCTCTCATAACTTTTAAACGTTAATATCTTTTATATACGGGATTTTTTAAAGAAAAAAATTACACCAACTTAACAAGCGTTTTATTATCTTTCCAACGAGTGTCATAGTGCTATATAAAAAACGGAGAAAAAAAACGACTATTTTTTGTAACCCGACAGGTATTGTGTCAGGTTTGGAATTAGTTTAAAAAAAATTGTGGGTTTGGGTCGAGCCTGGGATTAGGTGATACCCGACCCAATTACCCTTTTTTTATATTAGAATATGATAACTTATGACAGAGATTTGTTTAAAATAATAATAATAATAATAATAATAATAATAATATTCATTAATCATATATTGGCAAGTCATTAATTATGTTGTCATATTAGATATTTTATTATGTCATATTAGATATTTCAACCCGGGACGCTCTCCAACAGGTAATTGCTATGTTTTCTTTTTCTACCATATTCTGAAATAGCTCAAATCTTATTGTATGCAGTTAAAGACCTTTGACTGAATGTATTGGTGCTAAACAATCTCTGTCCCCTTGAAGTGCTTGGGATCTTAATATTATGTATTAGGTGTTGATGTTGTAAGGTGAAATGGATCTTTTGGTATATTTTTTTTAAAGTATTTAATGTAAGTTGATACATAGATGCCATTTTTATAGTTTATATACTTCTAATTTTAATCACTTTACTTAGATTTCTCAACCCGTGACGCTCCCGGGGTATAAGCTAATATATATATATATATATATATATATATGGTAGGGTTCAAATAGGAACCACACTTTAAGTAGGAACCATATGAACCAATCTTAGCCATTGATCTATAATGGCATGATTGTAAATAGT
Organism: Ambrosia x helenae; assembly: GCA_030844895.1. Lineage (NCBI taxonomy): Eukaryota > Viridiplantae > Streptophyta > Magnoliopsida > Asterales > Asteraceae > Ambrosia > Ambrosia x helenae. The sequence continues at coordinate 131,707,217 of CM061228.1, read as the reverse complement.
TAGAAGATTAATTAATTGTTTATTTTAATGTAAGGGTATTATGGTCTTTTGGTCTTCCACAAAATTAGGTAGGTTATCATAACACATAATTTAAATTGATTACACCATAAATAACTCCTAAAAACACTCTTCTTCCCCATTTACTGATTTAGGGATAATATTAAAAAAAATTGGATCCTACAAAACGTAATTATCACGTCAAAAAAAAAAATGAGTCGCTTTATTATTATCAAATGCCTATACACTAGTGCATATTATACGTTGGTGTATATTACGTAAAGAGAATGAGAGACATAACCGCTATAAGGATAAACAAAGCCAAATGTCTATACACAAGTGTATATAATGGTAAATTTTTATTTAGCTATATAGTTGTTGTAAGTTGAAGTGTACATTGGTGTATATCAGTTTTTTTTGTTCATTCATCATCATCATCAACACATATATACCATGGTGTACATCAGTCATACATTGATGTATATCAGTTTTTTTTTTCTTTCATTCAACATCATCAAAACAGATATACATTGGTGTATATTCGTTTTTTCATTCATCATCATCACCAACACAAATATACATTGGTGTATATCAGTTTTTTTTATCATCTTCAGTTCCCAGAACAGTTAAATGACATAAATGCCACAGTTGAAACCATTATAATTGCCTTTGCGACATGGTATGATTGCCATAAAAATGTCAGGTCTATTCTTCATACTTCAATATGTTTAGGTGCAGTAACTGAAGAAGGCTCCAAAAAGATTTTGATCCACTAACATTCTTATTTCTCTAAAGTAGTTCAAGGCTATGCTTATAAGGATTTCAGTTTGCATTATGGGTTGCAGTACGCTTTATTTCTTTTAAAAATCATAGATGAATACATCAACATTTTCACATGTTTGGGGCTAATGGAATGACATTATGTACTATACCTTCCATGACCTTGAACTTTGTCAAAACCATATTTCTAAAGTAATTAAATTTGTATTGAAATGTGTCCAATGTTACATCCTATTTTTCGTTTTTCTGAGATCCTATTTTAATTAAAATAGGATAGCATACGTCGTGAGGTACAGACTATAAGCTTGATCAATCTATCTATATAATAAATGAAAACACTAGGGTTGAATCCTAGATTTTTAGAGGGTCTTCAAGGATCCAAATCCTAAATGGGGCTCCATGAAAAAGTATTATATAAACCTCTTTTTTTTTTTTTTTTGTCAACATCCATTTGTATGTTACAACATCTTCCTCATTCCTATCCTAATAATTCCTTTCTCATTCCTCATTCATCTCTCATTGTTCTTTTTGCAAGGTATGTTGTTCATCAATCTTACATCAATCTCGAAATGTTTTTGATAATTTTTCTGCATTTTGATTAGTTTGATACATAATGCTTGCAATCATCTTACATAAAAGATAAACATAATCGGTTTCTATCATTATTTTTCTACAAAGATAAATCACAATCGTATAGCTATCAACCTTCTACAAAATATGTAATTATCAACACGTTTTCTTATTAAAATAACTATCTAATCTGTTTTTGATTATGTTTCTGATTTGTATGATATCCATACATAGCGGTTTACTAACATATTAAACCAAACAGAAATACAATCGTTTTATTTCGGATTTATTTGTAATGATCAGAATCTTTTTTTTATTAACACCATTTGATAATCTGTTTAGGATCAAGTCTCTGCTTTGGATGAAATCGACACACAAGTAATTCTGATCAAGTTTAATCATTGATGATATGATTGTGGTTTTAATAACAGATTGCAATTGAAATCAGTTTCGAGTATGTGTGAATATAAAAAAAGATTATAAAAAAAAAACAAAATACAGGATTTCATACAAAAAAAAATTGAAATCAGTTTCGAGTACTAGTGACTTTATGGATACTTTAACAAAAGTTTGTTTTGCAGACGAAGAACAGGATTTCATTAGGACAAATAACTTCATTATGGCTTATCACAAGGGTGACAAATTCTTCAAGGTTATTCATGACCCTTCCGCACGAGTTTTGGTATGACGTTTCTAATTTTTTTTAAGTAAAAAAAGCTTATTCGTTATTATAATGTTGTTTTTTACGTGTTTGTCCAGACATTGCCGAAATCCATGAACAGGTTTTTGTTATCTAAAAACTTACGAAACAACAACATTAAAGTTTCGACATACCATGGTCAATCTTGGTTTGTTTTGTTAGAATTTATAGATGATGAATTCTGCTTAACAAATGGATGGTCAAAAGTTGTACATGATTTATGCTTCTCTATGTTTTACGTCATATTCGACTTTATTGCTCCGAATACTTTCATGATGGAGCATTACAATCATTCTCCATCCATGCAATTGGATGTGTCATTCTGCAAAATGATTGAACATGAATTGACGACACCTATGGTAAGTGCCATTAAGTTTTCAAACTTCGTATTAATTGGAATTTAAATGTGTAATTATGCACGTTGACTAAGATTTAATTATGGTCAACATGTCTAAATGAGTACGAAAATGTGTGAGTCAATAATCATTAAAATCATTACTATATTCCAATATTATATACAATAACATTTAGATTTTTACCGAATATTTAGTATGTTGTAATTGTAAGAATGTGTATACGTTAATCAGTGGTGGCAAGACGCGATTATTTAGAATACATAATGTATATGAATTTACTCACAGCATTCATAAGGAATTGATACATGTTAAGGCGAAATTTAGGGTTTCCTTCTACAATAACAAATTGATTTTGAATACGAATTTGCTGGTCCAATTTTCAAGCATGTTAAGGCGAAATTGATGGTCTCCTTCTACTCCATTGTTGAATGTATAAGGAAAGTAATATGTTTACTGATCTTGACTTTGAATACGAATTTACAAAATTGTAAATATACATTAAGATAAATAGTTATATTCACTCACATTATTCATAAGGTATTTATACATGTTCAGACGAATTTTTTGGTATCCTGATTCAATAACATATTCACTTACAATACGAATTTACTCATAAAAATCATAATGTTATTGTCAAGATCTTTGCTGCTATACACTATAGTTATCATGTATGTCAAGCATTCAAACAATAACACACTAACCTTTTGCAGTTTCGAATCTGTAGCATAATGATATATGTAAAGCATATAATAACATATAAAGAACATTTAGTTAAATAACATTGAATAGATCAAAAAAAATCACAACTAGGTATAATGCTTGACATGCGGCATTTATGGTTTCAATGCTTGACTTTGACTAAATTCAATCAATACATAATGTTATAACAATAATAACAATGCTAATTCGGATGCTAATTACCTTCCACTCTTTCATCCATTTCTTATTATTGAATTGATTGAATACCTATATAATGCTTGACATAACATATAAAGAACATTTAGTTAAATAACATTGAATAGATCAAAACAAATCACAACTAACTATAATGCTTGACATGCGGCAGTTATGGTTTGAATGCTTGACTTTGACTAAATTCAATCAATACATAAAGTTATAACAATAATAACAATCCTAATTCGGATGCTAATTACCCTCCACTCTTTCATCCATTTGTTATTATTGAATTGATTGAATTCCTATATGAATACCTATATAATGCTTGACATACGCCAGTTAATCAAGGAATGCTTGACGTTGACTAAATTCAATCAATACATAATGTTATAACAATAATAACAATGCTAATTCGAATGCTAATTAACCGGCCACTATTTCATCCATTTCTTATTATTGAATTGATTGAATAACTATATAAACAAGTCAAACCAATTCACATACGATTGTAATAAAACACGTTGAATGCACTTTGAGTAATCGCAAAGATATATTATTAGGTTAATTTCTGTTTCTCATCTTTAAATACATAAACATTATTTATTTTGATTTTGATTTGTTGTGTTATTGAAGTCATCTATTGGTTTTTACATCATTTTTTTCCAGATAACAAGATCAATGGCTGCTGTAGATGCAAATGAGTTTACAATGGTTAACCAAATTCATGTAAACCGAAACGGTGTGGCGTTAAAGCTAAAGATTATTCGAGTTTGGCGTCTACCCGATCGTCGCAATCCTAATGATGTGTACTCAATTGAAATGATCCTATGTGATGAAAATGTAAAACTCAACAACACGTTTTTTTTTTATATCCTATTATTTTTAAATTTCATAACTTTCTTTTTAGTTGATGGTTTCCAAGGTCCAGATTTTGGTTTCTCTTTTGTGCCCTTTCAAAGAATTCTGGATAGGGAGGTTGATGAATATGTTACAATAGGTATATTTCGTTCTAATAGTCTTTTTTTTTTTTATCACAACCAAACCATAATAATAGTTTTATAAGTTATGTTTCATTAATGTTTATTTTATACTTGATCTTAGATGTTATAGGACATGTTAACAAGTTCTTCAGCAATGATGATAAAGATAAAAAGGTTGTCGCTGATAAAAAGAGGTTAACAATGGAAATTCAAGATATCGAGTATGTATTCTTTATTTATTTATTTTTTTTGTTTGCATTTTATATACAAAAAAAATTACGTAGCTTTATAAATTGTTTATTTATTTTTTACTAAAATAATTTGTACTTTTTTGAAGGGGCTTGCGCATCTATTTAACGTTGTGGGATAGTTATGCCATGGAGATGTCTAAATATGTTGCAACTCATCAAATAGAGAAAGAATTTATAATAATAATGCAGTTTGGCCGTTTGAAGTTTTATAATGGTTGTATAATGTTAATAAATATATATAGTTATATTTATATTTATAGCTACATTATATTTTGCATTATAAATTAAGTTCTAACTTCTAAATTTTCTTATTATTAAATATTTCAAATTTTTTTTCATAATGTTTTTTTATATAGGAAACCCGTATGTTTCTAACTCTTTTGGAGATCGAGTTAGTCGACTGTTCATCAATGGAGATATTAAAGATATAAACCTGTACAAAAAAGGGTATGTACTATTACGTTTTTCAATACGAATTACAAAACCTTTATAAAAAGTGAAGAAACAAATAGTCTCACCTCCAGTTAGGGATGGTAAGATTATGAGTTGCTACAGGGTTGATCCTTCACTAACAGCTACGGCTTGGGGATACCTGCAAATAAGAGTGAAAGTATGGGTGTGGAGACGACTACTCGAGGTAGTTGTTTATAACAAAAACGGGGTGAATGGGGATACTATCTAGTATGATAGCTCTCCAGGTCAGTAGAAAATGTCCTCTCCTATTGGGGATGTGATCCCTTTTATAGGAGAGTCCGTATGCCACCATTACCCAAGTCCTAACCGTGGTTAGGTTGTCTCCATCACCCTAAATTATGTTAATAAGGTGATATATGGAAAGCTAGATTAAAGGGAACAGTGGAATCGAATACCGCCTTAACTGGTGTAGTTGCGTGATTCATGCATGGCTATTGACCATGCATGATATTCGCCTTGACCGGTCTTTGACTATTGACTGTGCATTTAATGAGCCTTGACCAAATCCTGCGCATGACTTTCTTCCGCGCGCCAGTGTTGTGTCAGGTTTGGGTATGCGAAATGGTATATTCAGTACCCAATCCCATCAAGTCCCCCCAGTCCAGTGTGTCTCTCATCTTGGATGTGAGGGATGCTGGACTAATTTGTAGTGGGTTGATGCTTATGGTCTTTCCGCTGCTTTATCGATTTTGCCTTGCGTGCTGGTGTAAACAATGTGCGGAGAACGGGTTTTGAAGTTTACTGTGCATTTAATGAGCCTTGACCAAATCCTGCGCATGACTTTCTTCCGCGCGCCAGTGTTGTGTCGGGTTTGGGTATGCGAAATGGTATATTCAGTACCCAATCCCATCAAGTCCCCCCAGTCCAGTGTGTCTCTCATCTTGGATGTGAGGGATGCTGGACTAATTTGTAGTGGGTTGATGCTTATGGTCTTTCCGCTGCTTTATCGATTTTGCCTTGCGTGCTGGTGAAAACAATGTGCGGAGAACGGGTTTTGAAGTTTACGTCATCTGTCCGCATTGATTAGACACGTCAGTTTGCATGTGTGGACAGGTGTCGTTTCCCCCTTGTATTTGAAAATTTGTGGTCCATATGGCGAGTGGTATTGACATGACTTCTGTCAATTGGGACGTGTGCAGAGACGTGTGAGCGGCGGTTGTCAGGCGAGTGGGCGCGTGAGGCGCGTCTGACGTCGGTTTGTTTTCCATTACACACGTGTCATCATCTCATTGGACTCATCCCCGAAAAGCTTGTCCATGACGTCAGGTACATTAATTGCAAAGCCTATATATTAAATTTTGAATGTGGCTCTTCCATCTCAACTGTTTCAAAGTTTGAATTTCTTTATCTTCAACGTCTCTATTTTCTCAAAATTACCATATCCTTCAACAATGTCGCAAGATTCCCAAGATGTACAAGAGTCGAGTAAAACATCTGACACTGTTAAAGATCTGGGGAAGGAATCATCAAAAAGCATAAAGGCCACCACAATTAAGTGGGATGAAGCCTCGTATTTGAGTTTTATTGACCAGTACGGCATATTGCCGGAATGGGAGCCTGAACTTCCTGCCGAGGGAAAAACTGCTTTAAAGGCTCCTCCTGGTAAAATTACCTTGTATGCCGCTGCTTTTACTAAATGTTGTTTTCGTTTGCCAGCCTCCAAATTTGTGGTGGATGTGTTGCTGAAATATGGAGTGCATCCTACACAATTGACTCTTTATGGGTGGTGCCGAATACTGCATTTTGAAGCCACATGTCGTTCATTGGAGATTGAACCCACATGGGAAAGATTAAATGTCTTCAATGTCCTTGAAGCAGCGCGTGGCGGAAGTGGTTGGTTTAGCTTGGGTATTCGCCGGAAAGTTAAACAGCTTGTCTCGGAAAAAGTGAAATCCATGTATGAATGGAAAGACAAGTTCTTTTATATCAAACATGGCGTTATTCCTGCACCCTTCCAATGGATGGTGCTTGGTCAGAGAGAGAAGATTGCTGAATTCCCCCCTATGGTGGGGTATAAAGATCAGGATTGGTACAAAACACTTTGTGATCATGCTACTCCTCTGATGATGGATGAATGTCCTGAGAGTGTTTTGAATTTGTTGGGGATTAGCCTTATCTGCCCTGAGGGTCAAGACCCAAATCCTCCCAAAGGTATTGAAGTTATATTTGTATTTTTTTCTTATTGGCTCGCTTTGTGTTATTGCTCAAACGTTTCTTTATTCATCCAGATGTCTCCCTATTCCAACTGTTTGCTAAGCGTGGTGAGGCAAAGGTGTTGTATACTCCGGTTGCCGCCGGTGTGCCACGCTTCTCTGAGAGAACCAGTGTCAATTTTCTGCATCCCAATTTTGTGGATCCTCCAAAACAGTATGTTCGGACAGGTTTGTGATCTCTTATCCGTGTGTTGTTTTATGATTATTTTCTCTTTTATGTATGCGAAGGAAGCGCACTTGGTACGCGCTCTGCATACTGATTCAGCGCGTTCTTCGTGTTAGGTGCGGGTATACAACTCCGCAGGAAAGCTAAGAACGATGTTGAGGAAGTTACTTCGGAGCGCAAGGAGTCCTTTGGTTAGTCTTTGTAACTTCGTAACTCATTTCTTACGCATATTTTAACTTGATACAGATGTGGTAACCGCGCCAGGCACGAGTACTTCTAGGAAGCGTGCTATGGCTAGCAAGAGGACCAAACCACCCGCCGCGCCTATCATTGTTGAGGAAGTTGATGAAGACTTGACTGAGTCTGACACGGAACTGGAGCATAAGCGCGCCAGGCGTTCTTCTCCCATCCGACCATCAGGTGGTGTTGCTGAGGATTTATATCAGCAGAGGGTTGCCGAACTGGATCAGAAACAAGTGCAAGTTCCGCAATCCTCAGTTGGGAGTCTGGATGTTACTTCACCGGAACCCATTCCCGCGGTTCCGGTAAATGTATTCAAGCCATTGACGTGGCCGTCTACGGAAAAGCTTGATATCCCTGTGAAGCCTCCACCTGTGCGCGAGAATTTGCCCATGAAGACTCTGAGGCATTTATCTGGTACACATGTTTTTCTTCTCTTTTTACCACGGTTGTGATAAATGTGTTAAAATACTGTGAGCAGCATTTTATGTAGGGCAACATCCTTTTGCAGAATCTCGGAAGAAGCATTCCCCCGTGTTGTTGAAGGAAGTATCTTCCTCTACTGAGCCAACTGACACTACCGCGCAAGTGATGCCGGTTACTGCTGAAGCAACAATTGATGAAAGCTTATTGTCTCAACCTACGCCCATCCCTGAGGATTTGATTGCGGAGGTGGAGAAGGATGTCATGCCGCAGGAAGAACTTGCCCAGGTTGAGTTGGTGAGTGATGTTGAGAGGGATGTCGGTAAGCGAGTGGATAAGTATGTGACACCAAATTTGGAGACAGGTTGTCTTGATTTGACGGAGCAAGTACATGAGCCGAGCCCGTCACAAGGATTTGAAGCAGCGCTTGACAGTCAGAAGAAAGACGAAGTTGTAACTGAGAATCCATCCAACTTCCAGCGAACAGTGATTGATTCTACAATTTTCTATACTGACACCTCCGCCAGTGTTGGTGGTAGCTCTGGTCATCGGCGGAGAACGTTTTCTTCGCGCCCAGCTGACTCTTCTAGACCGTATCAGCCACGTTGGGATATCATGGACACTACTCGCTTTACCAATGCGCTGGATGCGCAAGAGTTTGTCATGATGTCTGTTCCTCCTGCGGAGCATGATTATCAGGATAGTGTTGACCGTCGCTCACTATTCATTGATATGGCCATGAACCTCTCTCTTGGTGTCAGCGGTCTTGGCTCTCTTATCAGGCGTGAAAATGAGTATCAAAGGGATTACCAGAATTTGAAGGATTCCGAAGCTGCGCTGTTGAGGCGGGAGGAAGAGTTCCAGCGCGCTCGTCATGACGTTCGTGCTGAGATTGAGCATCATCAAAAAGTTGCTCGTGAAGCTGTTGAAGAGTTGGAGAGAGTGAAGAAGGAGAAGGCTGATGCTTCTCATGCTTGGTCAGTAGCTTGCAAAAGGACGAACATTGAGACTGAACAGCTGCGGTCCTCCATTAAAGAATTGAAACTTGAGAATTCCAACTTGAAGAAAGAGGTGGAGCAGACCCGAGCAGCGTTCGAAGGGAAGCAAACTGAACTTGCTGACGTTATTCAAAAACACAACTCTCAGCATGATGAGCTTATTCGCGCAACAGCTTCTTTGTCTGATGTGGAAACCAAGATGAAGGCATTGACCTTGGAGAACGCCCAGATCCAGGAAGAGAAAGCCTTGGCGGAATCCTCATGTACACAGGCAAAAGTAGAGCTAGACAAGGTGCAGGCTTTGTTCCAGCAAGCCACTGACCTGGCCGTTGCTGCCAACGAGAGGATTGCCTGGTTAATGGGTGATGGAGTTGCTAGGGTAAGTCATAAAAGTTTCCTTTTGTATTCTTTCTTTTTGGATTTTGTTTTATATGCTAACTTGTTATGCGCAGGTGTTCAAGCGTGTTTGGAATGATCCTGCGCTGACAGAAGTCATTGCGCGTATCTCCAGTTCTTCCGTGAAGCAAGGTATCAAGATTGGTTTCTCCGAAGGCTTTAATCACCATGCTGAGGGCAAAGAAAAAGAATCCAGACCTTATGAGAATGAAGCATACGATGATGAGCTGCTCAAAGCCTATGATGACTACGAGCATCTGAAATTCGAAGTCTTTGACTTGTTAGAGGCCTGCGCGAAGACTGATGATCCTGCTAGAGAGCTGCGCAACTATTTTATCAAGTCTGATCGCCTTGGTGCGGAGCTTGCTGAGAAGGCACAGATGGAAGAGAAAGGTAAAACTGTGGCCACTGATGCGGAAGCAGGAACATCCTCCGCTGCTGAAGGGAAGCGCGCAGAGGGTGCTGGGAGTGACGATATCTCCCAATATTTGAATCTTTAGTTCTTTCTTTATGTATGATGAACACTATTGATGCACCATAGTTGCATGTCTTGTCTTGAACACTTTGATTTTTCATGTATGCTGAACAGTGTAACTTTCTTTTACTTTCCACGTATGCATGGTAATCATTAGGTGATGTCATCTTATGTGCATCTGACACAAGTGACTGTCAGTCTGCCCTTGACGTGACTTTTGTGACGGCTGTGGCAGAGTGTCTGTCAATCTTCCCTAGGGTAATCGAGTGGTTTACCATTAATGGTAATTAATGGCGGTAACCTCTCTCTTCTATATATAGTAAGTAAATCTTACATAGCAGTTTATACAAAAAAAATTTCACCATTTTCTCTGAAAAAATGGCGTCCAACACTTCAAGCAATGTTCTTAGTGCCAAGGAGATTTTGGCAGTGCAGGGTATCATCCGCTTGTCCTGTTATCCTGATCATGATTGTACTTCCACCGAAGCTCTTGATCGTTTGGCAGAACATTGTTCATTTCTGCTATCACAGGAGGACATGCGTCCTGATTATCTGGATGATCAAGGTACCATTGATGGAAAGCCCTTGAAGATGAAGAAGCTGTCTGAACTGGGAGATGTGAAGAAGAAGACTACCAAGAAGGTTAGGGGTTAGGATGTATATCTCCTATGTAGGAGTCTTTATGTATAAAGTTGTTTCTTTTTTGAGTGATTGTTGGATCACTGTGTCATGGGGTTTTGGTTGTTTATGTTTTGTAGTTCCCCCTTGTTTGGTGATAATCATCTATGATTTTGGTATGTAATCTATATTTGCTGACCACCAGTTTGTATAAAAATGCTTTTTGTAATATAAATGAACTTTGGAAATCAATTCCTTATTACAAAATCATTGTAGCATGTTACATGTAGCATATACGTAACTGAGCTGCATTCCAGGTGCGTGGAATTGGTGATCCGTCTAATCGTTCTAAGGCATATGCCCCTTTTCCCAATACTTCTTGAACTTTATAAGGCCCTTCCCAAGTTGGGGCCAGCTTCCCTGGTTTTTCTGCGTTTGAGGCTTCATTGTTGCGGAAGACAAAGTCACCAACGCGGAAAGTTTGTTCTTTGACCCGCGCATTATAATATTTCTCTAGCTGTCTCTTGTATGCGGCTTCTCGGACATAAGCCGAATCTCTCCGTTCATCTAATAAATCTAGATTCATACGCAACTCTTTGTCGTTGTCAATTGATTGCGCAAGCAAAATTCTTGGGGAAGGATTTGTAACTTCCGTTGGGATAACCGCTTCAGTTCCGTAAGTTAGGCTGAATGGTGTCTCCCCATTACTTGTCTTGGGAAGTGTGCGGTGAGCCCAAAGAACATGTTGTAATTCATCTACCCAACCGCTGCGCTTTGTTCCCAAGCGTGTTTTAATTCCCTCTACAATGCTTCTGTTTGCCCTTTCAACCTGTCCGTTGCCCTGGGGGTGCGCCACAGAAGTAAAGATTTGCTTGATCTTCATAGAGTGAAGCCATTCCTGTAAGTGCTGGTCCGCGAATTGCGTTCCGTTGTCACTTACAATCTCCATGGGCAGTCCAAATCTGCAAATGATGAACTCCCATATGAATTTCTTGATATTGCGTCCATCAATTGTGGCTAATGTCTTTGCTTCTACCCATTTGGTGAAGTAGTCAATGGCGACCAATAGGTATTTGACATTGCCTGGCGCAGTGGGAAAGGGTCCCACTAGATCTATGGCCCATTTCTGAAATGGCCATGCTGCGGTGACCGGTTGATGTGTGAAAATGTGTATTAAATAAATTCGGGTCAAGTTTTAAAAATGGAAAAACCCGCTGAACCACACACTAACGGCAAGTGCACCGGTCGCAGTGTAGCAGAGCAAGTAAGTCCGGAATATCGATCCGTGGACACAATGTGGCGTCTCTCGGTACTAGACCTCTATCGACTCCTAGCCTAGTAAATTGGATTTTTGTGATTTTTTTTTATTAATTAATTACTAAATTAAATAAACTAAAAGGCTTAAATTAAAAGATAGAAGGATCACTAAGGAGGAAATCAGAGATGGGAAAGGCAACCACCTAGGTATCGAATCCTACTAATGAAATTGGAACTGCCCCGGCTTTGGAAACTATGTTGGCAATCAGGATCTTATAATATTCACCCTTAGTATCCTAGTGGCTCCCGGATCATTTACCAAGACTGACCGAAAAGGAATCCTAAAGGCTACTAATCTCACTGATTGGTTAGATCACCTCTCGGTCTCACTAACTATGCTAAAGTACTCGCTAGACTGGTTTAGATTTCTCACTCTCCAATCACAATACACCCTAAAGTGCAAGGAGTAACTTGTAAAGTCAATCTATGACACAAATAAGCAAATAATACTAGAGAACCTAGGAAAACCTGATCTCTCAGCGTTTCTAGCCTAAACCTCTAGCACCAAAGACAAACCTGACTACCTATCACCTCTCGGTCTCAAGAGTAGGAAGAATACAAATTACCTCTAAACTCCCAATTAATGTTCCTATGGAATTTAGGCCTAAAACCATAAAATAAACTACAAGCACAAAGCAAGTAATTCTAACAAGTGTCCAAACATGAAAGACATTCACTAAGACACTCGTGAAACATTAAAAGATCATAAATTAGTAAAAAGTACGCACACACATCATAGAATCATAAACAAGTTTCTTACTAAAACATAAATCCAACTATAAAATCCAATACCGAAACATAAACCCAAAATCAAAAAGTCGTCATGTCAAACCTAGGTGGCCACTAATGTTTTAGCCAAACATAATTAGGGTAAACAATAAAAACATTGGTTCAAGAAAAATAAAAGTCATCGTAATAATATTTATAGACACAAAGTAAATAAATATAAAAACTAAGACTTTTAGTGACCGAACCCGAGCCTTCCTGGCCTTCACTTCCCCTCTCTAATCCTTGTGGCGGTTCCTTGATTAAGTGCCCTTGTCTGACTTCGATGTTCTTTGGCGGCTGATGGGGATATTGTCTGACCTCCAATGATAATAATCTCCTCTCTTCCCTTTTGCTGTTCGATATTATTCCCCTTTAGATGTCTTCCGAAAAATATAATATGCTTCTTTGTGTTGTTTCGCTGTCTATTCCCTTCCCCCAATTAAAGTTTTGTCGCTTAAATAATATTATGGTAGGGTTTTTATTCTCCATAAACCTTGGGCCTAAGTTATTATTATTTTTTTTTTTTGTTTTGCTAAAACCCACGTGAGAAACTCATGGACTTTTAAATCCATATTTATTATTATTATTATTATTGATAGTATTATACTCGGTGTTCTAGACTCAAGTGTTCTTGACTTGACCAAAGTTTCTCGTCTACGCTCCAACGTCTATGAACACCTCCTCTCGAGTGTTTGTGTCTCGATTAAAATTCTTGTATTTTGAGCTCATTTTCTCCAAACACCTATAAAATAATAAAATACATAAATATATAATAAAAACAACACGAAACAAATAAAAACATGACCAAATAATATACAAAATACATAGGAAAAGAGATGTGTTTTGCAACACATCAAACATCCCCACACTTAAAACTTTTGCGTCCCGAAAAAGAATTATACAAAATCCCAGGCAACATTTTCAGCAAAGCACTTAACAAAAACGATAGCATCAAACAGGGTCAAAAGCAGGTTATGAAATCAACAAGCATAGCGGTTTCACAAGACTTACATCGTTCAAAAGGCTGACTAGTCAAGATGGTACATTTTAAAAAACAAGGCCTACCTAGTCAAGCTTCACTTACCTTCAAGCAACCGACTATGCACCTGTAAGCACCCCTTACAATATCACTCATCTCTCGGTTATATATTTATTTGGAGTGAATCTCTCAAAACCGAACTATGAAGCAAAATTATCATAAGCTTGTACGTCAATCAAATTTCCACCAAATTGCTAACACTAACACAAATCAAGAGGACTTTGAAAGGGTAGGTAAGGGTTAAAGGTAGGGTATTTTGTTGGGAAAAATTGGCTAAAAAGATAAATAAGAGATAAACCGGATAAACGATGAATATATAAACTTTAACTCTTTGGTCCTCTCGACCCACAACCTTTATTCTATTTTTTTTTTCTCTCTCTTTTTCATATTTTTTTTTTTCTTTCAGTTTTTTTTTTTTTTTTTTGTCAGCTACTCTTTATGCTGATATATATTTTTCTTTTTTTTTTTCACATTACATAAATATAAACAATCCGGTAATCAATATAAAATAAAATGGGTGACAAACGAAAGGTTTAGGCTCAAAGTTGTTTCTAAAGGTAAAAATGGGGTAACTGGTCAAATAACAAAAACAAACGAAAAGGCTAAACAAAATGGGTAATCCTAATGCCTCTATCATATCTGTGTCAAGTCCAAGCCTGTGGTCTCAAAATGCATCAAAACGCACAAGTTCTAAAATAATGCAACAAAGTCGGTATATCACACATGAAACGAAATAGTGAATATTTATATATAATATTTAAAGGCTCAAAACTCACTGTCATATGGAAATAAGGGTTACCGATACTAACAAGTGCAAAACCAGTTAATCATCCAGCTTGATCCACTATCCCAGGCACCCCAAACATTTTATTTCATAAAAACAACTCAGTCAAGCCTACTATCCCGCAACTTAAAGAAACATATGCTAAGACCCGTGAACCCGACAATCGACCCCGCTTTTAACCGACGTATTACATTGAAAAGGCTCGTTTACTACGCGCAAAAAGGATCGGGACTAACACCAAACCAACTTTTTTTTTTCGTTATTAATTTTTTTTTATCTTTTTTTTTTTTTTTTTTTGTTGACTCAACCTACAACTAAGCGAAATAAAAACGAAGTTTCCCATCCCCACACTTAGAAAGGCACAGTGTCCTCAATGTGCTCCAGGATACAACGCAGACTAAAAATAAAAATACAAAAATAAAGAAGAAACAAAAAAATATATATAACAACAAAATAATAAATGGAACGAACTCCCCTGGAATATGTGGCGATAGATCGCAGAAAGTGTCCCGTCCGTCCATCATCTACAGCCGTATAGCATTTCCTTCGCGGCCATAGTCGAAATCCTGCAAAAATAGACTAAAAAGAAAATAAAAGTAAAATGACTCAATGACAAGTGAGACGCCTGTTTACAAAAAATAATTTTAAGATCGACCCCACCCGAATGGAGATTGAGTACGGGCGGGGGAGATCCAACAGCGAAAAGGGCCAAGGCAATCCCACACGACTCAATAAACTAGAAATTAAATATATAAAAAAAATAAAGAAGAATGAAAATAAAATAAAATAAAAACATACCTGGCAGATGATGATACAAAACTCTACACTTGGGTTTTAACCCAAGTTCAATCAGGTGGCTTCTCTTTTATCCACCCTTTATCCAACCCGTTTAATTCAGATCGTTCACCATTGTTCGTCAAAAAACGAATGGTGAATCTAGAAAAACGTTTGAAAAATTCAAACGGGTCAGAGCACTTATTCCTACACTTACCTGGACCAAACTTTATATGTGGCATTTGATGAGGGGTATGGTCCATGTGACTGTGAACCCTCTCCCGTGATGGTGGTGGCACGGGCCGGCAATCCTGAATGTGACGAGGTGGTTTGGTCTCCTTCTTTGTTACCACCTCTTCATCTTCTTCCTCGTTTGGTGTATTGATCTCCGTTGTTGGCATACCTGCAAGTAAAGTTTCTAAAAATAGTAGATCACCAACATGATCAAATTCTCCTTCTTCAAGAATTGGTAAATCTACCAACTCATCACCAAACTCGTCCTCCCAAGATGGTATATGCATATCTTCTTTTTCATCTCCCATCTTGTTCTCCTTCTCACTATCCACTTCAATCAACCCGACGTCTTCTTCAACCTCATTACCACTCCAAAAATCATTTTCAATGGGTTCTTGTTGGACCGGAGGTGGGACTTCTTCGTCCATTATCGTCTCCGGTTCTGGAGTGATATCATATGGTTGTAAGTATGGATTCTCCCCTTCATACCAATCTACATAGATCATTGGTACTGAAGGGGCAAGAAAACTATCGGGCTCCCTCCAAACAGGCATATAGTGATTTTGCATTTGTGCGTAGATGCCTTCTTCATTGTTACCAGCCTGGTCGCGCTCTCTTATGTAGTCTGCTACAGTCTTTCTTCCACTTGCATCTGGCATCCTAAAAATTTCACTGCAAACATACACTAAACAAACAGATCACGGCCACCAGATAGAGAAAATATATAAAAATAAATAAATAAATAAAAATAAGGAGAAGAAAAATAAATTAAAATATCTACAAAATGACTAGATCCCCGACTCGGGCCGTTCTCGAAAGCGCACTGTGTCCCCGGCAACGGCGCCAAAAACTTGATGTGTGAAAATGTGTATTAAATAAATTCGGGTCAAGTTTTAAAAATGGAAAAACCCGCTGAACCACACACTAACGGCAAGTGCACCGGTCGCAGTGTAGCAGAGCAAGTAAGTCCGGAATATCGATCCGTGGACACAATGTGGCGTCTCTCGGTACTAGACCTCTATCGACTCCTAGCCTAGTAAATTGGATTTTTGTGATTTTTTTTTATTAATTAATTACTAAATTAAATAAACTAAAAGGCTTAAATTAAAAGATAGAAGGATCACTAAGGAGGAAATCAGAGATGGGAAAGGCAACCACCTAGGTATCGAATCCTACTAATGAAATTGGAACTGCCCCGGCTTTGGAAACTATGTTGGCAATCAGGATCTTATAATATTCACCCTTAGTATCCTAGTGGCTCCCGGATCATTTACCAAGACTGACCGAAAAGGAATCCTAAAGGCTACTAATCTCACTGATTGGTTAGATCACCTCTCGGTCTCACTAACTATGCTAAAGTACTCGCTAGACTGGTTTAGATTTCTCACTCTCCAATCACAATACACCCTAAAGTGCAAGGAGTAACTTATAAAGTCAATCTATGACACAAATAAGCAAATAATACTAGAGAACCTAGGAAAACCTGATCTCTCAGCGTTTCTAGCCTAAACCTCTAGCACCAAAGACAAACCTGACTACCTATCACCTCTCGGTCTCAAGAGTAGGAAGAATACAAATTACCTCTAAACTCCCAATTAATGTTCCTATGGAATTTAGGCCTAAAACCATAAAATAAACTACAAGCACAAAGCAAGTAATTCTAACAAGTGTCCAAACATGAAAGACATTCACTAAGACACTCGTGAAACATTAAAAGATTATAAATTAGTAAAAAGTACGCACACACATCATAGAATCATAAACAAGTTTCTTACTAAAACATAAATCCAACTATAAAATCCAATACCGAAACATAAACCCAAAATCAAAAAGTCGTCATGTCAAACCTAGGTGGCCACTAATGTTTTAGCCAAACATAATTAGGGTAAACAATAAAAACATTGGTTCAAGAAAAATAAAAGTCATCGTAATAATATTTATAGACACAAAGTAAATAAATATAAAAACTAAGACTTTTAGTGACCGAACCCGAGCCTTCCTGGCCTTCACTTCCCCTCTCTAATCCTTGTGGCGGTTCCTTGATTAAGTGCCCTTGTCTGACTTCGATGTTCTTTGGCGGCTGATGGGGATATTGTCTGACCTCCAATGATAATAATCTCCTCTCTTCCCTTTTGCTGTTCGATATTATTCCCCTTTAGATGTCTTCCGAAAAATATAATATGCTTCTTTGTGTTGTTTCGCTGTCTATTCCCTTCCCCCAATTAAAGTTTTGTCGCTTAAATAATATTATGGTAGGGTTTTTATTCTCCATAAACCTTGGGCCTAAGTTATTATTATTTTTTTTTTTGTTTTGCTAAAACCCACGTGAGAAACTCATGGACTTTTAAATCCATATTTATTATTATTATTATTGATAGTATTATACTCGGTGTTCTAGACTCAAGTGTTCTTGACTTGACCAAAGTTTCTCGTCTACGCTCCAACGTCTATGAACACCTCCTCTCGAGTGTTTGTGTCTCGATTAAAATTCTTGTATTTTGAGCTCATTTTCTCCAAACACCTATAAAATAATAAAATACATAAATATATAATAAAAACAACACGAAACAAATAAAAACATGACCAAATAATATACAAAATACATAGGAAAAGAGATGTGTTTTGCAACACATCACCGGTACCAGGTTATTTTTCGGTCTGAGTGTTCCTGGTGCATGTCTTTGGCATGCGTCACATTTCCGCAATTCTTTAACTGCGTCAAGGTGCATTCCGGGCCAAAAGTATCCAGCATTCATAAGTTTCGCCACGACCATGCGAGGTCCTGCATGCAGTCCGCATGTACCCTCATGAATGTCTCTAATCAGGTATGTTGCTTCTGCGGAATCGACGCATCTGAGTAATGGCCCAAGGTAAGACCGCCGATATAAGATGCCATTATTTACTTCATAATGCAAGGATTTGTGTTGCAGCTTTCTTGCTTCCGCTTTGTCGTCCGGGAGAACACCCTTGGTTAAGAAAGCCATTATTGGAGTGATCCAGGATTCTTTTCCTGTTTGGACCACATTCACCTGTTTCGACGGAACAGATGGTTTGGCTAGTGTCTCGACTCGGATGTCTTTTGCCATGTGGTCGAATGCGGTTGATGTCATTTTGCTCAATGCGCCCGCTGGCTTGTTTTGGCTTCTGCGAACATGGATTACTTTGCAGTAATGGAAATCATTCATTAATTCTTTGGTATGCTGTAAGTACAGGACCATGGTCGGTTCCCTTGCTTCATACGTGCCATCAATGTGATTGGCAACTAGCATTGAATCAACGTGCGCTTCGATGTGCTGTGCGCCCATCTTTTTGGCAATCCGCAGACCAGCAAGCAGAGCTTCATACTCTGCCTCATTATTTGTTGTTTGGAACTCGAGCCGAATTGCATACGTGTATTCTTTTCCCTCCGGTGTTATTAGACGTAGTCCTGCGCCAGCGCCTTCATCATTACAGGCTCCATCGGTATACAATTTCCATACCTGGGTTTCATCGGGCGTGATCGAATTGAATGATGCTTCCTTGGTGCACTCTTCAATTTTATCTGCTGGGACTTCTGTTATGAAGTCCGCGAGAACTTGTCCTTTGAAGGAGGGTCTTGTTTTGTACGAAATTGAGTGCTCCCCCAATTCTATTGCCCACTTTGTCAAACGCCCGGAGAGTTCTGGTTTGCGCAAGATATCATTGATGCGGAAATCTGTGAGGACGTTGATTGGGTGTCCTTGAAAATATCTCCGCAGCCTTCTCGACGCATGAACTAATGCCAGGACCAGCTTTTCCATTGTCGAATAACGTGTTTCCGCATCTAGAAGCATGCGGCTGACATAGTAGATTGGGGTTTGGACCCTTTTCCGGTCAACCATGAGAACTGCCCCGATTGCCTTGTCTGTCACGGACAGGTATAAGGTGAGTGGTTCTTTTGGTAGCGGAGCTGTGAGTGTTGGCAGGTTGCCCAAACACGTCTTCATATCTTGGAATGCAGTTTCTGCTTCTTTCGTCCAGTTGAAATTGGACTTTTTTAAACAATTTTTCAATGTGTCCACGAAAGGAAAAGATTTGGACGCGTAATTTGACAGGAACCTGTTCAAAGCTACGAGTCGTCCCATTAGCGTTTGTACCTCCTTGATCGATGATGGTGATGGCATTCGCTCAATTGCTTGAACTTTCTCTGGATTTGGACGGAATCCATCTTTTGTCACCACCACGCCGAGAAACTTTCCTTCCTCCATCCCGAAGGAACATTTCCCGGGTTTAGCTTCATCCGCACACTTCGTAACTGATCAAATGTTTTCTGTATGTCGAGTAACATTTGATCCTCCTCTCTACTTTTGATCACCAGGTCGTCAACATATACTTCTAGGTTTACACCGATTTGCTTGACAAAAGCGGTGTCCATTAGTCTTTGATACGTTGCCCCTGCGTTTTTCAGCCCAAACGGCATTTTGGTGTAGCAAAAGGTACCCATGTCTGTGCGGAAGGCGGTTTTGTCCTCGTCTTCTTTGGCCATTTGTATCTGATGATAGCCCTTGTAGGCATCGAGGAAGCATTTAAATCTGTATGGCGCCAAAGAATCGACTTTTAGGTCAATCTCAGGCAGTGGGTAACAGTCTTTTGGGCATGCCTTGTTTAAATCTTTATAATCAACGCACATGCGCCATGTGCCATTAGACTTCCCCACCATGACCGGGTTTGCTACCCATGTTTGGTATTTGCTCTTGCGCAATATACCGGCCTTCAAGAGTTCTTCTACTTGCTCGTTCATCGCCTTTGTTTTTTCTGGCCCCATGCTTCGTTTCTTCTGAACGACGGGTTCCGCATTCTTGTAAACATTAAGCCTGTGTTCCGCAACGTGTCGCGGAACCCCGGCCATGTCTGATGGTTTGAATGCGAAAATGTCCATATTCTTTGTCAGCAGTTGTTTCAGGTGAGTGCGGATGGGGTCAGAAATTGCATGGCCGATGACAACTGTTTGTTCCGGGAATATAGGGTTAATAACCCATTTTTCCGGTTCGGTTCGAACAGTTGGTTTTGCTTGTTTTGAAGGCCTGGATGTTTCTGCTGCATGACACGTTTTATTTCCCCTGATGAACGCGACTCCTGTTCGCGTTGGAAAACGCATCATCTGGTGCGGTGTAGAAGCATTGCAATTGAACTTTGCCAATCCTTCTCGTCCTAGTAGGATGTCATGTGAAGAATTGACAGGGAGCACGGTGAAGTCGCACGTTTCAGTGCGTGAGTGTTTCCCGTCCGAGAGTGTTACCGGGAAAGTGAGCGTGCCCAACGGGTAAATAGATTCATGGATGAAGCCGGAGATCGGCTCCGTTGTTGGTACTATTCTCTTCTTGTCCTCATCATCCAGCTGGTCAAAACACTGCTGGTACATGATATCAGTGCTACTGCCATTATCCAGGAACATGTATCGTGTTCGATAATGGCCAACAACCCCTGTTATGATCAATGGAGCTGTGGAGCATGCTCCACCTTTTACCTTTGGCATAATCACCTGTTCCTCTTTCCAGGAATCATTCTTCGCCTCGATGAAGGTACGCTTATGACTTGCGTTCCTGTGGATCATGTTGCATGTGTTGCGTGAGGCGCTGTAGACATGTTTCTGTGTTGTCACTCTGCTTTCTTCTCATGTTCTTAACAAGATGCGTCAATTGACCAGATTTGATTGCATTTTCGATTTCCATCTTCAAGCTATAACAGTTGTCTGTCATGTGACCGTGGTCCTCGTGGTATTCACAATACTTTGACCTGTCCACGTTTTTCCTGTCACTGCGAAGCTCTTGCGGCTTTGGAAACTGAATCTGTTCTGTTTTTAAAACCTCGGATGGTGTTTTGGACAGTGGTGTCCAATCATAGTTCTTCTTTGAGTGCCCCTTATGATCGCGGGATCCTCTGGAGCTCAGCATGTTTCTTGCATCTTGTGAGGAAGAATATTTTCCTTCCTCTGCCGCGCCTGAAATTCTTGACCAAACGGACTGCTTGCCCTTTCCTCTGTTATTTGACGGTCCATGATGACCGTTACCTTGTTGTGCGTTTTTGTTGCGTTGGAAAGAGCGCTCTGAAGACGCGTAAACTTTGGCCGCTTCAATTACTTCATCCCAAGCTTCCGACACGCCGTCTTTGCCGGTTAAGCATCTCATCAGATCATCATTTCTTACCCCGTGTATAAAGGCTGCGCGGGTAAGCTCTTCTCCGCATCCCAGTTGGAGTGCTTCCTTGTTGTATTTGACTATGTAGTCTTCCAAAGACTCATTATCGTTGCGCGAACACAAGAGGATATGGGCTTTGTCCTTTTTATGTTTGCGCAAATGAGATAAATGGTTTTTGAACTTCCTTATTAGGTCATCGAAGTCAACGAGACTTCCAACCGGCAAACTCTCGTACCAAACTCTAGCTGCCCCCGTTAGGGTTTGTACAAATAGGTGACACCAGGCTTGCACTGGCCATAATTTGGAGCTGCCAGCGCAATCGAATGCGTGCAAGTGATCATCAGGATCACGCAGGCCATCATATCTTCCGATGGTACTTGGTAACTTACATTCTTGCGGCATTGGTGCCTCTGCAATTCTTGCGCAGAACTTCGAACGTTCTGCGAAAGTTTTTGGTCGGTATGGCTTATACAGATCATCATCTTTAGGGGCCAAGCTACTGGAAGCAGTTTTGGAATGCCGTTTCTTACTTGTGTCGTGATATACTTCGTCTTCAGATTCGTAGCCGTCTGGTTCACCGTTCAGGTTGACGGGGTCCTGGCCGTGAGTATTCCTACCACGGCCTCCACCACGTACCGCCTGACGGTGTCCCTTTGCATGACGGCCACTGTTGTTCTTCCGTGGGGATTCTGAATCATCCCCACTTAAGTCGAAACTTAACGCCTTCTGAGTCTTGAGTTTTGCTTGTTTCATTACCATCTTTTGGTACTCAGCAATCGTCTTTGAATTTTGTTGGGCCAACCATTCATCCGGATCAACCGAAGAAAGGTTGTCCTGTGCCTTTTTTCCTCAATTTATTCCCCCTTTCGTTGGGTGGAATTGGAACGTTGAGGCCTGTTGCCTTTGGGCCACATTCTTGGTAATCGTGTTTGGTGTTACGTCTTGATTTTCTTCGTTGACTGTGGCCTCGACATCAGCGTTGTGGTTTCCATCCTTTGAGAAAGCCATTGTGCTAGTTTGAAAGATTGGTGTAACCGTAACGGATGGCGCCAATGAAGAAACAAATAGTCTCACCTCCAGTCAGGGATGGTAAGATTATGAGTTGCTACAGGGTTGATCCTTCACTAACAGCTACGGCTTGGGGATACCTGCAAATAAGAGTGAAAGTATGGGTGTGGAGACGACTACTCGAGGTAGTTGTTTATAACAAAAACGGGGTGAATGGGGATACTATCTAGTATGATAGCTCTCCAGGTCAGTAGAAAGTGTCCTCTCCTATTGGGGATGTGATCCCTTTTATAGGAGAGTCCGTATGCCACCATTACCCAAGTCCTAACCGTGGTTAGGTTGTCTCCATCACCCTAAATTATGTTAATAAGGTGATATATGGAAAGCTAGATTAAAGGGAACAGTGGAATCGAATACCGCCTTAACTGGTGTAGTTACGTGATTCATGCATGGCTATTGACCATGCATGATATTCGCCTTGACCGGTCTTTGACTATTGACTATGCATTTAATGAGCCTTGACCAAATCCTGCGCATGACTTTCTTCCGCGCGCCAGTGTTGTGCCGGGTTTGGGTATGCGAAATGGTATATTCAGTACCCAATCCCATCAATATTCATACAGGAGCAGGCTCTGGTATTATTGGGTACTATTAAAGACCTGTTTACCGAAATTGGCTGGTACTACATGGGATGCCCCAAATGCACCAGAAAATGTAGTATTGATTATATAATCAAACAGGTTGGTGAAGGAAGTTCAGATTTTGAGGAAGAAAAGGTTTACGGGTGTTTGAATGTTAGTTGTAGTGCCAAACAAGTTGAGCCTACACCAAGGTCGGATATATTTGTAACATCAATTTTAATATACACAAATATAGTTTGATTTCAACCCAACTTAGTTATAAATTTTTGTTGTTTTTTTTTTAATTTTTTTTCTAGGTTTAAAATTCAGGTTCGTGTGCAAGACGTTAATGGTGTTGTATCTCTTACGTTGTTTCATCGTGACGTTGCACAACTTATTAGTAAAAGTGCTTCTGAATTGCTTGATTTGAATACGGTATTCCATATTTTTAACTAAATTTTAAATACAAAATTATTTTTAATAATTCCTTAATTATAGTTTTGTAATATTTATGTATTTGGTTATTCCTTTTAAATAGGTTGGTGATACAGTTGAATATCCTGAAGAGATTAAGACTTTGTTAGACAGAGAGTTTGCTTTTAAGATCTTTGTCTCTGGGTTCAATTTAGACAACAAATATGATGTTTATGGTGTAACTAAGATAAGTGATGATCCAACAATTATCTCGCATCTTAAGAAAAAGTTGTACGTAGGACAGGTACATATTCGAATTCCATTTCATATAACTTAGCAAATTTTATTTACGTAAGACTTTATTACATTTCTAATTTTTTGCATATATTTTTTTTTAAAAACAGCCTGCTGAATCAGAATCACTTCACACGTCTCTCCTGGCAATGCCGTCTAATGTTATTTTTGTTTCCAAGGTACCATTTTCACAAACACTTAATTTCATATTAATACATTTTACTCATTTTTTCTTTCATACACAATCACTGATGAATTTGCAACATATGTTTGTAACTATTTTTTCTTTAGGAATCAGACACAGGCGATATTGATACGCCAATTTCCATTGCTGATAACTTTGTTGATAAGAAAGTTTATGCTGAAGGAGAACAATGTTCTATCAGTTCCAAGTATCAAATGGTTAAGCGTAAACTGATTGACGCGATTTCTGATGATGAAAGCACACCAATTCCTTCAACTAAGATTGGAAGTGGTGGTAGTATGGAGTAACTTAAAATTCCGTTGAGCCTCCCGTCTTCCTAAACCCAAAATGAAGAGGATTTGTTTGCTATGCTTATGGTCAACCAGTTTCATTGCTTTATGTTTTGTTTTTTTAATAATTTTGAACAATTTCTACTTTGTTATTTTCTCTTTATACCATGATATGGTTTACTGTTTTTATTAAGTTTCATAACGATGATAATATTTAATAAATGCGTTTGCTTGATTGATAAGTATGTTTTCATCCATTTGATATTATGTTTAGTATATATAGATACAACTAGATTGGTGGATGTAGTCATCAAACATAATAGTGAGTTTTAATTTTGTATGATTAGTATCTAATTATAACAAAAAAATTGTAACATAAATGTTGTATATCATCTTAAATTGTTACCGAAATATGTTGTTATAATACAAGCAACCATGGATCGGCTCACTAACTTACCAACACCAGTCCATATAAATTACATAGCATACATATTAGATTACTTATTGGGTTGAATGTTTTTATTAGACAAAGGCCCGATTATTTAATAGTTGCAGTCTACGACATTTCGTAGGTATGCCATATCCTGAGAATGAGTTTCTATCATTATTAGACAATCGTCTTATTTGTGAGGAGTTGGGCTATGACTCAAACAGTTTGGTTGAAGAATTTGATTCTCAGTTCTCTTCTTTAACAGATGAACAAAAAAATATTTATAATTGTGTAATTAAATCTGTTGAGGAAAAGAAAGGAGGGGTTTTTTTGTTTATGGTTATGGTGGTACGGGTAAAACATTCCTATGGAAGACTCTATCTTCATCCATAAGATGTAAAAGAAAGATTGTTTTGAATGTTGCTTCGAGTGGTATCGCTTCTTTGCTATTGGCCGGTGGTAGGACAGCACATTCCAGATTTCGTATTCCTATAAACCTAACTGAAGATTCTATGTGTTACATACCACCTAATAGTGATGTTGCACAGCTGGTTAAACAAACTGGCTTGATTATATGGGATGAAGCACCCATGACTCATAAACATGCTTTTGAAGCACTAGATCGAAGTTTAAAAGATGTATTTGGTGTACATGCTGATGAGTCGTCTGATTTGTTATTTGGTGGAAAGGTTGTTGTGTTTGGGGGTG
Organism: Ambrosia x helenae; assembly: GCA_030844895.1. Classification (NCBI taxonomy): domain Eukaryota; kingdom Viridiplantae; phylum Streptophyta; class Magnoliopsida; order Asterales; family Asteraceae; genus Ambrosia; species Ambrosia x helenae. The sequence continues at coordinate 131,681,664 of CM061228.1, read as the reverse complement.
ACTTTAGGCAAATTCTACCAGTTGTACCAAATGGAACTAGGCATGACATTGTTAATGCCTCTTTAAGTTCATCATACATTTGGCACAAATGCACTGTTTTAGAGTTAACAAAAAATATGAGGTTGCTTTCTGGAAGCTGCAGTTCTGATATTGAGGAAACTAAAAAGTTTGCATCTTGGCTTCTGGACATAGGAGAAGGAAAGGTTGATACAATAAGCGATGATCAGGATGTTATTTTGATACCTGATGACTTACTTATTTCTCAATCTTCGGATCCTGTTTCTGATTTGATAGCCTTTGTTTATCTGTCACTTTTGGATAACATCCACATTCCGACTTATTTTCAAGATCGAGCTATATTGGCACCGAAGAATGAAGTTGTTCATGAAATTAATGATATATTACTTTCAATGTTTCCCGGTGACGAAGTTGAGTATCTAAGTTCGGATAGTGTTTGCCAGTCTGAAGATGTTAACAAACAGGTTGATGAAAGATTAGTTTCTCCTGATGTCCTGAATGGTCTTAAGTTTTCTGGAATACCAAACCATCGTTTGGTTTTGAAAGTTGGCGTTCCCGTAATGTTACTCAGAAACATTGATCAGAAAAGCGGTTTGTGCAATGGGACAAGGTTACAAGTTGTTAAAATGAGAAAACGTGTCATTGAAGCGAAAATCATATCAGGAAGTAACATTGGAATGCGAACTTTTATTCCAAGAATTACTTTATCCCCCTCGGATAAGAAAATTCCTTTTAAATTTAACAGAAGACAATTTCCATTTGCTGTTTCTTTCGCAATGACAATAAACAAAAGTCAAGGACAATCCTTATCCAGAGTTGGGTTGTATTTGAAGGATCCAGTTTTTTCACACGGGCAGTTGTATGTTGCGCTTTCAAGAGTCAGAAGTCGAGATGGACTGAAGATAGTTATAGTAGATGAAAATGGTGAATTGACGAACAAAACATCAAACGTTGTGTACAAAGAAGTCTTTCAGGATTTATGAATAATGTGAGTAATTTTGATGCAATTTTTTACTTATCTTTATTGACGTTATGTATATACAACTTCAATAATAAAGTATTATTTTAAACTTTTTTTTTTGTGCTTTGAACAGTGTGTTGCCATTTGTCAATAAAACAAGTTATGTACTAATTACAATTACATTAAAAATAAAAATATGATAAAAAGTCATTTACAAAAACACAATGTATTCATACCTTTTGTTATTTTTTGTTAAAGTTTATACTTTGGTTGAGTACTGATCATAATAGGTAATCGGTTTTCATTACTAACGTTACTTATAGGTTACAAAAAATATCCACTTTGACATGAAAACCATAGTTATATATTAGTTTTAATTTTAATACCCATTTCATATCAACGCAACATTGAAACATGACGTTTAACACTTTACGTTGTAGCCACTAAACTTGAATAATACAACTCTTAGTTTAATATATTTTTTTTATTTACTATGGTTTGCACCGTGGGTCCCCACGGGTCTCAAACCTAGTATAATATATAGATGAACCTATGCAATAGAAAAAATGAATAAAAGAAGGAGAAAATTATGGGATTTTAAATGAAAGGGATAACCACCAAAATTAGTGGATTGATAAATTACTAAAATAACCTTTTAGATCAAAATTAAAGATGACTGGCTAGGATTGGTTCCTAAGGTTCCTAACTAGGGTAGTGGTTCCTATTTGATCTCAATCCTATCTATTAATATATATAAAAGAATTGAACATTGCTGACGTGGCGTGCAATGGTGCCTTCAACCCCTCCATGAAAGTGCCACGTGGCTTCATAGTTGAAAGATTTTAGTGTTTTTGAATTATTTCATTTTTTTTAATTAAAAAAAAAAGATAAACATAAAACCCTAAGTTTATCTCTCTATCTCTCAATTATCAATTACTAAAATTAAATTGAGTTATTTTAGGAAAAAACAATTTAAAAACAAATTTAAATTTTTCTCTCTTATGTTCCTCCCATAATTTTTAAACGTTAATATATTTTATATTCGAGATTTTTTAAATAAAAAAATTACACCAAAATAACGAGCGTTTTATTATCTTTTCAACGAGTACCATAGTGCTATATAAAAAACGGAGAAAAAAACGACTATTTTTTGTGGGGTTATGTTCATACAGAAAAAAACACAAAGTGTTCAGGTTATTCATTAATCATGTTTTTTCTTTTAAACCAGGTTCTTATTTACGATGTTGAAATTCAGCCCAATCGTCATGCTATCATTGGAATTTTACTCTTCTAAAGATGGATAGGTATACTTCATCAAGAGAAGCTAGGAGAAAAAATCGCGCAACACTGCAACACATGGTGTCACCTTATAGCAAGGTTATTTTTTTATTTATTTAATTACAAGAGTAATAATTATTACTATTAGTATTAGTATTATTAAAATGGTTATATTTTTCAACTCCCATCATGAATTCTACATCTATATAAGTCAAAGTCAAATTGTAACATATTTTAAATTACGTGAAGATGATTATATGTTGAAGATTATCTTTTTAATACTGTATTATGTTTAATATGGTTTATGATTTTTTTTTAACTTTTTAAATAAATGTTTTTTTTTAACTAAGATTGATCATGTTTAAGTATTTACTCTTTTCGTGATTTGAGTTTTCTTCTTTTATCATTTTTATCATTTTTTATTAAATTATATTAGATTTTTCAACCCCGGGACCTTCCCGGGTAATCAGCTAGTATCCTATATATATATATATATATATATATATATATATATATATATATATATATATGGGTTTTTAATAGGGTGGATGGGTGGCACAATATTATTGGATGTGATGATTTGTGAACATCACCCCATATAATTAGTGATGAATGTGATGAAATGTGGTGAAAATAAGATGATACAATATTATCAGGTGTGATTGTGTGATACTCTGATACCATCACCAACCACTCCATCAAGGCTTGTAGATTTGTATATCTTTGGCGATGTTGGTAATAAATGGAGAGATCATAATTACAAGAGAGGTAATATTAATATATTATAGCAAGAGCAAACACAAGAACTGAACACATACATTGTCCAACAGATCAGACTAGCTTCCAAGAACCCTAAACCCTGAAATCAAACCATAAACTTAAATGCGTAAGTGATGGAGAAATTAGGACCACCATAAACCATCAAGACACATCTAAACTCTTATTAGATAATTAAACCGTGATGGCTCACAAGTCACAATGGGGGACCGGTGGAGTTGGTTGAGAGACGAGAGAGTGTTGATAGATAGATATTTAGTTATTTAGTTTCTTTTGGACCACATAGGGACTAGGGTCCATATCATTTATGACCGGAGGTTTCCTTGTAATATCGATCTCATTGTTGAGTTTACGCGTTTTCATTGCTTTATATCCTTCTTATCCTAAAGGATGACCTTATTTCATGTCAATGGCTTCCACTTCTGCTTCTTCCTCTAGTAGCAAAGCTTCTCCTGCTACTGATAATTCCACTAGATATGATGTGTTTCTAAGCTTTAGAGGCGAAGATACTCGTAACTCTTTTACTGATCATCTATATGATGCTTTAGTACGAGCAGGATTTCACACTTTTAGGGATGATGATGAGATCAAAAGAGGCGAAGAAGTGAAGCTGGGAATCGTGAGAGCAATAGAAGCATCCGATGCTTCAATAGTAGTATTATCAGCCAACTATGCAAACTCAACATGGTGTCTTGATGAGCTCCGGTTGATCCTTGAGGAAAGGAGGGTGCGAAATCATTTTGTTCTGCCGGTTTTCTATCATGTTGATCCATCAGATGTTAGGAAGCAAAGTAAAGAGTTCATGATCCAAGTCAAATCCTGTGGAAGGTGGAGTGTTCATAATGTGAGGATGTGGAAGGCAGCCCTCACGGAGGTTGCCGATTTGGCTGGCTTGGTTCTCTCTGGGTATGTTTCTTTTTTACTGCATAAATTTTAATCCTTAGTGAAGTATCTTGAGTTTTTGTTGACAAGCGAATTCAAGACCTTGTAATTTTTTTTACTTAAAACAAATAATTCTTTTTGTCAATATATATAATGTACTTATAAGGATAATTCAAGTATACATAACTCTTGTCTGATCTTAAATTCTTAATCAAGTTAAACTAAATAATATGTTAATTTGAGATAAGTGGATCAAACAAAGAACAGTTTGACAAGATTGAGTTGGTTTGCACAAATAGTGCAACCTCTCTCAATGTTTTCACAACAAATGCTACTCTCTCCCATTTTTCAAAACTAATGCCTTCGCTATTACTATTGGCGAAGGAAGTGACTTTCGTACAACATGCAGAACAACCTGATCATAGGACCTGCAAAGATTGTGGGATTGAGAGAGAACAGAGAGAATGTAAAAAGATGTATCTTTTTTATTAAAACATTCTAATTACAAATGAAAGGATATGTCCGGTATATATAGTACCGAACCATTGCGACGGTTACATGTATAGTTGTGTCGGTTGAGGTGTAACCGACCAAACATAGGATATAACACAATAATACAAATAACATAATAATACACTTAGGATATATCAAGAATTACGTCTAACATTCTCCCCCCTAATTCTTGATTTCTTCTTCCATGCTTCTTTAGTTCCTTTCTTCATAACTTGATTTGTATCACACAAATTCTCTTGTCTTTTATTTTTTTTAATTGTCTCACACAACTTGCTCATTGTTCTTGAATCACACGCGGATGATTAGCTAGCTTCACACTTCTTTATTTGTTTCACACAAACGAACTTTCACAGTTTTCTTGATTTAGATTGTTGTTTCACACAACTTTGTTTTCACAGCTTTCCTTGGATGATCTGAGTCACACAGGTCTCCTTATTTATTAATTCCTTCACGGCTTTGATCGTATCACACGATTCTTCTTTACATGGTTGCCTCACACACCATGATCTTCAACTTACATCTTTTAGTTTGGTTCTTTATTTTGATCACTTCACATGACCCAACTTCTTGCTTTTGATCCACTCACTGGATTTCACCATTGTACCCATCACAGGTTGTTTCCGTATCATACGGATATTCTTCTTTAATCATATGACATGATTAGTCTTCTTCTCTTCTTTTCCTTTGTTTATTTGAACATTCATAGGCATAATGCCCAATTTTCTCACACCGATAACACTTGAGTTGAGACTTATCCTTTGTGCTTGTTTCTTCTTGGTGGTTGTCTTCACGACTTTGACCTTGGGTCCTTTGAAACTTGTCTCGTCTATCATCTTTTCTATTATTGACTTTACCACGACTTTGATTAAAATCTCCTTGTCCTTCTTGACTGATCTTTCTTTTGTATTGTGCAAGTAGAAGTTTATCATAGTCATTTCTATGATTTCTTTCATCTCTAGATCGGAGACGCTCTTCGTAAGCTTTTAATCTACCGATTGCTTCGTCAAGTGTCATGGTTTCCATATCGGAGTATTGTTCTATCGATGCAATAATTTGTAAAAACTTGTCTGGTACTGAGTCCAATAGTTTACGTACCAAAATAGGTTCTTCGAACTTTGATCCTAGGGTCCTTGACTTTGTATTTAACGCACTTAATCTACCAGCAAATTGGTCTATTGTTTCTGTCTCTCTCATTGATAAAATCTCGAATTTTGTGCGTAATGATTGAAGTCTTGCTTTCTGGACTCTATCAATTCCAATATGTCTTGTCTTTAATGCTTCCCATATGTCTTTGGTTGTAGTATGTGATGCAACCTGCATCACTATATCTTCTGGAATTGCTTGAAATAGATAGGCAATCACTGTCTTATCTTTCTTGACATCTACCTTTGCTCCTTCTGTGGGTTCCACTACTTCCCAAAGATTGTTAGCATTCAATATTGCCTTTACACGAACAACCCAAATCGTGTAATTTGTAGATGCTAACATCGGTGTTTGGAGGCTAAATGTAAGTGTGTCCTTTGTGATGTTCCCTTCTTTCGTCATTATGGGTTTAATGGGAGTAGCTTGTGGACTTTTGTTTTTATTTTCCTTCCCAATTGTCCAAACCTAATATGGACTACCCAACACTTCAATGGAACTTGGTTTGACTACTTTTGTCAAACTTAACTTTGATATTTCTTGAAAATATTATTTGATTAACAAAGTTTTGATATTTTGTAGGCGCCTTAACAAAGTATCAAGATCTTTGTTATAATATTTTCATGTATCACTAATGTCCCTTTAAACAATTTCTAAAGACAATCCTTTTGACTTGACAATCCTCCAACAATTATGATTAGTGTTTTCTCAAATAACACTTAATCCTTAAACACCCTTTAAAAACAAACCAACTTTTTTTTTTTTTGTTATCCTAATCGAGTCAATAAAATAATCAGTGATCAAACCCAAAAACACTGATTAATAAATCCTTTAGACCCCCTGTAGTGGGGCGTTATATATCAAGATTTTTCAAAAATAGCACCCCCCAGACCGCTACAGGGGGCGCTATATAGCAAATTTGGGTGTGGGCTTTATATTTATAATGCCACCTGATTATAAATACATCAAATCAAACCTTGCCATGTGGCAAGGTCAAAGTCAAACTTATTTTTTATTTTTAATAATAATAATAATAAACATAATAATAATAATAACTTAAATTTAAACATAAAATTTATTAGATTAAATAAAATAATAATAAAAAAATAATTAATATTAAAATTCCCCCCCCCCCAAACCGTTTGAAATTCAAAATCCCCCCCCCCCAAACGTTTGAATTTCAAATTTTTGAATTTACCATAGTTTGCGAGGGTCCGAAGGATAAAGTCACGTTTCCCCCCAAACCGTTTGAATTTCAAATTTTCTAACCCTATAAATACAACACCAAAACTGATTTTTCAGTCACACCTCCAATTCCTCATCCTCAAAACAATGAATAATATGGCCGATTTTCAACCAGGAGCTGCCGGACCGTCTAATGTCCGGCAGTACTCTCGCCGGGTCCGGGGACGGGGCCGCCCCCGGAGACTACCATTCACCTACTCTCCTCATCCTACTGCTGCACAACCTCCTCTTTCTCCTCCTCCTCCTCCTCCTCCACAACATTGGTTATATCCCCCCCTCCTCCTGCTGCTGCTGCACAACCAACCTTTCCTCCTCCTGAAGCCGATGATGACTGGACGGATGAGGAAATGGTCTGGGCCATGGATTATGTCATGGCCCAGAAAGAAATGGAGCGACTAATGTTGTCGGCCCCTACCCCCCCCCCCCCCGGACTGCTGCTATCCCCACCCCCACCCCCTACCATCAGACTACCCCCACCCCCATCCCCTACCATCAGACTACCCCCACCCCCATCCCCTACCACCAGACTACCCCCACCCCCTACCATCAGACTACCCCCACCCCCATCCCCTACCATCAGACTACCCCCACCCCCACCCCCATCCCCTACCACCAGACTACCCCCACCCCTACCACCAGGCTACCCCCACCCCCACCCCCTACCACCAGACTACCCACACCCCCTACCACGAGACTTCCCCAGCTGAGGGGGACTTGGAAGCCCTTAGGGAAATTGAGGAGGAGGAACTCTTCTGGAGCCGACCTACCCCTCCTCGTGAGTACTACTATTTCCCCTCGGATGTGAGATCCGATGGACGGGATAGCTCACGTTCCGTGTCCCCCGAGTACTACACCATCCCCGGGGAATGGGACAACTACTCTCCATAGTGGAGAAAATTAGGATTAAATAAGTAATTTAGGAATTATCTAGTGTTTAATAAGTAATTTAGGAATATGTAATGTTTAAATAAGTAATTTAGGAATTATCTTGTGTTTAATTAAGTAATTTAGGAAGTGTGTAACTTTTTTTTAATATTAGTTGTAATTTTTTTTAATATCAGTTGTGTGTTTTTAATATTTAGTTGTGTGTTTTTATTATTATTTGCAATTTTTTTATATTTATTTGTCTTTTATTTTATTTATTTTGAGTTAAAATATTAAAAAAAATAATAAAAAAATCAACCAATCACAAATAGGGGCTTTATAAATAAAGCCCCACCACTACACCCCTTTTTCAGTTTCTCTCTCCATGCTGACTCAGCAGCCACGTGGACCAATCAGGAAGAGGGGCTTTATATATAAAGCCCCCCACTACGCATGGTCTTATAATATCCCTCAATATTTTATTCGGTGTGTTGGCTTCAAAAAAAGTCAACGTCTCCTTCACCAAAAACAACTTTTGCCCAACGTTTGAAATTTTTTCTTTTGATCTTCTGTTTTTGATCAAAAAAAACTAGGGGAACTATCAACTATTGTTCCAAGATAGAATATTTCGGATTCTTATCCAAGAAAACAGTTGATCGAATACGAAATTTTTTTTCAGAAAAGATTAGGTTCTTCCTCTTGAACCCGAAAAAAAAAATCTTAATCCTTAATATGTTTTGATGTTTCTTTGTAAAACGAGTCTTATTTATATCAGTGATTGTTCGGAATAAAGTTTTGAAACCTTAAAAACTTGTTTTTGGTTTGTAAAAATTTTGGCGGGAAAATAATAATACTGAACAAGAACAGAGTCACTGTAAAACTTGTTTTTCTTGATTGGATTAAGATATCAGTATTCGATCTTGATAATAATTAAGGGGAGGGATAGTTATAACCGTTTTATTCGCGTTCTAAACGATTCTTTGTTAATTCCGGTGTCACGCCGGAAACTTTCGGACTCGTCGGATTCTTCTGTTCGCGGCCTGTTCTATCTGTTGTACGGTTATAATCTTCACGAGTTGTGATCCTTTCTGATTGATCTTGGTTGGTCATTAAACTTATGTCTTGGTAAAATCGTTTCTGCGATTGTCTCTGTTTTCGGATGAAAACAGAGGATGAAGTTTCTTTTGTTCTTATGATTGAATCGCTCAATCTCTTTTCCTTTCGGTTCTTCACGAAACGATTTCATAGGCTTCTTTCTTCTTATGATCGAATCACTCGATCTTCTTCTTCGTTGCGATACCGACTCACTCGGTTTTCTTCTTCACAGGTTCTCCAGGATCTTAATGCTCTGATGCCAAATGTGGGATTGAGAGAGAACAGAGAGAATGTAAAAAGATTTATCTTTTTGATTAAAACATTCTAATTACAAATGAAAGGATATGTCCGGTATATATAGTACTGAACCATTGCGACGGTTACATGTATAGTTGTGCCGGTTGAGGAGTAACCGACCAAACATAGGATATAACACAATAATACAAATAACATAATAATACACTTAGGATATATCAAGAATTACGTCTAACAAAGATTTGATATCGCCATTACAAATGGCGAGGCTGCCACTGTTTCATGGCAGCCTCGCCATTTGTAATGGCGATATCAAATCTTTGCAGGTCCTATGATCAGGTTGTTCTGCATGTTGTACGAAAGTCACTTCCTTTGCCAATAGTAATAGCGAAGGCATTTGTTTTGAAAAGTGGGAGAGAGTAGCATTAGTTGTGAAAACATTGAGAGAGGTTGCACTATTTGTGCGAAAAAAACTCGCCAAGATTAACATAATATGGGTAACTCAATTACACTATTCATTTTCTTTTGGTTAAAACTATGTCTAAAAAGTGTGTGCAAGATTAGAATTTTTTTTTGTCTAAACAATTACAATTTAATTAAAAACTAATCATAATCATCTTTTATATATAGATATATTGTTGATTGTACTTTACATTTGTAACATTTTCTAGATAATCAAATTTTACAATCAACCCTTGATTGTCCTCTGCTAAATTTACTCATCTTCCTTGTTGCTACAGGCCTGAAACGATATTTTTGAAGAAAATTGTAGATACGATTTACAATAAGCTTGATCGCAAACAAGTTTATCTTCCACCTAATCTAGTAGGGATGGATGCACGACTTAAAGAGATCAATTCATGGTTAAAGCAATCGGATAAGGTTTTTCTTATAATTTGTGGCATGGGAGGAAGCGGCAAGACAACGTTGGCCCGGTACATTGTCTACGCAAATTGGAAAAATTTTGATAACATCAGTATCATTGAAGACATTGGTAGTAGGTGCAAAGAACCTCATGATTTGCTTCTACTACAAGAAAAACTTCTTGGAGATATTTTAGAGGGCAAGAACAGAAAAATACCAAGTGTTTGTCAAGGTACATGTAAGATTGAAGAGGCCTTACAAAAGAAAAAGGCACTTGTTGTTCTTGACGACATTGTTGAACAAAGCCAGTTATTTGCTTTCTTGGGAAGGGGGGATATAAATAAACAAAGCAAGATTGTAATAACAACCAGAGAAAATAATACACTCCAATGGTTTGAATCTAGATCTTGGAGGTGTCAAGAGTACAAAATGGATTTACTAGATGATGATGAATCATTAAAGCTTTTTAGTCTTCATGCTTTTAGATCCAAAGTTGTGATGGAAGGTTATGAGGAACTTGCAAAAAAGATATTGAAGTATTGTGACGGAAATCCACTGGCTCTTGAAGTGTTGGGGTCCTCTTTACAAGAAGATAATAGCATCGCATCTTGGAAAAGTGCACTAAGTATGTTGGGAAAAGATATACATCCCGGAATTCATCGTGTACTCATAAGGAGCTACAATTTGTTACCATATGACATTGATAGAGAGCTATTTCTGCATATTGCTTGTTTCTTTATTGGCGAAGACATGGATTATGTGGTAAAGATATTGGAGCATGATTACTTGGCGATGTCAAGGATCAAGACACTAACTAAGAGATGCCTTCTTTCTATTTCACCAAACAAAAAATTGTTGATGCATCCATTACTTCAAGAAATGGGGAGAACAATAGTTCATCAAGAATCACCCAAAGATCCCACAAAACGTAGTAGAGTCTGGTGCAATAAGGAATCTTATGATTTGCTGAGTAAAGGGAAGGTAAGATGTTTTATTGTATGTTGAAGCTTATATTCCCTTTCACAGTCTACTATTTCATCTGAAGCTCTTTATTTTGGTACTTTTTTTTTATTTAGGGTTCAAAGACAATAGAAGGTCTAGCACTTGACATGAAAATATTGAAGGAAAGCAAGTATGCACTCAAGGTAATGTAGAAAAAGTAAAAACTAATGCCTGCTATGATGTTTGAATTTTATAGAGAAAGAAAAAATGATCTTTTGTGTAAATTGTAACTTTCTTATTTCAATAGCTATATTTTTAAGGGTTAAATTCTCAAATATATATGTGCTTTTGTTCAACATTTTTAATTGATCTTGTATTTTTGATACTTTGGTTGTACTCAAAATACAAGTTTGTTTTTAATTGTAAAAAGTACTTGAAACTTTTTGATACATCCGTTTTTTTCCACATTATATATCATTTTAGCGACACTCTAGGACATGTTTATACTGGACATTGAATCTTTTCCTAGAGTATATTTGGTTCATTTAGCTGTATCTGTATGGGTGAAGCATGCTAATTTCCAGTCTTAATGCTAATTTTGCAGGCGCCAACTTTTCGGACGGATTCACTTAAAAATATGGATGAACTAAAATTGCTCCAGCTCAAATATGTGGAACTCACTGGATCCTACGAGAATTTTTCAGAAAATTTAAGATGGATCTGCTGGCTTGGGTCCCATTTAAGAACCATACCTCGTGACTTATGCCTGGGAAACTTGGTTGCTTTAGATATGAGCTTCAGCTTCTTGGAAATATTTGAACTGCCCACGGTAGGAGATTCATTATCTTTATATTACATGGCCTTTTATGTTATCAGTTTTTTTTGTGGTCTTTATGTCTGTTTTGCAACAGGTTCTTCAATCACTACAGGTTCTGAATCTCAAAGACTCGCACAATCTACATAGTATCCACAACTTTTTGTTACTCCCTAATCTAGAGACTTTGATTCTTTGGAACTGCCACAATTTGTCTTATGTATGTGAAACCATCGGAGGCCTCAAGAATCTTCTTCTTTTAAACATGATTGGGTGTGAAAACTTCTACAAGATTTCAGGGAAGATTACTAACTTTTCATTGCCCCATACAGTACAACGGTTGTTCCTCAAGGACTGCTATATTGAGTGTGCTGATTCTTTTCCTCTTAGATTCAGTGCCCATTCATTTTTACAGTACTTGAGTTTAGGCAACAGTCTCTTCGAATTCTTGCCTGATTACAGTCATCTCAAAAGTCTTAGGGTCCTTGACTTGACTTTGTGCTTCAGACTTAAACAGCTTTTATGTCTGCCAAGTACACTTGCGGAGTTATATGTGTATTACTGTACCTCTCTGGAGAAAATATCTTTCCAATCAGGTCAATTCACATTGCAAGAGTTTGGCTATGAAGGATGTACCGGTTTGTGTGAAATTGAAGGCTTCATCAAGTTGATGCCACTAGCCAAACTTGAGGAAGCTGATTTGGGACATATGAAGTGGCTAAAAGAATATCAAAATTATGAGGTGTGCTTGGTTGGTGATGATGAACTTACAGTAGGCAGAAGTTGGCAACTCCAGGTTTCTGATCTGCTATTATGTGTATTACCTGTAAATCTGTTTCCATACGAATAATTGATCTCTGTTGCTTATTTGGTGCAGATGTTGTATGAATTTAATATAAATAGCATATCTCTGCCCGACATAAAGGATGCAAACCTGATGCCTAAGTATATTTCAGAATCCCCATTTCTCTCCTTTGATGTGCCTTTGTGTCCCAAGAATAATAGACTTAAAGGGTTAAACATAAGTCTTAAATATACAACATTAGATGACGAGAATTGGGCATGGTTTGTTAAAATCAGTACAACCAATGGCGTTGATTTGATGTACAACCCTAGAGTTTCTGGTAGACCTTCGTTTGGTGAAGTTGCTATATGGTTAAGCTACTGGCCCATTGGAAACACATTGAAAGTTGGAGATAAAGTTAGTGTGTCTATCATTGTGGCGAACGGATTAAAAATCTTAGAATGTGGTGCAAACCTTGTGTACGCTGATGATGAAGTAGCGAATGAAACCATTCAAAGTGACATCGAACTAGTGGATGCTCTAGGAGGAGATTTGTCTAGATTTCAACTGACCACAGGAGCATACTATCTTTGCCGCAGTGATTTCTTTGAGTTAATGGAGACTGGCAATGGAACTCCTGGTTGGTTTAGTGCTTTAGTTGGGCATACCATTGACCATACAGGTATGCAATATGCTCTTTTTGTCAATCTAACTTTGGGATTTTTAACTGAATTTAAGCTCGTATCACACATCGTTACAGAGGTACGAGGATGGAGAAAGACTGGGAGACCTCAGCCATCAGCTCCATCTTTTACGGAATTGAAAACTATCAGATGCATCATCCATGGCCCTGAATCGGTAAATGTGTGCTTTGTAATTCTTCTTTTTAGTCATGATTTTGTTACCTGAATAGGATGAGACCACTCCATACATATGCAGTTGATATTATATGAGGAAATGTTTGTTATTTTAGTTTGTGAGAAGATTAAACCTTGGTCTGGTGTTTATTGAAAACAAACAGGAGCACTTTTACAAGCTTGCAGAGATGGCTAAATCATCCTATGTCAATGAAACTAGGGAGTTCACATCAAGCATATGTAGCGAAGAAGATTCCGAGGTAATCGTATATTAAGTTGTCCAAATTGAAGCTAAAATGCTCTTATAATTTTAAATATGACAATAAAAAATAATGGCTTGAGAGTATCTGTGTATCTAAAATCTGCATAATTTGATTCAATATATATATATATATATATATATATATATATATATGTTGTTGAAATTATTTTATGGGTTTTTACAAGGGTGAGCATCCAACTATGAGGGGCAAGAGGGAGTACAAGCTCCGGCTTGTTGCATGTCCAAGATGCCTGAAGATTCTGCCGGAGCCTCCAGAAGTTTCCGTGTACAAATGTGGAGGCTGTGGTGCAACACTTCGAGCAAGGGTGAGACCAACACTTCGAGCAAGGGTGAGACCAGAACCAATTTACCAAACAGATGATGACATAACCAGCCAAACTGCAACCGATACCGACAGCTCAACTCTAACTGATACCGATCTAACTGATACTGATACCGATACAAATACGAGAGTCTCACCTTGGTTTTGAAATACGCGCATTAGGAGCACATGATGAGTGTTAGATACAGGGGGCAAAGTTGTAATAAATGAAAGAATAAGGGTGGTTTAGTCAATTGTGTAATAATCAAAAGTTAGTTGGTAGTTGGTTAATAGGCGGGAAACAGAGTAGTATAAGTAGATGTTATCAATTGTAATCAAAGTAGCTATGAATTGAATGAATTCTTCTTCTCTGTGTTTCTATTATTCTTTTGATAGCTAACAATTGGTATCAGAGCTACCGGTTCTCGGAAACTCAGATCACCACCCTTACCCATCACGTAACCGTCATAACTACCCTGCAACTATTATAACTAACCACTCTTGTAACCGTTCGCCACCATAACAAACCATCATAATAACCTGTCATCAACATAAAAATCCAATTATCTTTTTCTGCAATTCTTTTCATTCAACGATTTGATTCAACACTCTGTTTCTTTGTTACTACGGAAGTGATCAATCGTGATCATTTCATTCTATTGATTAATCAATTGTGATTAATCAATTCCATTGATCAAACAATTTGTGGTTGATCAATTCTTTGATTCATTTCTTGATTACCATCATTTCTGCTTCAATTACACTATGACTACCACTCGTAATCAAAATTTAGAGCAAAAGATTCAAGAACATGACACTACCTTGTTAAGATTGGAAACAGCTGCTGGAAAGAATCTTTCTGAAATAGAAGGATTAAAGAGCTTTGCTGTGAAAAATGCTGAGAACATGGCTGCCATGAAAGTTCAAATGGAAACTCAGATGAATGAAATTTTAAAAACCATCCAATCTTTGTCAACAAATAATAATAATAACCATAATGATAATAATAATAATATGGCTCATACTCCTAATAACAACAGGGGAATGAATCATAACACTCACAATATCAATAATGATAATAATAATATGATTCATAACAGTCATCAAAATACTGGTATGATTCATAATTCACAAAATAGTCGTTTGACAAAGATTGAATTCCCAAAGTTTAAAGGAGATAATGTGGAAGGATGGTTATGTAGAGCAGAACATTTTTTCTCTATAGATGCTACTCCTGAAAACTTAAAAATCAAACATGCAATTGTGCATATGGAGGATATTGCTCTGTTATGGCATCAATCATTCGTGCAGTCTAGAGGAGGGAGTATAGAAGGTATGAGTTGGCCTGAATACAAGACTGCTATTACAGCAAGATTTGGGTTATTACTCAATCAAGATGCTATGGGGGCATTGGCAGCCA
Organism: Ambrosia x helenae; assembly: GCA_030844895.1. Taxonomy (NCBI): domain Eukaryota; kingdom Viridiplantae; phylum Streptophyta; class Magnoliopsida; order Asterales; family Asteraceae; genus Ambrosia; species Ambrosia x helenae. The sequence continues at coordinate 131,666,371 of CM061228.1, read as the reverse complement.
TCAGACAGACAAGTACCTTAGAGGTGTTGAATCAAGAATTTGATATGGCTTTAACCAAGGTGTCTATCTGTGATGAATATGCAGTCAGTCTATATCTAAGGGCCTTGAAGCCTGAAATTGGCTATCAAGTAAGACTGTTCAGACCTCAAAATCTCCCTGATGCATATCTATTGGCAAGAATGCAAAGTGAAGCATTAAATGCTATTCAGAATACTGTGTCCAAACCTACTCATTCAAACTATAATAATAATAATAATAATAATAATAATAATAATAATAATAATAATAATAAGCCATTTTCAATGGCCAACACCAACAAAGTTTCCTTATTACCCAGTCCTAAACCCTTAAATGCTAGAAGATGGACACTGACTCAAAAAGAAATTGAAGAAAAGAGAGCAAAAGGGGAGTGTTTTGGATGCAATGAAAAGTACACTCAAGGCCATGTATGCAAAACTAAACAATTGTTTGCAATTGAATTGTGTGAAGAGGATGAGATGAATGAGGAAAATGATTTGTCTGAAGTTTTAGATCAGAATTTGCAAGAACAAGAACCCAAGATTTCATTACATGCCATGATGGGGGTACCTTCTTATTCAACAATGAGGGTACAAGGGTCTATTGGTACAAAGACTTTGCATATTCTGAATGATTCAGGTTCTACTCACAATTTCCTTAATGAAAGTTTAGCCATGAAGATGAGGTGTCCCATTAAAGAAATTCCTGAAGTGAGTGTTACTGTGGCTGATGGAAATAAACTGAAATGCACTAAAATGTGTAAAGATTTCCAGTGGATGATGCAAGGAATTTGGTTTAAAACTGATGTGATCCTGATACCTCTAACCAATTATGATATGGTTTTAGGAATTCAGTGGTTACAAACCCTAGATGACATCATGTGGAACTTTAAAAAATTAACAATGAAGTTTAAGGTCAATGATACATGGGTAGAGTTGAAAGGGTTGGAATCCAATAAAGTCTCTCTATGTTCTGTAGAAAAGATGGATGAGTTATTGTCAAGTGATGAAGTGGTATCTGCACAAATGTTCAGCCTGCAAACTTCTGATGCTGAGTCATTCCAGCATGAATACAAAGTGGGAAATGAAAGTAGAGATACAAGTCTGCAACAACTGTTACATCAATTCTCTGATGTATTTGCAGTCCCTACAGGGTTGCCACCTAAAAGAGAGTGTGACCACAGAATTTTATTAAAAGATGAGAATGTTTCCATAAACCAGAGAGCTTATAGATATCCTGCTGGACAGAAGGATGTCTTAGAAAAGCTGACAAAGGAATTGTTGGAATCAGGAGTGGTCAGAAATAGTAAAAGTGCATTTGCAAGCCCTGTGGTCTTAGTGAAAAAGAAAGATGGAACCTGGAGGTTCTGTGTTGATTATAGGAAATTGAATGAGGCCACTATCAAAGATAGATTTCCAATTCCACTGATTGAGGAATTATTGGATGAGTTGGGAGGGGCTACAGTTTTTTCTAAACTTGATCTTAGGGCAGGCTATCATCAAGTGAGAATGGCTGAACAAGACATTCAAAAGACTGCATTCAGGACTCATCAAGGGCTTTTTGAGTTTGTTGTTATGCCCTTTGGGCTAACAAATGCTCCTGCTACTTTTCAAGCCTTGATGAATCAAACCTTTCAGTCATTAATGAGGAAATGTACACTAGTGTTTTTTGATGATATACTAGTGTATAGCCCTACTATGGAACAACATTTGTTAGATCTTCAACAGGTATTATCCCTCTTAAGACAGCATTCTCTATTTGCCAAACAGTCTAAGTGTTCCTTTGGGGGGTCTAATGTTGAATATTTGGGCCACATTATCTCTGGACAAGGGGTTCAGACTGATCCAAACAAGATTGTGGCCATTAAAGGATGGCCTGAACCTCAAAATCAGAAACAATTAAGGGGATTCTTAGGCTTGGCTGGATATTACAGGAGGTTTATTAAGAATTTTGGGGTTATAGCCAAACCTATGACTGAGCTATTGAAGAAAGATGCTTTTGAGTGGAATTCAAATGCTCAATCTGCATTTGATCAACTCAAAATAGCTCTCACCACAGCCCCTGTCTTAGCATTACCAGATTTTGCAAAAATGTTTGTCTTAGAGACTGATGCTTCTTCTAAAGGGATGGGTGCAGTTTTGATGCAGGAAGGGCATCCTTTGGCATTTGTGAGTAAGGCCTTATCCATCAGGCAACAAGCATTGTCTGTGTATGAAAAGGAACTGATGGCTATTCTTATGGCTGTGAAACATTGGCATCACTACTTGATTGTCAAAAAGTTTATCATTAAAACTGATCATAGAAGCCTAAAGTATCTGTTGACTCAGAAGATTACCACCCCTTTACAACAAACATGGTTGGCTAAGTTGATGGGGTACACTTATGAAATTTCATACAAGCAAGGGTCTGATAACTTGGTTGCTGATGGGCTCTCAAGGGTAACAGGGTTAGCTCTTTTTGAAATAGGAGTTAGTTCTATGCACCCTATGTTACTAAACAGAATTAAGACCTCATGGTCTCAAGATGTGGCCTTGCAAGATGTTATTCACAGAATTGAACAAGGAGAGTCCATACCTAAGGTGTCTTGGGATGGGCAGCTATTGAAAAAGAAAGACAAGTTATGGGTTGGTAATGATGCTAGCCTAAAACAAGACATTCTCAAACTTTTCCATAGTTCTCCTACTGGTGGCCATTCAGGCTATTTACCTACTCTTAAACGATTGTCAGCTCTATGCTACTGGAAAGGTTGCTCAAAAGATGTGTTTCATTTTGTTAAAAGCTGCCATGATTTCCAACAGGCAAAGTATGAACCTATGGCTAACCCAGGGTTGTTACAACCTCTCCCTGTCCCTAACCATGTCTTCACTGATGTGTCAATGGATTTCATTTGTGGTTTGCCTAAATCTCAAGGCAAAGACACTGTTCTGGTAGTGGTGGATAGGCTCACTAAATTTGCACATTTTCTACCCTTAACACACCCTTATACTGCTGCACATGTTGCCCAGGTTTTCCTAGATTCTATTTTCAAGCTTCATGGTTGTCCCTTAACAATTGTATCTGATAGGGACCCAATTTTTTTGAGTCATTTCTGGAAAGAATTCATGAGGCTACAAGGTATTCAATTATCTTACTCTACAGCCTACCATCCACAGAGTGATGGCCAGACAGAGGTGCTTAATAGGTGCTTAGAATCGTACTTAAGGTGTATGTGCATGCATAATCCGAGTCAATGGTTTAAATGGATCAGTTTGGCTCAGTGGTGGTACAATACTACCTATCACTCATCTATCAAAATGTCTCCTTTTGAGGCCTTATATGGGTTCCCTCCTCCCTTACATATACCCTATATTCCTAATGATACAACTGTGGCTTCAGTTGAGGAATTGCACAGGGATAGGGAAGTTATGATAGCTAAACTTAAAGAGTCTTTGAATCAAGCCAGAAATCGTATGAAGCAATGTGCAGACAAACATAGAAGTGACAGAAATTTTGAATTGGGTGATTGGGTTTATCTTAAATTGAGGCCTTTTGTGCAGACCTCTTTAAGATTGCGGAAACATTCAAAATTGGGACCCAAATATTTTGGGCCTTTTCTGATAATAAAGAAGATTGGAAAGGTAGCTTACCAGCTGGATTTACCCTCAGATGCCCAGATACATGATGTTTTTCATGTCTCTCTGTTGAAGAAGTCCTATGGGCAGCATACCCCTTTGTTGTCACTTCCAATTGGTCCTCGATTTATTCTGCAACCTAGGGCAATCATTGATAAGAGGGTGGTCAGACGTAATAATCAGATGGTACAACAGGTGTTAGTGCATTGGAAGGACTTACCATTAACAGAAGCAACCTGGGAGTATGCAGATGACTTAACTCTTCGATTCCCTGAGTTTCATTCTTGAGGTCAAGAATGTTTTTTAGGGGGGATGATATGTTAGATACAGGGGGCAAAGTTGTAATAAATGAAAGAATAAGGGTAGTTTAGTCAATTGTGTAATAATCAAAAGTTAGTTGGTAGTTGGTTAATAGGCGGGAAACAGAGTAGTATAAGTAGATGTTATCAATTGTAATCAAAGTAGCTATGAATTGAATGAATTCTTCTTCTCTGTGTTTCTATTATTCTTTTGATAGCTAACAATTGGTATCAGAGCTACCGGTTCTCGGAAACTCAGATCACCACCCTTACCCATCACGTAACCGTCATAACTACCCTGCAACTATTATAACTAACCACTCTTGTAACCGTTCGCCACCATAACAAACCATCATAATAACCTGTCATCAACATAAAAATCCAATTATCTTTTTCTGCAATTAGGGTCTTAGCTATGTGTGAGGCTTATATCTCCTTAAACTTTATGTAGACTTTGCATGTGACTATGTTTATTGCATATATGTTTACACTTTAGGGAAGAGATAACGTACAAAGGTTCTTAACGTAAGAAGCGTAAGAAACAATCTCAGCCATTAGATTAACAAGATGGTTGGATGCAGATTAAAAACCCTAATCATACTTGGGTTAAACTAACCAAGGGTAAATTAGAAAAAAAAAACGTCTAATTTTTTTTCAAATCGTAAAAACAGAATCAAAATAACGAAAATCAAAACATAGTTTTTCATCGATTGAGATCGCTTAAACCAATCTGAATGATTACACAATCAAAATACAGTAAACAAACATCGAATACATTCATTATCAGTAATTGAAAATAAGAAAAACAGAGTATTATAATTATACAATAAATCAGTCGAAAATCATATGAATCAAAATTAAAAACGAACGTATTATTTGTCAGAAGCACTCGATTTTGATTTTAGAAGAAGAATTAAAGATAAAAATGGGTTATAAAAAAGTTGCAGGCAAAGAAGAAGATGACTATGATAACAGGGATCTTTAAACGCACTCATTATATAATAATCTATTTTTGGACGCACTCACTGAAAATTTGGACGCACTCATTAAAAAATTTGATCAGAAGCTCTGCTCACATAGACACACCTTAATAAAACAAACACAATTGAGCTCTGCTCTTCTTCTTCCTGTGTTGATCGACAGACCACTTTACTGATTTGATAAGATAAACATACCGACAGAAATAAATTGAAAATATTAAAAAAAAGTGAGTGATCTATAAAATTAGATCGTGACGTAAACAGAATATCAAGATAGCCACGGCGGCATCCACGAGACCACGACGGTGATACTCAGATTGCCAACGCCGGCCACCGTATTTATTCTTAAATTAATTAATTTCTTTATTGGTATATGTAAGGAACTAGTTTTTATCCCGGGAGCGTCCTGGGTTGAAATATCTAATATGACATAATAAAATATCTAACATGACAACATAATTAATGACTTGCTAATATATGATTAATGAATATTATTATTATTATTATTTATTTTAAACAAATCTCTGCCATAAGTTTTTATATTCTAATATAAAAAAAAACGAATCTCTACGCCGGGGTATAAATCTAGTGTCATTACAAAATATTATATAATGTCAAATGAACTCGGAAGTTTGTAATCGATCATTCTAAAAAGAACTAACATGAAATAAGGAAAAAAGTTATTTACTGAAATATCGAACGCATTAGTCTAAGGGTTATGTGATGCGTTAAAAAATTCATGGGTATATAGTTCGGGTATTTGGGTATGTGGTTTCGGGTAATTGGGCCGGGTATCACCTAATCCCAGACCCGACCCAAACCCACAATTTTTTAAAACTAATCCCAAACCTGACACAATATCTGTCGGGTTACAAAAAATAGTCGTTTTTTTCTCCGTTTTTTATATAGCACTATGGTACTCACTGGAAAGATAATAAAACGCTCGTTAATTTGGTGTAATTTTTTGATTTAAAAAAACTCGTATATACAAGATATTAACGTTTAAAAGTTATGGGAGGAAACATGAGAGAGAAAATAATAAAGGTTTAATATTTAGATTAGGTATTTAATAGATTAGGTTAAACCATATTTATTCCTTTTTTTTTAATTGGTCTAGAGTTGCCACATCACATCCTATGTGGCATCTCTCAAAGGAGAGATTGCATAAGATTATGACATGTAGGATTAATCCCTTTGCAATATATATATATATATATATATATATATATATATATATATATATATATAGGGTGGGGTTCGTATAGAAAGTAGTGTTTTCCTAAGAAGTCTAGGAAGTGTTTACAACCATTAGATTAGATTTTTAATGGTGTAGATTAAATGAATGGCATTTATGTAATTAGTGTTTTATAATCATTAGTTAATTAGAACATGTAGGGGTATTCTTGTAAAGTCATTAAAGTTTTAAATGGAAAAAAATAAAAAAATTGTTGCACAACACCCCTACATTCACGCTCGTTTCCTTTTTTTAAAAAAATCACCATCATTTCCATCATTCAAATTCTTACGAAACATAACTGGAAACCCTTTTCATTGTTTATTCAATATGCATTCTTTCAAAGTTTAGCACCAATAAACTAAAAAAAAACACTTTACAATAATCAACGCCAATGATGGATCAATTCAACTTTGTAGTGTTTTTGTATGAATATACAACGATCAAATGATGTTATATCATCTATTTTTTGTGTAAGGTTTACATACTAGTGTTTATTTCTTCGCATGGTGTTTTATCAAATGTTTATTTCTTCGTATAGTGTTTTACTGGTGCTTATTTCTTCGCATAGTGTTTTATCACAACTAACAGTGTCTTATCATTTTTTATGGTTGTTAGTTGATTTATTTCTTCGCATCGTGTTTTGTCAGTGATTATTTCTTTGCAAGGTGTTTTACCGGTGTTTATTTCTTCGCATCGTGTTTTATCAAATGCTCATTTCTTCGTATAGTGTTTTACCAGTTTTTATTTCTTCGCATATTGTTTTACCAGTTTTTATTTCTTCGTGTAGTGTTTTATCACAATTAACAGTGTCTTATCGTTTTTAAGGGTTGTTAGTTGAAATCATGATGAATTATGATGAAGATGGTGATGGTGATGATATTCATTGAGATTGTATGATGAAGATGATTATCTAGTTATTATTATTTAGTTAAATTCAGTAGCATAAAAATAGGAAATTTAAAAACTGAAATCTATTCCATAATTATCTAGTTATTATTATTAATTGTTTTATTATTAAAAAAACTAATCTAATTTGTTAATTACCAAGATACCCTTTTCTATAGAAATTAGAAGTGCCACATGTCATTAATGTGTGGCTTCCTAGACTTCTTAGGAAAACACCACTTTTTACACAATTCCTAACCATATATATATATATATATATATATATATATATATATATATATATAGGGTAAGTATCCTATAAAAACCTTATTGAGTTGTGCAAACTCTAAAAACCCATCCAATGGGTATAATGCAGCCACATCTAGCTTTTGATACATACTTCATAAGGACAAGATCATAAAATCCCATATGGTTGACTGAGCATGACTGACACAAAAGTCTATTTATCTTTCCCTCTCTCTCATCTCTCTATATCTAGATTCATTTCCTGTTAAATTTCAAACCCCTTTTATAAACTCAATACCTCTCCCCTATCTCTTAAAATCCAAACTCCAATAATTCTCTAAAGAGGAAGGAGGAGACCGGAGGGTCTTCGGCAGTCACCCCCGCCACCCGACAGAGCTCCGGTGGAGCTGTTCCCACATCTCACAAACCCCCACCCCTTACACGCTTAAATAAGAAGAGAAAGCACCTAGAGAGAGAGATGAGATCTGAGGAAGAGAAAGAGAGAGAGAGTGAGCTAGAGAGAGAGAAAGGATACCGGAGGTCTCCACCGCCCACAGAGGTGCTCCGGCGGCCGTAACCCCACAACCACAACCTCACCTTCCCCCTTCCACTGATCTGTGAGTATCATCAGAAAGAGAGAGAGAGACGCAGGGAGAGAGAAGGAACAGAGAAGGAAGATGAATGGGGTGGGGGTGGGATCTCGAAACAGATCTGAATAGGGTGGGTGGGATCTCTAATGTGGTGGTTTTTTTGAAGGTGGGGGGTTCTAAATGGTGGTGGTTTCGTGGCTTCGGAGATAGGTTGGTGGAGGTGATGGGCGGTGGTCGTCGGTATTTTTGAAGGTGAAGGTGGTTCCATACTCATACAGATCTCGAAGGTGGTTCCATACTGATGTGGATGATGATGATTTGATCTCGAAATCTGCTTTTAAGTCTCTGTTTTATCTTGAAAATGTCCTCTGAATCAGTAACAAGAAGGTGTATTCTTGATTAGAGTCCTCTGAATTTGTTTTGTTATTTTGAAATGTCCTTTGTTTAGTGTGGATCTCGACATCTGCTTCACACTCTTTTCTTTTCTTTTCTTTCTTTTTTTTCTTTCTTTATTTATTTATAATTTTTTTCCTTTCAACAAAAACGTTTTATGTATTCTTGATTTAGGTTGTCTTCAAATTATATAATTAGTCTTGTGTATTTTTTTTAATTTTTTTTTTATCTTGTTTCAATTTACAACTACCACTTTTCTTACCAATGTACTTTAAAAAATGTTTAACTAATGTTTAATTTTTTAAACGAAGGTAGATAGTTTGATGAATATGAGAAAAAGAGCTTGGTTTGGATGTTTTTTTTCTTGTAACATTAAGTTGTAAATCATATGTTTTTTTTTCTTGTTAGATATGTGATCCGACTTGATACGAGGGAATAAAGTGTTTAGAAAAGATGGTGTCAGTGATACATGTTTTTTACTGAAAGATGATGTGTTTTGTATGTAACATGTCTTTGTTACAATGTAAAAATGATTAACATTATACTGTAACATTTATACAATGTATAAGTTGTAACATTTTTTGTAGTTACTAACAAAAGTTGTAACATACTTGAACTACAACTACAAGATGTAACATAATATCAAAAACGGTAACATGACAAAGTACATGTTGTAACACAATAATAAAAATTGTAACTAGCGAACAAAAGTTGTAACGCAGTACATGTTAGTAAAAAGGACAAATATGCATGCACTTTGAAAAAATGAAAAAATTGAAAAGCTGACGAAAGAGAGAGGAAAGAGAGAGGGGAGATGGACAAAGGACAAATATGAATGTACTTTTTTCAGATTTTAATGTCCCTCTTGGACAATAATGCCCTTCAAAGACACTTAAAATAAAAAGGACAACTTTTTTATTAATATAAAATAGGAGATCATCCTCATCCATTGATTAGAGTAGATCAATGATCTTAAATGAGTTTTTAGGGTTTGCACAACTCAAGTGAGTTTTTATTTTAATCAAACCCTATATATATAGAGATGAAAAGAGAGGGATGGAGTTGATCATGTATTAATGATCTATTTTGTCTCTTTTACTTGATTATTACCGTATCACTTTTGATTTTTTTTATTTGTTAAAACAAAGCCTTCAATAGGCTATAATGCTTTTTGCTTTTATTATTAACTAGTAGAGTGCAACCGTGCTATGCACGGGTTGCGGGGGATATGCACTGTTATTCTATCGCGTGTTGCGCAAAGGTTGCTGGAACTGGCTGCAATGCAACTTTAAAAAAGTTGGGTGAAATTCTAAAAGGTAAAAGTTTGGTGGTCAAAGTTTGAAATCCTAATAGCTCAAAGTTTGATGGTCAAATTGGAAAAAAAGAAAGTACATAAGTTAGTGGCCAAATTGTTTAGTGGCGAAACTGTAAAAAAAATAAAGTACCAAATTGGGGTGGTCAAAGTTTGGTGGTACAATTGGAAGAAAAAAAAGTACATAAGTTAGTGGCCAAATTGTTTAGTGGTGAAACTGTAAAAAAAAAAAATAATAAAGTACCAAATTGGGAAAGCAGAAAGTAAGAAAGTTAGTGGCCAAAGTGCGAAGAATCTAAAAGCTAAAAGTTTGGTGGTCAAAGTTTGCTTGTCAAATTGGAAGAAAACAAAGTACATAAGCTAGTGGCCTAATTGTTTAGTGGCTAAACTGTAAAAAAATAAAATGTTAAATTGAGAAAACAGAAAGTAACAAAGTTAGTGGCCAAAGTGCAAAAAATGAAAAGTAACTATTGTCTAACTGTTGTAAATTAATATATAGAGTAATACTAGATTATACCCGGGGAGCGTCCTGGGTTGAGAAATTTAATATGATACATCAATTTTACATATGAAATAGACTGATGTATAACTCTAATATTAATATCTAACCTAAAATAAATTAACTATGTAGAACTCCAATGCTAACACCTAACCTAAAAGAATGTAGAACTTTAATATAACTCTAATATTAACACTTATCCTAAAGACTGAACAAATGTACAACTCTAACATATTAATATTGATACCTAACTTAAAACAACGTATAACTTTATTAACCTATTCGGCTCTGGTTGAAAAAAAATTCATATTTACTGATTTAAACATAATTAGTGACTTGTCTATACATGATTAATGATTTACCTGAACACTTTGTGTTTTTTTCCTGTATGAACAAAACCCCACAAAAAAATTTCTCCGTTTTTTATATAGCACTATGGTACTCGTTGGAAAGATAATAAAACGCTAGTTAATTTGGTGTAATTTTTTTCTTTAAAAAATCTCGTATATTAAAGATATTAACGTTTAAAAATTATGGGAGGAAACATGAGGGTGAAATATCTAATTTTGTTTTTAAATTATTTTTTTTCTAAAATATCCCAATGCCACATGGGATGACACATGGCACACTCAAGGAAGAGAATGCCTCTTTAAGTGTCATGTCATTAAAATGGCTTTGGTTTATTATATGTATAGATTATTGTTAAGAAGTGGCAAAACAAACAAACGCACCAAATATTTGTGTGAACACTTAATTGCAAACGCACACATGGAATATTTTGAACGCACCAAATATGTGTGAACACCTAATTGCAAAAAGTAAACGCACCCAGTATTAAAAAATTTGGACGCACTCATTGTACAAACAAACGCACGTTACAATTTTAAACTTCTTTTGTATATTTCTTTAAACGCACCTTTCATTTCTTTAAACGCACTCGTTCTTCATCAGTGCCCTGTTTTAGGTTTGCAAGATGAACCTCTGTTTCAGTCTTTTTAAAACCAATCCTTGACCCTCTGTTTCAGTCTTTTTAAAACCAATCCCTTCCCAACCAAAACCACCAATGAATCTCCAAACCTTCAACAGATCCTCTGTTTAGACGTCGATAACCAAAAAATAATCACACCCATATACCAAATTCACCCAATAAGTTGTTTTTATAGCATCATGCGTTTGAATCAATGCCTACCTAATTACACGTTGTATATTATTTAAACGCACGTTATAAAAAATACAAACGCACCTTTGTTTTTTTTTTCCTTTTTGTTTTAAACGCAGTCAATGCTTCTTTTAAACGCACCTTTTTGTTTTAAAGTTTTAAGATAAATTACACTTTGTGTCCTTAATATATCACTGAAATTATGAAACATGCCCTTTTTTTATTTTTTTATTTTTGCATTTTATGTTCAAAATTTCAGTTTTCTTAACAGTTTATGTCCTTTAGAAATAACTCAGTTAAGAAACCCAGTTATCCTCAATCCTCCCAAGGGTAAAATGGTCCTTTCACTACCCTTGACTCAAAATCCCATTTTTTATTAAACTTTAATTTGTGGGACCCACTCACCACCACTTCATCTTCAACCTCAACCCACACCACCACTCCACCTCAACCCACACCAACTTTAATTTTTTGGTTCTGCTTTCCGATTGTGACCAGGGTCATCGCCAGCCATATTCCGGTGACCCCAAAACTCGTTTTTAATGTGCCAAATAACCCAATTCATCTCGGTGACCCCAAGACGCGAGTTGTCTCCCTTCCACCGTGGACCAATCAAACCCTAACCCGATCTGACTATGCACCGATCCCAAATTAAACAAAACCGCAGCCTTCTCTAAATGAATATTCTGCTGAGACGCTTTATTCTTACTTTTAAAGGCGTCATACCACGTGAATGTTAACGAATTGACGTGATCTTTATCAGGTGAGATAGGGAACCTGGTTTCGATTACGGTTAGGGCTTTAAAGTAATCAATAATAAGGTCACGACGTGAGGTAAGTGAGTCAATTGGTGAAGAGCGTTCGTCTAGGGTTTGGGCGTGACGTTCGGAGTAGGTGAAGACTATGTAGTTGCGTAAAGGACGGTAGAGGTCGATTGAGACGGTTTTTTTCTCGTGGATTAATTGCTAGCATGATGTTTGATGAAGAAGAGGTTGATGGAGTTGACATTATCAGTGATGGATTGGATGGAGACGATGGTTACAAGATGAATTGGGTTATTGAAGGGGTGTGTAGGTGTTTCTTAGTTGATAAGAAATAAAATGTTAATATACAGTTGTGGAGTAACGAACCGGTTTACCATTTGTAACGGTATCTCGGATGTAAAAACTTTTTTATATTCAGGTGGTGTGGCTGAGTAGAGGTGGTTTTTGTAATGTTGATGGTGGTGGGTGGAGGTTGAAGATGAAGATGAAGATGAAGTGGTGGTGAGTGGGTCTCACAAATAAAAGTATAATAAAAAAAAAGAATAAAATTACACTTTGTGTCTTTAAGGTGGTGAATGAACAATAATACCCCTGATGGTTTTTAGGTTAACTGAAAAATCTAACCCAGTTAGTCAGAAATGACATAAAATGCAATAAAAAGGCGAATTTTGGACATAAAATGCAAAAAAAAAAGGGCATGTTTCATAATTTCAGTGATACATTAAGGACACAAAGTGTAATTGTGTCAAGTTTTAATACAAACGCACCTTTGTTTTAAACTTATAATACAAACACACCTTTTTGTTTTTAAAAAAGCTTGTCCCCGTGTTAGTATCTATACATATAATAAACAAAAAGCCATTTTAATGACATGGCACTCAAATAGGCATTCTCTTCCTTGAGTGTGTCATGTGTCATCCCATGTGGCATTGAGATATTTTAGGAAAAAAAATAATTTAAAAACAAAATTGGATTTTTCACCCTCATGTTTCCTCCCATAATTTTTAAACGTTAATATCTTTAATATACGAGATTTTTTAAAGAAAAAAATTACACAAAATTAACGAGTGTTTTATTATCTTTCCAACAAGTACCATAGTGCTATATAAAAAACGGAGAAATTTTTTTGTGGAGTTTTGTTCATACAGGAAAAAAACACAAAGTGTTCAGGTAAACAATGTGTCATCCCGTGTTAGTATCTATCTATACATATAATAAACAAAAAGCCATTTTAATGACATGGCACTCAAATAGGCATTCTCTTCCTTGAGTGTGCCATGTGTCATCCCATGTGGCATTGAGATATTTTAGGAAAAAAAATAATTTAAAAACAAAATTGAATTTTTCACCCTCATGTTTCCTCCCATAATTTTTAAACGTTAATATCTTTAATATACGAGATTTTTTTAAAGAAAAAAATTACACCAAATTAACGAGTGTTTTATTATCTTTCCAACAAGTACCATAGTGCTATATAAAAAACGGAGAAATTTTTTTGTGGAGTTTTGTTCATACAGGAAAAAAACATTAATCATGTATAGACAAGTCACTAATTATGTTTAAATCAGTAAATATGAATTTTTTTTTTTCAACCAGAGCCGAATAGGTTAATAGAGTTATACGTTGTTTTAAGTTAGGTATTAATATTAGTATGTTAGAGTTGTACATTTGTTTAGTCTTTAGGATAGGTGTTAATATTAGAGTTACATTAAAGTTCTACATTCTTTTAGGTTAGGTGTTAACATTGAAGTTGTACATACATCAGTCTATTTCATATGTAAAATTGATATATCATATTAAATTTCTCAACCCGGGACGCTCCCGGGGTATAATCTAGTTATAATATAAACGCACCTGTTAATATTTGTGAAGTCAAAGGGTCCCATGTTAATACAAACAATACTAATATTAATAGAAGTTTGTGAAGTCAAACGCACCTTTTGTTTTAAAAGCTTGTCTCCTGTTTTAATACAAACGCACCTGTTAATACAAACAATACTATTATTAATTGAAGTTTGTCCCCTGTTTCTCGTCGTCTATATACCATCAGTTATATTTGAAGTTTTTAACATAAACACAAAAAAAATTCATGATGGATTGTTTATTATTATTGTGAAGATGATTTGAAAAGATTGAAAATCCATACTCTGTTTTTGGTTAAAAAAGACAGAGCATACATACGAAAATTAAAACGGTTTGATTGAATCGTGAACTGATTAGATAGGCAATCTAAAATTCATAATCGATCATGAATTGAATAGAATTATTCTCGATTATAATTGAATCGTGATTGAACGATCAGAGATTAACGATTAATAAAAGAACTAATTTACCCCTTTAATCAATCAGGTTTAGGTTAAGTAAATACGGTTCGTTACCGGACTTGATCGGGTCGATACGATCCAGGTGGATAACGGGCCGGTCAGTTCAAAACCGGTACGGTTCGTTACCGGACGTGATCTGGTCGATACGATCCGGGTGGATAACGGGCCGGTCAGTTTGAAACCGGTACGGTTCGTTGTCGGACGGTCAGTTTAAAACCGGTACGGTTCGTTAGCGGACATGATCGGGTCGATAAGATCCGGGTGGATAACGGGCCGGTAAGTTCGAAACCGGTACGGTTCGTTACCGGACCTGATCGGGTCGATACGATCCGGGTGGATAACGGGCCGGTCAGTTCGAAACTGGTATGGTTCGTTACCGGACTTGATCGGATCGATACGATCCGGGTGGATAACGGGCCGATCAGTTCAAAACCGGTACGGGTCGTTACCGGGCCTGATCGGGTCGATACGATCTGGATGGATAACTGGTCGATCAGTTCGAAACCGGTACGGTTCGTTACCGGGCCTGATCGGGTACGTTTTAATTGATCGGATGTGACTTCTGAAAACCACAAACGATCAATTAAACATTCCGAAACGCGTCAAATAGAGTCCGGAAGTCAGCATGTCGATTAGACATGAAAAAATTGTGTTTTGAAAAAATACGGGTATCGAACGTATTGTCGGAGCACCACGTACAATGATTCATGAAAGTTGTACAAACTTGGATGTTTCTACCAAAAAAAACCGGTACGGTTCATTACCGGACCTGATCGGGTCGATACGATCCGAGTGGATAACGGGCTGGTTAGTTCAAAACCGGTCCGGTTCGTTACCGGGTGGTCAGTCCGAAACCGGTACGGTTCGTTACCGGACCTGATCGGGTCAATACGATCGTTGAAGTCTTTCCTCAGTCCCTCTAACATCGTTGAAGTCCCGATAGCAATCCACATACCCGACTTTGAGTTGACCAGCCCCTCTAAAGTTACCCAAAAATTTCTTCTACTAACCGAGTCATTAGGCGCATGCACATTCAAGATGTTAACGACCCCAATGACTCCAGCTATTTCACCAACGATCAGTAATAAGTGTCTATGTTTCCCAACCTCTTCCACTTTGAATCGCCGAGGATCCTACAAGGACAAAAGCCCACCAGATCTACCAACAACGTCAACATATTCCAAAGTTAACACATATCTATCCCAGAATCTAGAGACAGAAGATATAAACATATCAATTTGGTGCGTTTCTTGTAAGTAAACAAAATCCAGCTTACACTCTCTCCTCAGATTTCTAACCCAATCGTGCTTCTCAGCACCAATCATACCTCTAATATTAAGGGACAAAAACTTCATTTATCCAGATGAGCATCTCGTTCCCCATGAACCGTCTTCTTTAATAGAATTGTCGAATCCCTTCAGCCCAATACCTAGACATTCCCCATACTCAATAGTATCATCCACCTCCGTATCAAAGTCACTTTCTTCATCCGAGCCAAAACCGTCATCATTCAGGTCATAAACTCCCAGGCCCGTATTCATGGTGCCTAATGAAGCAACATCTCCATTTCTGTTTTTGGCCCTCTCTTCTGCGTCTCTGGTGTGGCCCATGAGAATTGATAAGGCCCCTTTCACTAGATTGGTCAAAAGTACCGCCTCCATTGTCAGCCCTCTACTCACGACCCACCATCTCCCCATGCACATGCACAGAGTAATCGACATTCCCCATGCAGTCACCATCATTAGAAGACTCTTGGCTTTCTACCTCAACCGCTTCATTTGCCACCACTACCGATCTCAACCGGTTGCCCTGGAATTCTGGTTGCCCCTCACCGGACTCACCTTCATCGACCCTGACCACTATAGACCTCAGTCTAAACCCTTGATAACCCAACTGATTCTCGCCTGAGGCGTCACCATCATAGCTACATGATGTAGGAATATTCGGTGCCCATCCAGACTCAAACTCTTTGTAACACCCCAAAATCATCCATTACACTTAATTACGCCATTAGGCGTGATTAGCAAAATAATAAAACGAGGCTAAACTCATTACTAGAGACTAATCTAGTTAATGTAACAATCTAGAAACCAACTCGAGACTAAACTTGAGGGACCAAAGTTGCCAATATGATAAGTGGGTTTTATTAATGAAAATAAAACAATAAAAACACACATAATGTGTGTGTGTGCGTGTATGAATCAGGAGATTCATCTCCTCCTTCACAACCAAACCCTAAACCTCAAGAACAAGCTTAATCCAAGCCAAATCAAGGGGTTTTTCAATGCATTAGCAAGAAAGGGATCATCTAAGGCCTAATGAACATCAAGGTACCTTTAATTCGTGTTGAATTTGATGCTAAACTCGTTTTTAATTTGGGTCAAAATCTAGGGTTTTGACAAAAACGTGAATTTATGAGTTGTTAGAGGTTTCTCTAGCTTTAGGGAGCCTCAATTAGGTATAATTCGGGTATGAATCACATTCTACATGTACAATTGATTTTGACCATATGATTATGTGAATATGTAAGATTTGGGGTTTAACTTCTAGGTTGAAACCCCACATGATTAGTAGTTTTGGGTGACTCTTAGGAGTTAACATAATGATCAAATTAGATGAAATGCCTAAATATCATGTTATGTTGATAATTAGATACGTGGTTATATTTTGGTTAAAGTTAGATTCTTGAAATCAAGTATTTTGGGTGGATGCACACCAAGTGTTTGATGAAATGCCTCAATAGTCTTGTTTGCAACTTGAGGTGATAACTTGATTTGGGTAATCATGGAATTACCCGTATATAAAACGTGAAACACATGTTTAAAATATGAATCACACCATACATGAAAAGTTTAGCCAAATGATAATTGGGAAAACGAAATAATGGTGTGAATAAACTCATGAGATGTGTTAGTTATTGGATATGATGACTAACTTAACTAATCTTATGAGTATAGTGAAGGTTGATCTTGTCAAGCTAGGTGCAAGCTTGAATGGAATGGATCAAAGAACAACACGGGTCAAGCGGATATGAGCCTAAAGTGCAAGTAAATGGGAATGAATACAAGTAAGTTTTACTTACGCCAATGTACTATAACATAGCTTAATTGTTATAAATATTAGTTTTAAATCTTGAGTGCGAGATAAAGATAAACCCTAAGGGGTAGAATCTATTAAGTGGGTCGCCTTATGTGCACTCAATACAAAATGCGGTTTATGACCTTAATCGAGATAATGAGTTATGACCAAATGGAGAAATCCATCAAACGGGTCAACTAATAAAGATATGTGAGAAATGATGTTTTAATCCAATTAAATCAATTGAATGAAGTTGTTGAGAATATTGTTAAATGGGTCAAGTTTGTGACACTTGAACCATATATAAAAACTTGGATAACTTAGTATTATGAACGACGTGTCTAAACGGATCAAATGGTGATATCCTCACCATGTGAGTCCAATACTTGATGCTTGTTTTTCAAGCAATAAGATTCATGAGGTTAAACGGCTCAAATGGCAAGGTATTACCATTTGAGTTTCGAGGAATTAATGTGTATATTTAGAAAGCACGCAGGTAGATGCATTTGCGCATGCACGCTTGATGCTAAGAATCGTGGAGGATACGCACAAGGTATGAGAATGGGTCAACACCACCCGGTAAGTCCGTAGTCGAATAAACGCCTTCGGGCGAAGCAACATAGGTGATAAAAGTACCCACATGAAGTGTGGGTGCAAATCAAGTAAGTTATTTCCATAACTATGTCTAATGCGCGCTAAGGCGCTTAGAATCGACCACATTAGAACAATCTTGAGAAATGTTGAAAATCTAAGTCCGTATGGACTTAGAAGTTTTTAAACAAGTCATTGAGTCCAAAACAATGGGTTTCAATCAAGAAGTGTCGCCACGAATGGCTAAATCGAAAGATTTGGCTAGGAGGGGCATTTTGGGAAATTATAAAGATTTACTAAAGGATAAATCTAATAATCGGAATCATAACGAACAAATCGGACAAACACTTTAGTTGATCAAGTGTATAATGACTTGACAACATAAACTAGATGCATTTGCGCATGGTCAAATGGTGTTTGGATAAGTTAAATGTCTAAATGGGTCAAATTGGGTAAAAGTCGCCATAAACATTCAAAACTAAGAACCGGATCATGGCGACATAAACCGGACCATAATTTCAGTCAAACAAAGGTTTATTTAGTCGGCGAGTCATTACTTAGGCTTCGGGAATCATCAAATGCGGTTGCGACATGATTCCCATGCTAAAAAATCACCAAAATCACATCAGAAGCTTCGAGCGGCCGCTCACAGAGACCGAGCGGCCGCGCGCTTTGACCTGCATGTCAGCACGAACTTTAAAATTGCGTATAAAATCGTAGAAAAATCGTTAGGAGGTGTTCTTTATATGCCTGGAAAGCTCTCGGAGCGTAGAACAATTCTTATTTGAAAGTCGAAGTCGGATTTTGGGTTTTAGAAGGGGTAAAAGCGATCCGAACAGCTGCTGCGCAAAAGTTGCAGCAGTTTGTTCTCCTGATAAAGGGCCGTTGGGCCTGGTTCGTTCCGTTTCGACGTGTAACGACTCTCACACTAGTTTAAATGTATTATTAACAACCCACTAACCATTCTTTGTGTGGTGGTGCTAGGTAAACATTCAAGGGACGACCCGGAGCAAGGATCAAGTCGCGAGAAGAACCGAACACGCCCGAACACTCATCAAGCTTCCGCACTAGAATCTAAGGAACTCCCGTTAAAACGCAACATCTTAAAATATGTTTCAACTATTAAAAAGTAAAAATTTGTGTGAATCAAACATGTATTTGATCTTAATGGGTTGACTTATAAAGAAAATTTCAAAGTTTTAATCGGGAGTGGTTTTTAGTTAAGGTCAAAACCCGTAAGATTAGGCAAAATCGTGTGATTACGGGTTAGGGTCTTACAAGTGGTATCAGAGCCATAGGTTTGAGGGATCCGAGTGTCGGGAAGGATACTTGGACTCAAACCGTGCGCTCAAAGTGTTGAAGGGTGTTCGGTTCGAGACTTGATCGAGGAATCCGGTAAGTAATACCTATAATGAACATCCGTTTTGATCGGAGATTGTTATAGGTAATCAATAGTGATATCGTGTAGATACACGCCATCTCAAAAGCTTGATAAGGAAATGGTTAGGTACTCATGGGGCCTATCCAAAAGATTGATTCGGGCAACGAAAATCTCGTATAACAAGAATTCTAACATCACTATTGCAGTGATGCATACTAATACTGAAATGTCATGTTACTAATTAATTGAAATTATAAATGTGACAGGGATGATAACATCTTATTTGATCGAGGGAGGATCAAATGATTCACCAAACGAGGTTGTAGAGTTTTCGGGAGCACGGCTGATAGCATGCTCACCAAGGACCAAGTTAAGTAACGACTCGAGCTAATGGATCAGTAACGAAAGGGAACACGGGAGCAAGTATCAAACAGGTACATGCTCGAAACCATAGTAGGTGCATTAGTATGCAATTATCACATGAAGAGTGGTAATTGCATATGCAAGCAATAGGAAAAATGTGAAAGGTGCATAGTTCACAATAATGAACGATCAATGCACAAGCTTAACTTGAACATCGAGACCGGGTTGGGGGTAATCATCCCAAACTAATGTTTAGAAAGGCGTTGTGATCATACCAATGAGTGTGATCACACAAAGCTTATTAAATTGAAAACACATCGCTTTTCTTAATGAATAAAGGTAAAAACCTAACGTTGAATAATTTATCAAGGAAGGGTTTTACCAAATAAAATAGGGGGCACAAGCATGAGCTGAAAATTTGCTTGCATAGGGTGTGATGCCTTAATTATAATAAGTCTGTGCGTACCATATGCGAATTACTTACCCTGGCCAGGTAAGTGTTAAACATATGATACCATGGGTTTCTTATGATTAATACATATACAACCTATGTGACAAAGGCTTAGTAAGTGTCAGGTGCCGGGGGATTTTGGACGTAGTCCACTGTCTAACACGGCAGGGATGCGAACCATGCAAGACCTTGAGCGAGGCACCAGCTAATACGCTGGGCTAGCAAAGAGGACAACAAACTGGAGCGTTTGGACGTAGTCCACTGTCTAACATGGCAGGGATGCGAACCATGCAAGACCTTGAGCGAGGCACCAGCTTATACGCTGGGCTAGCAAAACAGGCAATATACGATACAAGTTATCCTGGGTTAATACAAGAATTGACTTGAACCTTAATCAAGATTTAGTCATAAAGAGATTCAATTTGGAAATAG
The DNA here is from genome assembly GCA_030844895.1 of Ambrosia x helenae. Classification (NCBI taxonomy): domain Eukaryota; kingdom Viridiplantae; phylum Streptophyta; class Magnoliopsida; order Asterales; family Asteraceae; genus Ambrosia; species Ambrosia x helenae. Next base: position 131,645,758 of record CM061228.1, on the reverse strand, counting down.
ACTTGAACCTTAATCAGGGTTGAGTCATAAACAGATTTAGCTTGAAAACAGACATGAACCTTAATCAAGGTTAAGTCATAATTAAACTCGGACTTTTATAGAAGGTTAAATTCGTAAAGAGGGACTTGAACCTTAATCAGGGTTGAGTCATAAATAGATTTAGCTTGAAAACAGACTTGAACCTTAATCAAGGTTAAGTCATAATTAAACTCGGACTTTTATAGAAGGTTAAATTCGTAAAGAGGGGCTTGAACCTTAATCAAGGGTTGAGTCATAATCACATTCGGGTAAGTCGTGAATCTCCGGATTATAACATAAACAACGGGATTGGGCCGTGATAAATCAGTAATTCTTTCAACCTTCGGGTTAAGGATGAAAAAGGGTGTAAACTGCAATAACATTAGATTGTATCGTTGGTACAATTTAAAGCAAATTATGATAACAGTCGGATGGTGTAGTTATTACAATCTGATGCAAACCGTGATAATAAGAGATTAGTCGATACAATACGTTGTAATGACGAATCAACATCAGGTTTTATAAAAAGGAAACCGACCTCAATTTATATTAAGATCGGTAATCAGAAGGAGGACTTTTAGAAACTAAGCGTTCTAAATATATATAAACGATTTGAAATCTAAAACTCAAAAGTCTTTAAACGGGTCGGTTGGGGCGATGACCACCAATCGAGTTAGCAAAACGGGAACTTGGGTAAACCAAATAAATGGAAAATTCTTAAAATAAGGATTAGCCAAAGAAAGGAAAATGTTAGTGTAAAGCAAGGTTTGTTTATAACATTATAGCAAACCAAGAAGAAACGAGGGTTGGATTCGGGGATGAATCCAAGAAGCTAGAAAACGGCTATGTTAAAAAGCCGGGTTAGTCTTGGAAACCAAGACAACTTACTTGTTAGAAATAGACGCATAGACATGTATGCATATGCATGCTACAACCGAGCATTGCAGTAGATACCCTAAGGTGCATGATAGAATGGCCCCTTAAACCATTACATCATTCGGGATAATAGTAGACGGGGATAGTCTACGGATCTAGGGAAGACCTATGAAGAACATGAGTAGCTAAAATGTCGGGTAGGGGGTAAGTATGTAGATATTGCCCCTAGTTAACCGAAATAATAGAATGACTCAAGTCATATTATGAAAGCTAAGGCTTCCATATAATAGAAGTTAGAAAGCCGAGTAAAGGGATACAAACAATAAGTATATAGTATTACTTGTTAAACTATAGAATGTCAAGGGATTGAGCGGTGCTCAAAATTGATTAGAGACACTAAGGGTATTTGGTGTAACCAAAGCAACAACAGAAGGAAGGTTTCGAGGACGAAACCTCTTTAAGGGGGGTAGACTTGTAACACCCCAAAATCATCCATTACACTTAATTACGCCATTAGGCGTGATTAGCAAAATAATAAAACGAGGCTAAACTCATTACTAGAGACTAATCTAGTTAATGTAACAATCTAGAAACCAACTCGAGACTAAACTTGAGGGACCAAAGTTGCCAATATGATAAGTGGGTTTTATTAATGAAAATAAAACAATAAAAACACACATAATGTGTGTGTGTGCGTGTATGAATCAGGAGATTCATCTCCTCCTTCACAACCAAACCCTAAACCTCAAGAACAAGCTTAATCCAAGCCAAATCAAGGGGTTTTTCAATGCATTAGCAAGAAAGGGATCATCTAAGGCCTAATGAACATCAAGGTACCTTTAATTCGTGTTGAATTTGATGCTAAACTCGTTTTTAATTTGGGTCAAAATCTAGGGTTTTGACAAAAACGTGAATTTATGAGTTGTTAGAGGTTTCTCTAGCTTTAGGGAGCCTCAATTAGGTATAATTCGGGTATGAATCACATTCTACATGTACAATTGATTTTGACCATATGATTATGTGAATATGTAAGATTTGGGGTTTAACTTCTAGGTTGAAACCCCACATGATTAGTAGTTTTGGGTGACTCTTAGGAGTTAACATAATGATCAAATTAGATGAAATGCCTAAATATCATGTTATGTTGATAATTAGATACGTGGTTATATTTTGGTTAAAGTTAGATTCTTGAAATCAAGTATTTTGGGTGGATGCACACCAAGTGTTTGATGAAATGCCTCAATAGTCTTGTTTGCAACTTGAGGTGATAACTTGATTTGGGTAATCATGGAATTACCCGTATATAAAACGTGAAACACATGTTTAAAATATGAATCACACCATACATGAAAAGTTTAGCCAAATGATAATTGGGAAAACGAAATAATGGTGTGAATAAACTCATGAGATGTGTTAGTTATTGGATATGATGACTAACTTAACTAATCTTATGAGTATAGTGAAGGTTGATCTTGTCAAGCTAGGTGCAAGCTTGAATGGAATGGATCAAAGAACAACACGGGTCAAGCGGATATGAGCCTAAAGTGCAAGTAAATGGGAATGAATACAAGTAAGTTTTACTTACGCCAATGTACTATAACATAGCTTAATTGTTATAAATATTAGTTTTAAATCTTGAGTGCGAGATAAAGATAAACCCTAAGGGGTAGAATCTATTAAGTGGGTCGCCTTATGTGCACTCAATACAAAATGCGGTTTATGACCTTAATCGAGATAATGAGTTATGACCAAATGGAGAAATCCATCAAACGGGTCAACTAATAAAGATATGTGAGAAATGATGTTTTAATCCAATTAAATCAATTGAATGAAGTTGTTGAGAATATTGTTAAATGGGTCAAGTTTGTGACACTTGAACCATATATAAAAACTTGGATAACTTAGTATTATGAACGACGTGTCTAAACGGATCAAATGGTGATATCCTCACCATGTGAGTCCAATACTTGATGCTTGTTTTTCAAGCAATAAGATTCATGAGGTTAAACGGCTCAAATGGCAAGGTATTACCATTTGAGTTTCGAGGAATTAATGTGTATATTTAGAAAGCACGCAGGTAGATGCATTTGCGCATGCACGCTTGATGCTAAGAATCGTGGAGGATACGCACAAGGTATGAGAATGGGTCAACACCACCCGGTAAGTCCGTAGTCGAATAAACGCCTTCGGGCGAAGCAACATAGGTGATAAAAGTACCCACATGAAGTGTGGGTGCAAATCAAGTAAGTTATTTCCATAACTATGTCTAATGCGCGCTAAGGCGCTTAGAATCGACCACATTAGAACAATCTTGAGAAATGTTGAAAATCTAAGTCCGTATGGACTTAGAAGTTTTTAAACAAGTCATTGAGTCCAAAACAATGGGTTTCAATCAAGAAGTGTCGCCACGAATGGCTAAATCGAAAGATTTGGCTAGGAGGGGCATTTTGGGAAATTATAAAGATTTACTAAAGGATAAATCTAATAATCGGAATCATAACGAACAAATCGGACAAACACTTTAGTTGATCAAGTGTATAATGACTTGACAACATAAACTAGATGCATTTGCGCATGGTCAAATGGTGTTTGGATAAGTTAAATGTCTAAATGGGTCAAATTGGGTAAAAGTCGCCATAAACATTCAAAACTAAGAACCGGATCATGGCGACATAAACCGGACCATAATTTCAGTCAAACAAAGGTTTATTTAGTCGGCGAGTCATTACTTAGGCTTCGGGAATCATCAAATGCGGTTGCGACATGATTCCCATGCTAAAAAATCACCAAAATCACATCAGAAGCTTCGAGCGGCCGCTCACAGAGACCGAGCGGCCGCGCGCTTTGACCTGCATGTCAGCACGAACTTTAAAATTGCGTATAAAATCGTAGAAAAATCGTTAGGAGGTGTTCTTTATATGCCTGGAAAGCTCTCGGAGCGTAGAACAATTCTTATTTGAAAGTCGAAGTCGGATTTTGGGTTTTAGAAGGGGTAAAAGCGATCCGAACAGCTGCTGCGCAAAAGTTGCAGCAGTTTGTTCTCCTGATAAAGGGCCGTTGGGCCTGGTTCGTTCCGTTTCGACGTGTAACGACTCTCACACTAGTTTAAATGTATTATTAACAACCCACTAACCATTCTTTGTGTGGTGGTGCTAGGTAAACATTCAAGGGACGACCCGGAGCAAGGATCAAGTCGCGAGAAGAACCGAACACGCCCGAACACTCATCAAGCTTCCGCACTAGAATCTAAGGAACTCCCGTTAAAACGCAACATCTTAAAATATGTTTCAACTATTAAAAAGTAAAAATTTGTGTGAATCAAACATGTATTTGATCTTAATGGGTTGACTTATAAAGAAAATTTCAAAGTTTTAATCGGGAGTGGTTTTTAGTTAAGGTCAAAACCCGTAAGATTAGGCAAAATCGTGTGATTACGGGTTAGGGTCTTACACTCTTCCACCCACACCGAGCACTCCTGATTACCCCAAGAGATAGATACTTCGGCACAGATCCTCTTACCAGAGTTCACAATGACAGTCATTACACTATACGATATCTCAGAATCAATAGTAGTATAGTACCAACCTCCGATTCAACAACCAACCTCCCACGCCTTTCACAAATCTTGTTAAAGACATAACGATCCCAAATACTGAACGGGACACCCGAAACTTTGATCCATGCAACTCTTTGATAATCCAAGATGCTCCCTTCCCATAAAGATGAAACTGAGAACCAAAGCCTCCAGGTTCCTTTAGCCTTTGTCAAAAATTTGATTGCCTCAGCACCTGAGTTGAACATGCAAGCAATTCTAAGTCCCCACCTAAATACTTGAAAATAATCTTCCAATCCGCTAACTCATCCATTAGGGCAGGTAATTTATCCAGAAATCGAAACTCTTTAACCTCTCCGACAAGAGTTTTCGCCGCCTACTTTTGATACGCCATCGTGTTCATAGCCGGAAGTTCCACATGAAACTTAATACAATCCCCTTGTTCTTCCTCTTTGTTAAGTGTTGCGTCCCTAAATGATCGATAATTTCGCGTACCACCACCTCCTCGATTCCCTGCCAAAGAGGAACAACCTTCACCACCCTGAATGTTCTCCTTAGGTTCCACTAGTCTATTGAAAACAGAGGTTCGCTTTGCTTCCACCCTAGTCTTGATCTTCTTACCATGTCTGTTGAATCTAGCAAGGTCTACGCCAAGAACTACTCCGTCAAGTCTTACTCCTTTGAGGATCCCCACCTTCTCATTCGCATGTTCTACATTGGATAGCTTTATAAAACCGAACTTGTTTCCTGACCTATCACGTTTCGCTGGGATGAAGGAGTCTTCGAGGTTGGAGAAGTGTTGGAAAGCTGACCACAACTTCTCAGCCGTGCACCCATCTGGAATATTAGACAAAAAGAACGAAGTGGTATTCATTAACCTTTTCTCCCTGAGAGCGAATTTCTTCTCCTTCAACTTGTCTTTTTTTGCTCAAAACTTGCTGCCATTCATCATCGGGTCTCGAAGATCTTCTGTCGTTTCTGATGAACATGCGTTGGGGATCTTGATAGTTTGTTGGTCGGTAGTTGAGATGTCGATTAGTCTTCCCCTAGTGCCATCCGAAAAAATGGTTTTGTTCGTCACCAAGATTGTTGAGCCAGAAATTACTAATGGCTCTAACCCGGTATGGAGACGCCCCAACCCCCCGTCCTACTTTTTTGCCCCCGGTCCCAACACCGCCCCACCTCCGTCTCCGCCCCCCCCCCCCCGGTCCCTCCCGAGAGGCCCGGGACGGGCCAATCACAAACACCCTCTTTAAATTTTTGACCGTTTGGCTACATTTTTTTTAAATATACAGGGGAGAGAAGCCATGGATTCAGGGGTCTTGGTGGTGGTGGTGGTGGTTTTTTCTAGGTGTTCGATGACGTCAGCTATGATGGCGGTGGTGGGTGGTGGTGAAATGGTGGTTTATGTATCTGTTATAGAAGGAGGTAGTGGTGGTGGTGAATATGTGGTTTCTTGGTCTTGTGGTGGTGGTGGTGGTGGGGTGTGGGTAGCTCCGGCGGTGGTTGCGGTGGAGATCTGGTGGTGAGATTTACATCGGGCATTGTTTGAAGTGAGTATCAAAAAGAGTGTTTTTTCCTGAAGGGTATAGAAATGTGATGATGGGTATAAAAGAAGCAGAAAAAAAAAAAAAGAAATTGTTTAAAATAAAAAAAATTAATTAAATAATGCAAGAGACATGAACCTTGTGGTGTCTTCACACCTCACTCATGTCTCAAGTAAGAGAAAAATGAAGGTAGATGAGGTAGTATCCTAGGTGACATGAAAACATAACATTTTTCATATCTCCATACCCCATAGCCTAAGATACATTACTATATATATTAAAGACCATCTGTCTGACGGCGCAACAGTGCTTCGAGGGCGAAATGGTAATTTCGCCTAACCTACTAGTTGTTATTAGTCTCGCATGATATCACATCTCATTACAACATATCATATTACATTAGACCATGTTTTGAAATTCCACGTCTCTCACCATATAAAACCACTTCATTTCTATAATTCCACTACACCATTTCAACACTCATCAGGCATCAGTTGGAGACCACCATATGATACATATGCACCCAACTCATCATCACATCCTTTTTTTTAAAAAAAATTTGCGTCAAATATTCATCCCCAACTGCAATTACCGTTGAAGCTCTAGGTATTTACTTTCCAATTCCTCAAAAGTCAAAACTAAACATTTAATCGTCACTATTTTATATTCTTTACAACAATTTATATAAAACTTCACAGCTTTGCTTCCAATTTCTGCCTTCAAAAAAACCTAGGGTTTGTTTGATTAATTTGTGAAGCAATGAATACAATGTTTTGTTTCGTTTTTGTATCAGGTGTGGTTTAGGAAAGATAAGAATGAGGCATGACAAGGAGGAGGATATATTAGACAGGGACGTACAAGTGAGTAATATTATTTTATTTTACTAGTTTTATTTATGACTCATTGTTGATCAGCTGGTTTTGTTGAGTTATCTGCACTGTTATAAGTTTTTTTAATAGGTTTAGCGATTGTTGCGCGTTTCGTTTTGTTTAGTAAGTTTCCGCTTAGTGTTTGTGCAGTTTGTTTGATGCTGTACTTTAATTATAGGCAAAAAGATAGGTGACTCTTTTTTAGGTATTGGTTATTTGTAATAATTGCGTAGTTAGTAATTTCGGTTCCACTGTTTTAGAGCTTAATGATTATGATTTTCATCCATAAGGGTGGGCTGTGTCCTGATGATGACATTTTTGTTATTATTTTGGAGATATATATTGCTTCTAGAAGGTTAAAACTTTATTGTATTATCTTATGTTCTTGTATCCGGTCTCTATTATATTAGGTTATGACCGTTTTGTATATACGTTGTGCTTAGATTAATAGTTGTTGAAGATTTGAGTACTTGAAAGTTTGTAGGTCTGGCTTTGGGAATATACTTCAGTGTGAGATAGTTACTCGTTTTTTACTCACTCTAGTTTTGGAAACTTGTAATGAAATTGAAGACTATATAAGTATCTCCCACAGCTACTTAATTGTTTTATCAATAAGAAGGTGTGTTGTTTGTTTGTGTCTGCCTTACGGTTCACGGTTGTACTGATGACAAGAGAGGCTCGGTTAGCACAATTGATTTTGAGGTCGTCTCATGGTCAGATTTTGTTCTAGTGTTTGAAATTGAATCATTTCAACTATTAACAGCTTCTTAGAAGTTTTACGGATGATTAAAATAATGGAAATGATTAATTGATCAACCTTCGATACCTGTAGTTGACTTTCTGAAATTATATTTTGATGCATCAATTATAAAATACGGTGATGGTATTGTTCTAGATCTGGAAATTGTTTACATAGCATGGGAATTAGGCTAATTTATTTCCGTTTGAAACTAGAATTTTGTAATGTTGAGATATTATCAATCTAGGATTCTCGTCATGATATGATGGAATTTGTCTTACTTTTCTACTGGAAGGAACATCAACAAAATTCCGAACTTGTGTATATATGATATAATCATAAATGGATATCTAAACTAACTAAGGAGTAACACATGATCACATATAGAATATTTTCTAAAAAGTTTAGCGCCGAGAATGTATTTAAGAGGTGTTTTTGTTCTTAGTAATGCATCTACATTTCTAGAAAACAATAACGTCTCTTACATATGGAAACTTATTAATAAAAGCTATATAGTCAAGAAGAAATGTTTTTGTATCAATTGTGTACCCCATTTTTTACTCACTTTATATGTAAATTCTCCCCGCAAAATTCCTTCACTTCTTACAAGGAATTCATATCTTAAATATAATATAGTCAAGGAATTCCTTCACTTTATTTGTATGTAAAATATCTGTTGCATGCCGCTTTGGTTCAATATGATTTTCGGTGTTCAACTTAGTTTATTTTCCATTTTGAGCTTGTTAGACCTAAACATAGTATTCAATTCATATCATATTATATCTGTTTATATCACAAATGAGGGGGTAATGCATGGTATAATCTATAACTTTATAAACTTGCACTATTAATAAGAACGTATATGTCTAATTTGCTTATTGTACTAAAGACTGATGGTTTGTTCACAATCAGTCTCATGGGTATTTACTCTGTTTCACCGCGTTTATCTTCTCTTTTCACATATAAATACATCCATATTTGAACACACACACATATCTTGTATTTATATACACACACATACCAAGACTCACAGAGATATATACATATGCACCCATGTACACATATTATAGGGTCTCTGGCTCCATCTTGTGTGTATGTACAAGAGCGCGCACACACACACGCTTCTAGTCAATGTAACTCATGTTATCAGCACTTTAATAGATCAATTGCTTCTATATGCAGCCAATCGATTTGGTTTCTGCTGTCAAAGAGTTACATATACTAAGTTCTCATGAACTTAGCAAGATAATCAGGGATGCTGATAATGATACTATTCAGTGGACTTCCAGTAATGGAGCATCAAGGCAGGTTGGTAAACTTTCCTTTAATCATATTATCTATCATTCAGCTTTTGTCCCAATTAGTGATGTGCAATCTTGATAAATCAGATTAATTTGGAAATCCTAGCAAAATATTTATCATGGCACCTAATTGCAAAGCTTTTGGAATCCAAACGTGATGAAGAACTTTTTAGATACTCACTAGGTGGGCTTAGACTTTTGCATGCCTTATATGATTTTGCACCTCGCAATTCTAAACTTGAGCAGGTAAATACCATAAATGAGTTAACTCTTATTACAGATTCACTTTTCATTTATAATCTATTTTCAACAATACAGGTTTTGCTTGAGGATATGAAAGTATCCGAACAGATGTTTGATTTGATCTTTTTCATGATCTTGGTTCTTAGTGGTTTTAAACAGGTTAACATATAGTTCTGTCATATACATAAGTTAGCCCTATATTTACCTTTATTGTTCTGAACTCACACATATGTTTGTTGATCCAGGAAAGTCAACTTGCCCTACTGCATTCAGCACTGTTGGCCTGCAGTCTATATCTGATTACAGCATTTGTCTCATCACAATGGAATGAGCTGGCACCAGTTCTGCTTGCACACCCAAAGGTGACATGTTACGCCTTATTTCTATTATCTCTCAATCTTCAAGTTACTGGTCTGGCACAATAAGCTGTTTTACTATGATTTTTTCCAAAAAGATTGTCTACAAAAACGTGGCCGATGAATGTGTGACAGGTGGATATATTTGTATTTGGATCTTTTGCTGCTGTTCATAGAGACATTCAGTTTATTCTAGTAAGGCTGTCTGGTGAAAACGCCAATAGCATGCAGTCAAATCTTGCTGAAGTCAACCGACTGTGTCAGCACTGTGAGGCATCTCTACAGTTTCTTCAATCACTTTGTCAACAAAGGGTATTTCGGGAGCGCCTCGTCAAGAATAAGGTATTTCTTTTATCTGATGTGTATATCTATTGAATACTAAAATGCTACAAGTATTCTGTTTTAGATTTTCGTTTTGATGGAATATCTATATGATGCAGTTTGACTGTAATTTTTGTTTCCTTCAGGATCTATGTGAAGAAGGTGGCATTCTTTTATTGGCTCATGACATCATGAAGTTGCCATTCTGCGAAGATTCTTATCTTATGGCTGTGTTTTCTAGGCTCAAATCAAAAGTGTTAACTATTGTAAGATCTAGTTGTTAACCATGTTTTATGAGTATCACCTATGATTATATATTAGTTGTTTCGTTAATATATATTATCATTCTTTCTGCAGGTGCTGCATCTTTGTGAAGTAGAAAGTGTCTCTTTCTTGGATGTGGCTGCCAGCACTACTAGGGGTTTGAATTTAGCGAAGTCTACTATATCCCAGGTTTTTTCAATATATTTGAATAGAAATTATTTTATTATATTACTTACAAACTAAGCTTCTTGCAATTGCATGATATAGGTTCTAGAATTGCTGAAGGTGATGTTTCGTGGAGATCTCAATGAGCTTGCTTCTTTTACAGACAGAACCTATCCAAGGGGACTTCTACAACTAAATGCAATGCGATTGACAGATATTCTTTCTGATGATTCTAATTTTAGATCGTACATCACCCTCAATTTCGTAAGTTTTAAACAAGACAAGTACATTTTATTTGATTCTTACAATTCATATACTTGCGTTTTGACATTTAATATAGCAATTAGAAGTGGTAATTTCAGTTTGCTTACGTATGAATGAATCGATTCAGGTTTTTTTTTTATGCCTAGCAGGTTAAAAGGGCCAAATGGGTGAAAGGGTCACAAAGTGCATTTATATGCATTGTACCTTTTAAATCATTATATTTGAAATAATATTTTTATTTAAATGCCACATTTTTAATCATATTTAACACACTAATTATTTGCAAAAAACAACTTTTATGGGTAAAGTGCTGTTAGGCCAACACTGCCCGAACCAAATAAAATTTGCCCGTTTGACCAGTTACGCAACCCGTTTACCCATTCTTTATGCCAACTCTGATGGTAGCATTCACTTTTAAAGATTGTTTGGTTGTGCGATGCTATGTGAATGTATTGGATTACGAGTGCATGTCTAATAATTATACATGACATTTATTGAAGTTGTTGCCTTTTTTCCCATGCAGACTGAAGTTTTAACCACAATATTTTTGCAACCACATGTGGATTTCTTGTCTAGTTGGTGTTCTTCTGGATCTAGGCCCTCTGAAGAAGATGCTACTCTGGATTATGACTCTTTTACAGCATCTGGATGGGTTTTGGATGTGCTTACATCATCAGATGTTCCAGAATCCACTTTCAACGCATCTCGTGTTCCTCGGACTTCCTATGCGTTTCAGAGAACATCTTTGCTGGTTAAAGTTGTGGCAAATCTCACCTGTTTTATTCCTGATATATGTAGAGGTGAATACTATAATCGTATGTTTCTGAATCAGATATTTGTCGAGGTGGCAATCTTGACCCATATACGTTTATCCTTAACGGGTCTAAGTAAAAAAGTTTAGCTTAAAGGGAAACATGTCAAATAATGAACTGGGTCAAAAGTCACCCAACGAGTATATTAAACGCTCTCGGCCCTCCTATTAGTTTTTATTTTAAGAAGTTAGATGGTTGTAATAGGATGGCTTTTGTAATTATGTTTAATGCATTATCTATTTATAAAAAAATTGGATAAAACCTGTTTCAACCTGAAGTCATATTGATCAGTTATCCAACCCGCCTGCCTCTCCCATTTTGCGAACTCTTAAGATATATATTTTTTTTTGTTCCGGAAGCAATAAATTTCATTACTCCAATGTGTGTTTTGTTTTCTTAACCGACTACTTTTTTGTTTTATTCACAGAGGAGAAAGATCTTTTCCTCAACACATTCATGCAGTGCTTGCATAAGGAACTTCCTAATTTACCATATGGAGTTTTAAGTGATTTTAGAACTGAACGAGCTGCCATTGTTAACCACAACCTGCGTATTGATCATTTCACTAGCTTCTTTAGTTGATTAAGATTAAAACATGTGATTTTGATTACATACACCTATGCTTTGTGTGTACAGATTCCTTATCCATTCATGCAGAATCTTTAATTCCTGGATTCCTTAATCATGATGACGTGCAGCTGTTTAGGTAAATCACAACTGTCTTCCTCGGCTTGTAGCTTTCACAAATTGTTAAAAGATTTATTTGGTAATTACACCTGGCATTAATTGCACAGACCAACTTGCAGTAAATTGTATAATCATTTTAACAGGGATAATTTATCTGACGCATTAATAAGTAATGGTATCTGGTACATCACACATTCAGTTCTTTAATTACTAAATTACTGAAACTTATTCTGCTGTATGAAGTGGTTGCTTGAACTTTAATAGGAAACCTGCATCTTGTGGGCCATAGCTAGAGGTGCCTATTTTGATCCATTTGCTTATAAAGATTTGGTTTAAAATGAACACTTCAAATGGGTTGGAAGGGATTGCCAAAATAGTGGATACACCGTCTATTTGTAAGAACGTAAAAAATGGATTGCATGCCAGTCTGGCACTGCCTTTAGAGAAACACACTAAAAATGGTCCATTTCAACTTGAACCTAGTTTGATTCGTTAAGCAACATGCCTGTCTTGGTATTTCTAGGTATGGCCATATTTGGACATGTGGGAAGTTGTTATCTTTTTTTTCGCTTTCTTTGTGTGTTTTAATTTTCTTTTTCTTTTTTGTATAGGTTGTTCATTGCACAGTTGGAGCCACTAATCAATCAGGAATCTGATACCAACCGAGTTACAGTAAAACTTCATCTCTTGTCTTTGTTTATTGTCAAGTTTATAAGACTGTAATAATTGCCACACATAATTCAGACTATGATGAATGTATATTTATCTTGGACTTGATTCTGTAGGAGGTCAATGGTACAGGTCAAGAATCTTCAGATGCATGCGGAAATAGGGGCATATCTGAGAATTCACCTCCGGAGGAAGCAAATCAGTTAAATATCACTGGAAATGAAGACCTCAGGACAGATTTAGCTCCAACTTTAACTCCTAGGGATGTTCATGAAACTGAAAGAGATGCTCAGAATGTTGAAACAACTGTATTGGATTCAAACACTGTGCAGGTCTATTCTGTTGAGAAAAACATAAAAAGTTTCTGGATTATTCAATAAACAATGATGACATCAGGGTTTTGAAAATGTGCAGAGTGAGGAAAAACAGTTTAAAAAAAGGAAGCGCAATATAATGAATCACACGCAAATAACGATGGTGGAGCAGGCTTTACAGAATGAGCCTGACATGCAGAGGAAAGCTGCCTCGATGCAGTTATGGGCTGAAAAACTTAGTCTTCATGTAAGAAATATTTGCAATGTTTTTAAAAATTTACGAAATCATTTTCCATTTTTTCTGATGTAATAGTATATGATGTTTACTGATTTGATCTTGCAGGGTTCAGAAATTTCTGCCTCACAGCTGAAGAATTGGTAAGCCTGTCCTTGTTTTCATCTGACCATATAGTTCAGGACTGGCAATTCCTGCCCAAAGTCATTAGAAATAACATAAGTGACACGATTTATGTTAGTGTTTGGGCCATCGTGAGCCATGGACACTTACACAGCGGGCAGAAGCTTAATAGTTAATACATGATTAAAAAAAACAAGTAGGACTATTTTGGGTAGAAGGTGGGTCAAGTGGGCCATGATTTGGATTGGAAATGATCAATGATGTGCATCATTCAAGATAATTATTTAGTAGTTTTTCGTTTACTAGTAAATAATATTTTTTCATACAGAAAGCTGTCCATATAATCATATTATAATTTTATTCATAATAAATCATATTTTGATACAAAAAACTTAATTTTCATTTTTATCAATAAACATTAGTTCTAAAACTATGTTTATTACTTTATTATATTTTGTCGTGTATATAATAGAAGCAAAGTAAGAAAAGAGAATAGCAGGTCAACCAACCTAACCCTTTTAACCTATGACTAGTGCTCAAAATTGCCTGTTCTGACCTGTTATCTAAGTTTCCAGTTTGCCATCTTTCAGTTTCCAAAGTCTGTGTATTGAAATTGGACTGTTTACGTTACTTTTTTGCAATATTTTTTCAATAGGCGGTATATGTCATAAGTAATAATCTTCTAGCCTTTTCTATTATATTTTATCTTCACTTATGTATAAAGCTTTATTATCATATGCTTATAAACATGATTTTCTTAATGACCATTGTGAACACTCAACAGGTTAAATAACCGTAAAGCCAAACTAGCCCGTGCAGCTGCTAAGGATAATCGTGGGCCTTCTGGTGGTGACAATAATACTTTCACTGACAAACAAGGTGGCTCAGGAACCGACCTTGACCCTGAGAGTCCTGATGAATTCTCTGACCCAACCCCATCTACTGCCCAAGGGAGTCATTCGGGTAAGCATGAGCCAGGGCAATTTGTGGTGCTTACAGATGGTCAAGGAGACGAGATTGGAAAGGGTTGCGTGCACCAAGCAAGCGGCTCATGGTCTGGAACCAACCTTGAGGAATCAGGGCTGTGTGTGGTGGATGTTACTTATCTTAAGGTGGATAAATGGTCAAGTCTACCACACCCATGTGACGCTACTGGCACCTCATATGGTCATTCGGAACAAATACTTGGCGTAAAGAGAGTGCTGTGGGATGCTAGTAAACTTGTGGTACAGCCGAAGCCTAGATGATAACTTGTGGTGCTTTCCTTCCTTGTTGGTCAAACTTAAAACGCCTTTCTTTCTTTTCTGGCTGCACATATGCTAGAAGGTTGCGTATCGACTTTTGTTGATGAAAGCTTGTATAGGTTGACCGTTAGCAAGCCCTTTTTAGAGTCTCTTGACAACCTCTTGTGCTCTCTCTTAAGGTATATATATTTCGGACATGTGTAGGGAGAAATTAGTTAAGCGCTATTAGCCTCATATTGTTAGATAATGTCTTACATAATCTCTGGCCGGTTGGGTAATGGGTTAAAATGGGACATAATCTGGTTGATATGCAAACACTTTCTAAAACCTTTTCATTTTAAAATTTATAAATAGCTAGACTTCTAACACTCTGATTTACAACTTTTCTTTTGCATTAAAAAAACATTTTGAATATCACGACTAGTTTTATTGTTTTCTTAGCTTTTTTTTACCGTTCCCATTTTTTTTTGAAAGTTAAACTTCATTCAAAACAACGCAAAACTCACTCTCCAAGGCGGAGAATGAGCCGCGTCAACCAATTACACCATCTTAAAATTACATCATGTCTTCCAATCTATACAACATAATTTAAATTGACATAATTTAAAAACATTTATTGTTAAGTGAAAGTAATGTATATTGATTGCCCACCAACTAGAAATCTGAACAATCCGATGGAGGCCCATGGCTCATCAACTAGGAACCCACTTATGGTAACACACGTATCACACACTTCTACGTGGAAACATTGTTACCTTAATTTGATACTAGTAGGAATGCCCGCGCGTTGCGGCGGGTACATCTGTTTTACCCCTCGCGCATCGTGTTTGTTGGTTATTCGTTATGATGAAGTAGAAAACAATGATGTATAAAATATATATTATTAAAAACAGAAACTCATAAGTATATCTTCTGAATATTTTAAATAGGTACATCACAATAGCCCTTACTATTCCTTGTAACACCCTTAGATTGGCCTACGTCCTTCGGTGGGACCCTTTTATGTATCTCGAAGGCAGATAAGTATGCCATCATAGAGCGGTGCTTAGCATAGTGAAGTGGCGTTGTATCTCTTAATGACCATAAGATTGTTGTGGAAGTGATGTAATTACTAAAATGCAGTTTGTAGTGTGCAACATATTTATATTATTTTAAGGCACCCGCGAGATGCAACGGAGTCAATGATTTGCATAGATACTCTTGTTTTATGTTAGTTTGACAAGCGCCGTAACAAATATATTGGACCAAACAAATTAGTAATCAATATAGTTAAAACTACCAAATCGACTGATAAGAGCTTGTCTTCTTTTGGATATGTAAACAATTGGTGACTTCGTCAGATTAGAAACTTAAATTCTATTCCTAGAAGCTTATAGTAGCAGAGAAAACAAAAAACCATCGAGGAAGATGGTGATATTGCTCATGAAGTATCTCTACCATATTTGCTTATATAAACGTCAAGCCTACATATATCACTCACTTTAATGGGTTGAAACGTGTCATGGGTTGGGTGTGTTGGCAAACTTCAAGCCTACATATTCATTTGTGTGCAGAAGTGTCACATCATACTATCCTGCAACCACATAAATTTAAAAAGAAGATATAAATACATATGTAAGTTATGTATGTGAAGAGTCACCACATTATTTATATACCAAATACATGACCACTATTTATAAGGCTATATTGATACAAACATAATAAAGACATGGAGGTTATGAATGTAAAGAGTCACCACATTATTGTTTATTTCCTCATCAATTTTATAATTATGTTTAAATTAATTTCTTCAACAATTTAATATTTAGGTAGAAAGACAATTTTTGTGACATCCGTCACCTTCGTCTTTCGTCAAATTGACAATAATAGCCCTTTAAATATTTCCATTATAGTCCCTGAAAGTTTCGTCGTTTTCAATTTAATTTTAAAACGAATTTAAAACTTATCATTTATATATTTCCTATGTATCGGGTATAAGTTTTAATTAAACGCGTATGTTGAAACGTATTCGTAAAAGATTTAAAAAAAAATAGTTTTATAAAGTTTAAAAACATTTTTGGGGTAATATAGTTAACTTGGTTAGTGTGTTATAAAGGGGAAAACTAACCAAACTAGAACAAAACTAACTTAGTTATACTTGAGGGACCAAAAGTGACATTTCATAAAAGTTCAAATCTGTTTTGCCTCCTCCTCTGAACCACGTATTTCCGGCTGGAGACTTCGGCGGTCGGAGTTCTCCTCCGGCGAGGCTTCATAATTCATTTTAATTATTTGTTACACGCAATAATCAATTCTGAACGTTACATCATGAGTTTCCAACGTATAATCATCTTAAAACAGCCATTAACAGGTATAAAACTCAAGTTTAATTCGCGTGAAATGTTGTAACCGATCGCGTCTTTAAAACCAATAATTACGCATCATAAGGACCCGATAATATAAACTGAGCATCGCATCTTGTTCCTGAACCCTTACACATCTTAAACCCACCAAAAACGAGGTATAAACGTGTCCAGAAGCCTGTCAAATTAATGTGAAAAGTCGCGGCCCCTACTACCCTTTTTCCGGTTCAAATCACGATTTTAAGGTTAGTTTTTGGTGCCGTTTTACTCCTCGTGGATTCCTTTATAAAAGCCCTCTAATTCAGATCGTTTATCTTGTGTAAATCGGTCAATTGATTTTGGGTTAGGGTTAGGGTTCTTGGTTAGATGATTTGGGGAAGAAGATGACCTTTTAATAAGTTGTTAAATATAATTTCGTTTGATTAAAATCATTAAAGGAAGCATGTGGTGTAGTGGTTGCTTGTGTGTAAGTCTGGGCAACAGACTCAGGTTCGAGTCTTTCTAGGCCCATAGTTCCAATGTATTTTTTTTTTTGATTTCTTTATATTATTATTTAATCATTTATATTTAGATATAAATAAATACATTATACTTATAATATTCATAACTAATTCATTTTTGATCCAAAAATAATGAAAATTTAGGTGTAGCTTCTTAATACCTCATAGAAAATTGTCATATTTTTAGTTTTCTGAAAAATATCTATTTTCATGATTTTATTAATTTAAATTGTTTTAATCATATTTAATTGATTAAAAATTCATTTTTTATAATTTTAATCTCAAACTTTTTGGGTAATTATTTCTCATCATCATGAACTCATATAAAAATTATTGTTTCAGAAAACATTCATTTTTATTAATTTTCCTATTTTTAATCATTTAAACATGATTTAATCTCATTAAATCAGTTTTAAATATAAATAAGTTTATAAAAATTATGGGGAAATTATTTTTATTACTTTACATCAGAAAGTATCCATTTTATATAAAAATAGCATTTTTGGATCATGTCTTGAATTATTAGTCTTATTTATGTTTAATTAGACATAATTAAATATATATTTATTTACACTATCTAACGTCTATTTTATAAATACTTTTCTTATAAAATAGAGATATCCTTACGTTCGAAAGTCTTTATTATTATTAGTTTGGATCATGGTGTATTCATAATTATTTAATCAAATATTTATGATTATTTTATTTATTTACAATAAAATTAGTTAAAGTAATTAATTAAATTAATTTGTCGTAACTATTCAAAATATATTTTTATCTAAATATTCAATAGGTATAAATATATTACCTAAACCACATTTACAACCTTTCATATATTATTTGTGATATACAACTTCTATAATAACTCGACTTATGATAAAACTCTAATTCCCCAAATCGACTTAGCAAACCCTAATGCCTTAGACCCTAGTTACCTTAGACTTTTTAGACATTTCCTTATTAGTATGCTTACACATTATAGGTTGAATTCCTCAGAATTCCCATTACTTAGCTCACGACCGCTTAAGTTGGATTTTGCTCGCTTTAGCAAATTGTGAGTATATCTTTCCCCTTTTTACTGTTTTACTACTTTGGGGTGACTCATGTACCTATATATTAATCAAGTTTCAATTTCTTATACTTAATGCAATTCTCATGTGTGTTTGCTTTATGTTAATTGGTGTGTCTATGACTTGTCAAAATCATTAACCGCTGGGCGGCCTAGCTTTTCAATGAATAGTACTATGGTATACCCCCTTGAGACTCTGTTGAGAGAATCTTGGTCATTGTCTTGTTAATTCATTATTCAGTTGGTTAGTCATGTGTTAGTCATTATTCTCAGGTTTGGTTTTGAACGGATATTACTTATTACATAACTGCAAATGGTACCGCACATGAATTGCTAAACACTTTTCTACTATATTTATTTAAACAGGGTATGCTCACCAATACAATTTTTGTATTGACCAAAATATTTTGTACATGTTTCAGGTTGTTTTGAGACGCTTCTTTTAGGCTTTTGGATTTTATATTTTAGTCTTGTCTACATTGTATTTTAGCTAGACTTGTCACTTTAGAATTATTGCATCCTGTAATTTCATTTCAATGTAATAAATTATTTAATCAATGTATTCAAATTTGCACTTCAGTCCATGAGCTATTGAACAATCGTCACTACGTGACACCTCGATGTTTCCGCCATCGGTTGGGGTGTTACAGATTGGTATCAGAGCCATGGTTATAGGGAATTAGGTTATTAGAATGCCTTTTAGCCTAGACTATAACTAAGCTTACTTTCACGAGTCCTCTCGTGTATACTTCTCTCGTTTCTTATATTTTCTTTCAAGATATTTTCGTTATGATTATTTCTCGTTATTCTTTCGGTATTTTGCTTAGAAAAGAAGACACTCGTATTTCAAGATATCTTTGAGATAGGAGTGACATCCACACCTCAAAGAGTGTTTCCTTCAAAAAGAAACTTAACCACTAAGCTGGGAGTGATATCCTTAACTTAGTGATTGGTTTCATTCCACAATCGTTTTCACTTTTGAAATACATCTTTGAGTTAGGAGTGAAATCCACATCTCAAGGATCTATTTCTACATCTCGTTGATTATGAACTTTCTTAAATATTGGTAATCTATTACATACGTTAATCTTATCATGCACGTCATTACACACACTAGATTTACACATACTTCATAAAATGGTTTCATTTTGCATTTTATAAACTTGTAGTGCATATTTTACAAATCAAATATAGATCTTTTGTTTTCATATGACGTATCCAATATATGTTTTCGAAAGAAACTTGCAACTAATAATAAGACTTATAACATTTTTTCAAACTCGACTCCTCGTAAACACATATCTACGAAGATTTTTCAAATGAATCAGTTTTGAATCTAAAATACACTTCGGTTACTAAAAAGTTATCCCCATGCATTACTATTATTCTTTCAACTATATCACAAAGTTTGAGCAAACTATGTTTTTGATAAACGAAAATTTATCTTATTACACTCACACTCTTTCAGTCGCAAAACTTTTGGTCTAACAAAATATTGGACATATCCTTATCAGAATGTTACTAATTGTCTTTTATCATGTAGTGTATCTATGTAAAACTAACTAAAATTAAACCTTTATGTCAGTAGGCTATACGTTTGTTCTAAATACTCTCACTTATTGTAAATTTCATTATTTTATTCTTCCACCATTTTATTCATAGTATTTATAACACGTTATTTGTGATTATTTTCACACTGCTTATTTGCAAGAGTTCAACTCGTTTATTTTCATTTTGTGCAATTGTGCAATTTATTCGATTTATGCTATACTTACATACTTACTTGAACACATAGTTGGTATGCACATTTTCTTTCCTATTTTGAGCAAAACCCTGTTATACTTTTCATTATTCTGTTCATCATCATGGCCAACGAACATACTAGTCGATAACTCGTATGAGATCTAAGTCGGTGCCCACGTACGACTCGGATTAGAGTATTTCTTCAATCCGAGGGGAACGGTGTAAATCTCAGAGTCTATCAATATGGGTGTTTAAAGCCAACGATGTAAACAGAAACTACCGGTTAAGGGTGAACCCGAAAGGGAAGAACCTCTAACCATGTCTTATACTTACATGTTATTCACATTACGGTTAAAGGGAAAACCCGGAAGGGAAGAACCTCTAACCATGTCATGATTGAACATCATTTCATTACAGTGACTATTACATATTGGTTGCACGCATTTATTTCTGGTTAAGGTTATGGAAAAGCATAACACCTTAGTGTAAGGTAAATCGATGATTACGGTCCGGAACGCAATCATGGGTTTACAGGTACATGAGGGTGGTGTGTAATTCTATTTAGGCTGTTGGTAGACAATCAGTACGAGTCCAAAGTATCGGGAGTGTGGTGGGTCAGCTGCGGTACACCCTATATATAAGCATAAACGATACTGCGGGAACGGACTAGGAGTTTAACAAGAACCTACCCATTACTTTATAGATAGCTAGCACTTTCGATAAGAACGTTCTTACGTGAGCTTCATTCGTCTTCCTAGAGTATTTCTCTTGACCACCCACACAGAAAACACAAATCTTGTATACCCTCACACGCTCTTTTATTTGAAATCTTGTTACGTACCTTAATAAAGTTCAGTTAGAAACCTTTCTAAAGTAGGGGAGACTGCTTCATTAGTACCTCTGCCCCTCACCGTTACACATTCCCAAAACCTTTCATCTAACTCTCAACTCTACAACGTTGAGCCAACTGTCGAAGATTTTGAAACTTTTACTGTGGGTATTAGACAACTATTTTAAATGTTGTCGATTCATAAATAATGAAATTTTCTTTTAAAAATCTAGCTGACTTTTACAATGTCTTTTAATTTCATAGTAGCCTCCACTTGAAAGAAATTTCGAGACGAAATTTTCTAAAGTAGGGGAGACTGTGACATCCGTCACCTTCGTCTTTCGTCAAATTGACAATAATAGCCCTTTAAATATTTCCATTATAGTCCCTGAAAGTTTCGTCGTTTTCAATTTAATTTTAAAACGAATTTAAAACTTATCATTTATATATTTCCTATGTATCGGGTATAAGTTTTAATTAAACGCGTATGTTGAAACGTATTCGTAAAAGATTTAAAAAAAATAGTTTTATAAAGTTTAAAAACATTTTTGGGGTAATATAGTTAACTTGGTTAGTGTATTATAAAGGGGAAAACTAACCAAACTAGAACAAAACTAACTTAGTTATACTTGAGGGACCAAAAGTGACATTTCATAAAAGTTCAAATCTGTTTTGCCTCCTCCTCTGAACCACGTATTTCCGGCTGGAGACTCCGGCGGTCAGAGTTCTCCTCCGGCGAGGCTTCATAATTCATTTTAATTATTTGTTACACGCAATAATCAATTCTGAACGTTACATCATGAGTTTCCAACGTATAATCATCTTAAAACAGCCATTAACAGGTATAAAACTCAAGTTTAATTCGCGTGAAATGTTGTAACCGATCGCGTCTTTAAAACCAATAATTACGCATCATAAGGACCCGATAATATAAACTGAGCATCGCATCTTGTTCCTGAACCCTTACACATCTTAAACCCACCAAAAACGAGGTATAAACGTGTCCAGAAGCCTGTCAAATTAATGTGAAAAGTCGCGGCCCCTACTACCCTTTTTCCGGTTCAAATCACGATTTTAAGGTTAGTTTTTGGTGCCGTTTTACTCCTCGTGGATTCCTTTATAAAAGCCCTCTAATTCAGATCGTTTATCTTGTGTAAATCGGTCAATTGATTTTGGGTTAGGGTTAGGGTTCTTGGTTAGATGATTTGGGGAAGAAGATGACCTTTTAATAAGTTGTTAAATATAATTTCGTTTGATTAAAATCATTAAAGGAAGCATGTGGTGTAGTGGTTGCTTGTGTGTAAGTCTGGGCAACAGACTCAGGTTCGAGTCTTTCTAGGCCCATAGTTCCAATGTATTTTTTTTTTTGATTTCTTTATATTATTATTTAATCATTTATATTTAGATATAAATAAATACATTATACTTATAATATTCATAACTAATTCATTTTTGATCCAAAAATAATGAAAATTTAGGTGTAGCTTCTTAATACCTCATAGAAAATTGTCATATTTTTAGTTTTCTGAAAAATATCTATTTTCACGATTTTATTAATTTAAATTGTTTTAATCATATTTAATTGATTAAAAATTAATTTTTTATAATTTTAATCTCAAACTTTTTGGGTAATTATTTCTCATCATCATGAACTCATATAAAAATTATTGTTTCAGAAAACATTCATTTTTATTAATTTTCCTATTTTTAATCATTTAAACATGATTTAATCTCATTAAATCAGTTTTAAATATAAATAAGTTTATAAAAATTATGGGGAAATTATTTTTATTACTTTACATCAGAAAGTATCCATTTTATATAAAAATAGCATTTTTGGATCATGTCTTGAATTATTAGTCTTATTTATGTTTAATTAGACATAATTAAATATATATTTATTTACACTATCTAACGTCTATTTTATAAATACTTTTCTTATAAAATAGAGATATCCTTACGTTCGAAAGTCTTTATTATTATTAGTTTGGATCATGGTGTATTCATAATTATTTAATCAAATATTTATGATTATTTTATTTATTTACAATAAAATTAGTTAAAGTAATTAATTAAATTAATTTGTCGTAACTATTCAAAATATATTTTTATCTAAATATTCAATAGGTATAAATATATTACCTAAACCACATTTACAACCTTTCATATATTATTTGTGATATACAACTTCTATAATAACTCGACTTATGATAAAACTCTAATTCCCCAAATCGACTTAGCAAACCCTAATGCCTTAGACCCTAGTTACCTTAGACTTTTTAGACATTTCCTTATTAGTATGCTTACACATTATAGGTTGAATTCCTCAGAATTCCCATTACTTAGCTCACGACCGCTTAAGTTGGATTTTGCTCGCTTTAGCAAATTGTGAGTATATCTTTCCCCTTTTTACTGTTTTACTACTTTGGGGTGACTCATGTACCTATATATTAATCAAGTTTCAATTTCTTATACTTAATGCAATTCTCATGTGTGTTTGCTTTATGTTAATTGGTGTGTCTATGACTTGTCAAAATCATTAACCGCTGGGCGGCCTAGCTTTTCAATGAATAGTACTATGGTATACCCCCTTGAGACTCTGTTGAGAGAATCTTGGTCATTGTCTTGTTAATTCATTATTCAGTTGGTTAGTCATGTGTTAGTCATTATTCTCAGGTTTGGTTTTGAACGGATATTACTTATTACATAACTGCAAATGGTACCGCACATGAATTGCTAAACACTTTTCTACTATATTTATTTAAACAGGGTATGCTCACCAATACAATTTTTGTATTGACCAAAATATTTTGTACATGTTTCAGGTTGTTTTGAGACGCTTCTTTTAGGCTTTTGGATTTTATATTTTAGTCTTGTCTACATTGTATTTTAGCTAGACTTGTCACTTTAGAATTATTGCATCCTGTAATTTCATTTCAATGTAATAAATTATTTAATCAATGTATTCAAATTTACACTTCAGTCCATGAGCTATTGAACAATCGTCACTACGTGACACCTCGATGTTTCCGCCATCGGTTGGGGTGTTACAATTTTACCCCCTAAATGACTTCAATAAGCATTGTACTATAAGCAATAAAGGTTGTGTTTACTTAAATTTTGCGGGTATCCTTCACTGATACTTTATAATATAGTATAGAAGATAAAGATTCGGGTTGATTCATTAGCGTGAGCATGAATTTATGGCTTTTCGATTTCTTATTTCTTAACACAAATAACATAAGTAATTAACACATAGTAAAGTTTTTGTTTTCTCTTTATGCTAGTGTTTGTAAGTCCAAGATCTTCTCTACCGGGTATCAAACAAACAATCGAGTGCGGAAAACAAGATTGAATGTGAAGAACAAAAGATTAAAACGATGAAAAACACAAATAATCGATGCTTTGTATTGCACACGGTATGAAAACCGTCGGGTACAATACACCAATCACCAATGATCTCTAGAGAAGCTCTCTAGAGATATATCTATAAGTTTTTGTCAAATGAAAGGTCTAACCCTAACAATGAATCAAACATAACAATATATAGTCTAGGATTTACAACCTACAATCTCTAGGATTGTCTTGCACACAATCACGGTCTACAAAATTAAAAAATGTCTTCTCAAAGTGAGGTGTTTGAACAAAGACTTGAGGGTTTCAGTTACGTTGTTGGTGAAACCGTGGATGCACTAATTGACCGATTTACCGAACTAACAAATGAATCAAACAATGAATCAAACATAACAAATGAAAGGTCTATCCCCTCAATTCATTTGTGTCATTTGAAACTGGAACTTCATCTCTCCTCACATCAAAAACTCTGTCAATTTCTTTATTTTTCTCAAAATTTAACGTCTCGGTCTGCTTTGAAGCATCTTGAGACTTGACAAAGGTTTTTGATGGAGCCTGCTCCTTCTTAGGTTGTTTGTTCTTGGGTTTAGAGATTCGGACAGGGACTGATTTAGGTTTGGAGATCTCATCTTGATCCCTCGATGGTCGACTGGTTGGCTCTTCTATTGGAGGACCGTATCCTTTAACAGGCAGAGCCAACAACTCTTCATCCGACATAGGAATTGAAGAATAGTTTTCATTGAAAGGTGGAGGAATTTCCACAAATCCAATTCCCTTATTCCTCACGTCCTTTGGTCTTAACCTTAACTGGGTATTGATCATTTTTTCAACTTTGGGACTAGAGCAATCGAACTTTTTAAAATGAAAATCGGCATTTTCAAATTTAGATTTTAAGTCGATCAATTCCGCGGTCAAAGTATCAGACAGTCGTTTGAAATGTAAATATCGACACTTGTGATCACTCACCTCCTGATGCAAGCGTTTGATATCGAGTTTTTGTTGTTCGACCATTTCTTTATAAGAATTAAATTTCTTTTTAATATCCCAAGTGGCCATTTTCTCGTATTCAAGCTGCTTGTATGCAGAGAGAGTTTCTTCTCTAAAACCCTTAATTTTTAACCTGCATCGTTCAGTACAACATGATTCAGCTAAAATTTCAGCGTGTACCTCAGATGCGGATGGCACGTGATCATCCGGTTGTGCCATGAAAGCTTGAGCAGCGTGAGCGGCAGGAGCAGCAGATGTGATAGGAGCAGCAGGTGTGACAGAAGCAGCAGGAGCGACAGAAGTGGCGGGAGCGGCAGAAGTGGCGGGAGCTGTAGGAGCAGCGGGAATGACGGAACAGGTTGAATCTGAATTCGATGATGGAGCAGCAGAATTTGATGAGCATGTTGCAGCAGAGGTGATGTTATCCAATTCTTTGATAAGTGATATTAACTCATCCGGCGTCATTTTAGACCAGTTTGTTTCCGAAATTATCCGATTGACGTTCATAAACCAGCTACATGTTGGCTGATTTGGAATTCTTTTCAATGCGTCCAAAAGAATCTTGTTGACCCAGCGATTTGCCATCACGACCTCTGCATTTTTCATTTCTGACAATAGTTCGGTAAATCGGTCAATTAGTGCATCCACGGTTTCACCAACAACGTAACTGAAACCCTCAAGTCTTTGTTCAAACACCTCACTTTGAAAAGACATTTTTTTAATTTTGTAAATAGTTCGGTATGTATTGCACACGGTATGAAAACCGTCGGGTACAATACACCAATCACCAATGATCTCTAGAGAGGCTCTCTAGAGATATATGTTTTGTTTTTGTCAAATGAATGGTCTAACCCTAACAATGAATCAAACATAACAATATATAGGGTCCACTAATCCCTTGGCCCACATGGCCTAACCCAAGCCCATTAACTTAAACTAAGCCCAATTAACACAAATAGGCTTAATAAAGACAAGCGTAAACCTACTTAAATATAGCCCAACAATATCCCCCTAGGTTTATGTTGTCTTTATCATGGCTTAGTAGGAATAATCTTCAGATCTTGATCTTCCAATCTTGGGTTCTTTCTTGTTCTCTTGGAGGTAACTTCACAACTTTAATCATCAACAGCTTTTGCTTGAACATATTGCTAAAAGAGAACGTGAGAGGAGGATTCTCAGAAGCTCTTTTCTTTGTCAATCTTCTCTTTCAAGCAACTTTTCAGGTGCTTCTTCACTTGTACTTTCATTGTCAAAAGATGATTCACTTCAGGTTCTTCTGACTCAGGTACATCTTCTCAGTGTGGTGATTCATGCTTGTCAGCAACTGGAACTCTTTCATTCTTCATCAACCCCTGTTTCTTGATTTGTATAAACTCTGCAAATTCTCAGAATTTTGTAAGCAAATAATAAATATAACAGAGGGTCCAGTATACACATGAACACCAAGTACATCAGTGTACTTCATTTTTAAAACCTCAAAAACCTGAATTTTGTTTGAGAATCGATCAAATCCTCAAGAATGGTTAATTTTCATAAAAGAAAACAAACAAATTAAAATAAAAATTCAAACTAATTACAATGCATCTTTTTGGTGAGAATTATGTGCAAGAAGATCATATCAGCTTTGTCGAAATTCAACACACCGTTAGTATATATGTTCTGATAAACTTATTAAAGTGCCAGAAAGCAGTCCAAGACGATTACCAGCATCGTTTATCCACTTAAACAAACATACACACACGTCCTCAAGTCCTTTATTTTTCTTATTTTCGTAACGCGTGTTAGACCGAAATAACTGTGTGTCCCACATCATGACATACCCCCGCGATCAAGGTATGCACAAAGCTTCGTCATAACAGGTGAGTAAATTGTTGACATCTGTATGATTTACAAGGTCAAGATCATCGGTGATCAGGTCTGCATATATCTGGATGCAACAGAGAGACCAATGGATTCTCGACCAGGGTGAGGGCAAATACCAAATGTTTCGGTATGATCATTGCTTTAGGCTTTTGATTTGTGCCTTTAGCTTGAATTCTCTTTGAGAATTTTGGGTTTTGGCATTTTCCTTATTGCTCTTTTAAGACGTCCTGACTGTGCCTAGGTCAGCATATATCTGGATGCAGCAGAAGGGCAGCCAGGACATCCCCAGATGTATCAACAATTTAAAGACCTGAAATCTCAGACTTTGGCAATCTATCAACGCAAGATTTAAGACCATAAAATCATACGCCGATGATGTGTTCCCCACAAGTTACACAGTCCTTTATATTTATCATTAATTTTGGACTGAGTTCGTAGTGCAGTTTGCCTGCCAGTACATCATATAATGGAGCTGCAATCACACCTGATTTAATTTTCTTTTCGATTTTAAGGTGTGTCATTTCAACAGCTGATGTACTATCATTTCTTCTTTTTCGCACCATGAAATTCTCATTTTTGAAATTTTCTATTGTTTTTGTATTTTTCTGAGGATATATATCCCCCTAAATTTGTGCTTAAAATTGAGAATTTAAAGAACAAATTTACAAACTAAAACTAAGAAAAATCTTTTTGTGTTTTTCTAAAACCATTCTCGAATTAAAGACCAAACAATTTCAAAATTTTAACGCATCAGGTTTTGAACGTACCTCTCTAGCTGATTTTACCTCCGTTATCTCCTTTAAAGGAACCATACTCACTGTTTAAGAAATTAACATAAATGTATAACAGAGAGATGTCACCTGCCATGTGCATGGAACAACCTTTATCAACATACCAGGGTCGTCGACAATCCTCCTTGGATGTCCCTGCACTAAATGAGGAGATTAGTTAAACATTGGTACCCAGGCCATCGCGGTCCTGGGCACTCCTAAAGCATCTACGTAAGACACTTCTCTCAAGCACATGTCCTTATTCTCATTTAGAACTGGTGTTGCTGCCGCCTTTGGTTTCCAGGCTTGCTTAGGCTTAAGAACTGGTTTTGCTACTTTCGGAGTAGCAGCTTTTGGTTTCCCAGGTTGTTTTGATTTCTGTGGAGGAACAACCTTTCGCTTGTTCTTGGTAGCATTCCAGTCTCCATCAGACGGTTTAACTTTGGGATTCATGTCCTTCCTTGCCTTAGGTTTATCAACCTTCATTGGCTTGGAGTAGTAGTTATCCCTAGGCATAACCCTCTGATTCTGTCTATAATAGGGCACATAAGGACGACTTGTGCAGTTCCTTGCAATGTGACCGGTTCTTCCACAAGTGTAGCATGTCTGCTTCTTTGCATAAAGATCATATCCCGGTCTGTTTGATCCCACTGATGAATATGAGTGATGGGATCTGTTGGATGATTTGTTTGCAGGCTTCTTAAAGTTTCTGCTCTGCTTAGAACATCTTGAACACCCGTGTGAACAAGATTGTGCTTGTGATGATGACTGTCCTCGAGCTTTCTGTTTAACTTCATGAACCTGTTCAGAAGATTTAGCACAGGTAGTTTTTCTATGTGGTGGCACATATTTATCGGTCGTGCCATTGACAGATAGCTCGGAAACAGTCTTTTGCACATATGGTATAGCATCTGCAGACAAATTAGATTGTTTCACACAAACACCTGCATTGTTAGTGCAAACAATATCATCCCCCTCAATTTTAACCTCTACTTTTACTAAATCTGCACATGAAGTAGAAGCATCAGTAATATTCACACATTTAAAATCAGAGATTGTTGGCTTTATCACACCTGTGCCAACAGTCATGGATGAGGGATCCTTACATTCTTGTTTAATCTCGACTGGCCTTGAGCACACAGATTCTTCAGATTCCGGCTCAGTCGAGGGTGTGTCATTTGATTCAGTTAAGCCATTTGATTCAGAGACTTGTGGTGGCTCTACTGAATCCCCCGTTGACTCAGCTGCTCTAGAGGACTCACAGCTGGATTCACTCGATTCAACTGACACTGATTTCTCAGAGTCGGTTGTTTTGGGTGATTTGCATTTGGAGTCACTTTCAAAAGTTGGTGGGGCAGCTGGTTCAACGGTCTGTGGTGCCCTGTACTCTTCATAAATCTTTTTGAATGTTTTCATGAAATCAAACTCAAAGGGCACATTTGAGTCTGATTGGCCGGTCGGTTCAATTTGTTCAATTTTCGGTTCAGTTTCAAAAACGGTTTCTTTTAAGACATCATTCAATTCAGTTGTGTCATTTGAAACTGGAACTTCATCTCTCCTCACATCAAAAACTCTGTCAATTTCTTTATTTTTCTCAAAATTTAACGTCTCGGTCTGCTTTGAAGCATCTTGAGACTTGACAAAGGTTTTTGATGGAGCCTGCTCTTGCTTAGGTTGTATGTTCTTGGGTTTAGAGATTCGGACAGGGACTGATTTAGGTTTGGAAATCTCAACTTGATCCCTCGATGGTCGACTGGTTGGCTCTTCTATTGGAGGACCGTATCCTTTAACAGGCAGAGCCAACAATTCTTCATCCGACATGGGAATTGAGGAATAATTTTCATTAAAAGGTGGTGGAATTTCCACAAACCCTAGACCTTTATTCCTCACGTCCTTTGGTCTTAACCTTAACTGGGTATTGATCATTTTTTCAACTTTGGGACTAGAGCAATCGAACTTTTTAAAATGAAAATCGGCATTTTCAAATTTAGATTTTAAGTCGATCAATTCCGCGGTTAAAGTATCAGACAGTCGTTTAAAGTGTAAATATCGACACTTGTGATCACTCACCTCCTGATGCAAGCGCTTGATATCGAGTTTTTGTTGTTCGACCATTTCTTTATAAGAATTAAATTTCTTTTTAATGTCCCAAGTGGCCATTTTCTCGTATTCAAGCTGCTTGTATGCAGAGAGAGTTTCTTCTCTAAAACCCTTAATTTTTAACCTGCATCGTTCAGTACAACATGATTCAGCTAAAATTTCAGCGTGTACCTCAGATGCGGATGGCACGTGATCATCCGGTTGTGCCATGAAAGCTTGAGCAGCGTGAGCGGCAGGAGCAGCAGATGTGATAGGAGCAGCAGGTGTGACAGAAGTGGCGGGAGCGGCAGAAGTGGCGGAAGCTGTAGGAGCAGCGGGAATGACGGAACAGGTTGAATCTGAATTCGATGATGGAGCAGCAGAATTTGATGAGCATGTTGCAGCAGAGGTGATGTTATCCAATTCTTTGATAAGTGATATTAACTCATCCGGCGTCATTTTGGACCAACTTGTTTCTGTGATAATCCAATTGACATACTTAAACCAGCTGCATGTTGGCTCATCTGGAATTCTTTTCAAGGCGTCGAGAAGACTTTTGTTGACCCATCGATTTGACACTATGATTTCAGCAATTTTTATGTCTGACAGTAGTTCGGTAAATCTGCCAATAATTGCTTCCACGGTTTCACCAGGAGTGTAACTGAAACCTCCAAGTCTCTGCTCAAACACCTCACTTTGAGAAGACATTTTAATTTTGAATAGTGATCCCCTAAAAATCTAAACGTTTCACCAAAATTTTAAGACGAGCACCGGGTGTCCAACCGTAGTCAACAGTAAAAATTAGTACACAGTCTAGTCCACCGTAGACAACCGAATCAAACCATATGCCGTAAGGTCGATCCCCCCAAATTAAACTTGTACCCTCCAAAAGATACCACTATTATTTTTATTATTATTATTATTATTATTATTATTATTATTATTATTATTATTATTATTAAAAGTTGAGTCCACGTGACCAAGGTAATATAGTCAATGCAAATCACTTTTCCCTTTCAAATGTCTAGAGCCATATCTCTTTAACTTGAAATTCATCCAGCTCAATCCTCTTTCTTGAGAAACACAACCTTTTGTTCAGTCTCTATTCCTTCTCTCTCTCTCTCTCAATTGTTTTTATCACCTCGTCTCTCTCTTCCCTTATAAGAACACAGTCCACACAAATTAAGAGACAAACACCAGATCTAGAGCTGAATACAAGCAAGTATGTACGGGTCCCTTCTGGGTCCAGTGTGGAGACGGGTCGGGTTGGTGACGGGTGGAGGTAGGGTGGTTGTCCGGTTGGGTTGGGTGTGGTTTGGTTTGTGGCTGGTCACAAAGGTGGAGGCGAGTGGTGGGTTTTTCGAGGTGGGTGTGAGTGGTCGGGTAGGTAAATGGAGCAGGGGGATGTGATGGTGGCGTTCGGGTTAGGTGTTGGTGACCGGTGGTGTTGATGTTCCGGTTGGGTTTGGGGACTGTTTAGTGATGTCAGGTTGAAGGGGTTGAAAGATGACCGGAGGTAGTTCTCCGATCTGTTGTGGCAGCGGCCGGAGGTCAGTAGAACAGGGGGTCGGGTTGTTGTCCGAGTGGGTTAAGGTACGGAAACGAGTGGGGTCTGGGTCTGGTAGGTTTGAAGACGGTTCGGGTTTTCTGGGTTGGTCAGGGTAGAGGATAGGTGGTGATGAAGATGGGTGAGAGCTGGGGTCGAGTACGGGGTTTCTTGAGGGTCGTTGAAGGAGCAGGAGGGAGGAGTTAGGTGTAGTTATAGTTTTCCGGTGTGATGGGTCTGGTCGGAGGGTGGTTTTTCCGGTCAGATAGGTACAGGTTGCAGGTGTTTGGGTTGGATCCGGGTTCAAGTGTTCGAGTAGTGAGTTCGACCAAGACAGATGAGTTCGACCTAGTATCTGAGTTCAACCTCAACCCTGAGTTCAACCTTCAACCCTGAGTTCAACCTCAACCCTGAGTTCAACCTCAACCCTGAGTTCAACCTTCAACCCTGAGTTCAACCTCAACCCTGAGTTCAACCTCAACCTGAGTTCAACCTTCAACCCTGAGTTCAACCTCAAGTTCAAAGCTGACGTGGACGGAGTTCGAGGTGGGGTGTTCGAGTCAGACGTGGCGGTGTTCGAGTGACCTGTTGTTTGTGTTCTCGGATCCGGGTTGTCGAGTGTCAAGATGAATATGAGTTCTTGAAATAAGAAGGTGTTTGTGTTCTCGAGTGTAGTTCTCCAATGAAGTTGTCCGGCCACTATTAATTTTCCATCTCAAAATTTTGTTGATGATAACTTTTCAATAACCGACCCCCTAGAATTATGGAAACAAATTGACCACAACCAAAATAGATCTGCAATCCTTAAACACTTTATGAATAATCAAAATAGATCAAACACCCATCTTTTTCACTATTCTTGATGTTATTCAGAATTTTGACAAAAACAAATCTGCGAAAATTCTAAAACACAAAAAAACTGATTAGAAAAATAAAATTATTGAACGAGATAGAACATAAACCTGTCAAACCGAACAAGCGCAGCAGCAAAATCTTCTTCTTTTGATCTTCGAATGATACCGAACCGAGCCTTCGAAAGACTTCTTAGGCTCTGATACCAATTGTAAGTCCTAGATCTTCTCTACCGGGTATCAAACAAACAATCGAGTGCGGAAAACAAGATTGAATGTGAAGAACAAAAGATGAGACCGATGAACAATATATTATTGATGCTTCACCTTGCACACAATCTCTAGGATTGTCTGGTACAAGGTGGTGGCTCTTATGTTACAAAATGAGAGGATTATGAATGTCTAATGAATGTGTGACCCCAATAATGTAGCAAACATAACATTATATAGGGTCCACTAAAGCCTTGGCCCACATGGCCTAACCCAAGCCCATTAACTTAAACTAAGCCCAAATCTAATAAACTAGCTTAATAAAGACAAGCGTAAACCTACTTAAATATAGCCCAACAGTGTTTAATTTATTTTATTAATTAGAATTAGAACTTAAACAATATACAATTGCCGAAAGCAAAATAATATTGTGAACCACACTTCATACAATGTTTAACAAAAACATTAAATAGAACAAATATCTTAAAAGTCTTAAAACAAATATAGTTTACGTATAAAGTTATATTTGAGCATGCATATATAGATTTATAGAGTTAACTATTTCATGGCGTTCAAGGAGACCATGTTGATTGAAATTGAGGAAAGTCTTCATACCCTTCTCCAACCATCCTCTCCATCATCTGTCCTTCATGTCCATTTGTTCCCTGCAACATCAGTTTTCATATCATGCAGTAAGTGGAAGTAATATTTATAATATATTAGAAACGTATTAGCAAATCTAGAATGTTATATTTATAATTTTGTTCGTTTTATTTCGTTAACAATATATATGATTCAAGATACACAGCTTCTTAACAAGGATAGTTAGGAAAGCCATCTGTCACCTTCATAGGGGCCATATCGTCCAATTCAGTATAGTTGAGGTCAATAGGTCATAGAACATGTTGGCTTCTGAAAGCTTCATGGAGAGAAATTAAAAATGCAAAAAGAAGAGAAAAAATTGTACTAATTAATTTTGAAAAATATTTTCTCATCAATAATTCTGAATATTGTTTGTTTATTGTTTTAATTGTTAGTTGCACAATTAAATTACCTCAATTTGATTCTGCAACGATCCAATATAGTTGATTATTACATCCAACATCACTGGCATTCCCATTGTCTATAGCAAATAACTAAATTTAAATGGTGCAAAACAATGATATATTATGAAGATAAATTTTTGTAATTGTCAAAGAACATATGAACAAGTAGAAAAAAATGTATATATGTATATAAAGATTAACTCATATCTTTATACCTTGTAGCATCCGGAAACCATATCTTGCAAGCGTCTTAACTTCTCATTGATTTTTTTCTCTTCTCATCTAATGAAGACATAATTTTTTTTGGATAAAACAATGTTTCAAAGCATGAAATTAGCTCTAAGATTTTGTTTGGGGTTATGAAAAGACTATTAGCATTCAAGAAATTGATTATAATGAAGTATATATAATAATATAGATGAGGGGTTGAAATGTCGCACATTTAATATGCATCATAGGTTAGGTTGTATTTTGTGTTTTAAAAGTTGGACATAAGGGCATAATTGGGATATGATTTTAGGATGTGAGGTATTGGATTATGTTAAATTTACTAATATACCCTCCTAAGTGTCTTAATTGTCACAACTATGCCAATAATACCCTTAATTTTTTTGTTTAAATATGTTGTACATGTTGCTTGTTAAGTTGTATATAAATGCAAATTACCATGTTGTACATCACTCCTCCTTAATAAGATAATATAGATTAGGGTTTAACATGGAAACATTGTTGCCTTAATTTGGTATTAGGGTTTTAATTTGGTTCTAGTCCCAGACTACGACAGAGACTGATACTGTCATTATCATCATACTCAGTTAATTCCACCTATAGCAAAGCTTAAGGTAGGGTTTTAGGAGGGTAAGATGTAGACAGCCTTACCTCTACCCCTAAGAATAGAGAGGCTTCTTCCAGTATACTGTAAAAAGTTAAAATGTAAACCATATGACCAACCAATAGGACTCCTTTCTATTTGGTTCGATAACAATCCAGTCATGGTTCGGGTGGTCCAGACCGAAAATGCTCTCCCCTACATTTGCATTCGATCATTAACAGTCGCATCAAAGCACCTTCAAACAATAAAAAAATTCATTATGGGAAATAATCAAATGTAACTATGAATTTACCATGTTTTCTCGGTGTAATTATCACATATAAATCGTTCACACAAAATAAGTATTCAAATGTTCGTCCTTTTATTTATACTAGTGTTTTGAAAACCGGACCGACTGTCTAACTAGAGAATTAATAATAATTAAATTCATCTTATTTTATCATGTTTATTTTTATAATATTTATTTCGTCGTCCGGTTGTATAGTTTGAGCCTGAAAACATTGATTTATACTTTATAGAAATATAGAATTCTCTTTGATTTTTCTATGAAAAGGGCAAAATATTGAATGGCCCAATCCGATCGATTACATGCACGATAATTTACAATAGTTACACTCTAAGCACTAACTATACTAACGGAACTTTGTAACTAAACTAATGAGATTAAACCAACAAAAAATGACTAAATTGCTCTCACGTGCAAGGCACAAGACTTAACAGACAAATTTAACGTCCGTTTGTGACAATTTTTGTGAAGAGGAGGAAACGTGTTATATAATGAATACATAAGGGACAATTTTTGTAATTTACTCCATAAAAAGATTTAAATGCAGGTAAAATCAACCGAAACTAACAAGATTCTTTAATGTTACGAGTTAATACATATTGTAGTCATACATTCTCATAAGATCAATCAAAAGTACAAGCTACTTCTTAAGTTTTCCTTACACAAAAATGTGCTACCTACCATTTTGGCGTCGTTATGAACACCTTGTTTGGAATGTACAATGACACCTGGCATATGAATGAATCCCTTCTATCAACAAGAAGATTTACACATATTCTCTTGTAATTATATCTGCAAAATACATTCATAATCTGTTGTTTTGGTAGAGAACCTGAAAGATGTTAAAACAAAAGCGGAAGTATGAACTTGTGTTGTTAGATATACGCCAGTGAGCTCCTAGCGTTATCAGGCTGTGGCCGGCCCCTAGTAGGAGTTGGCGGTCTTTGATTATTAAGCTCCTACAATGAACAACAAAGATCATATGAATCACAAAAATTATAAATGATCGGCCTACTATACTTTCTTTAACTAGCCCATGGGACTAGACAAAAAGCTAAAAAACCTGCATCCAGTGGCGCTCTTCGACAGGTTTTGGAGACGTTTCTGGTTCAAGTGGTGGAGGCAACGGGTGAATCAGTTTTGGAACAACCACCAAACCTCTGCCAATCACTAGTATAGCTCCAGCATTATTGGCGGTTCCTAAATCCAATTAGCACAATTAAACTAGTCATCAAGATTCAAGTAACAAACAACTAATACACCAAACCAGTAAAATCCAATGCTTACCACAGTAGTTTGTCGCAGAGAAAAGGGTAATTAACTGTCCTTGAGCGAATCGCTCAAACCCATCCATTACACATTCGTGTGCTCTTATAATCAACTGAAGTTTATTTCTTTTACAGAAATCTGTAACCCTGTCAGGCTGCAAGTAGTTTAAAATTCATTATGGTATACTAGATGTCTCATAATAGGCGACCAGCGGGTCATTTTAAATTCTGGTAATTATTATCATTCCCGATATGTTAGGATGCTAATAATCAAAGGGAGTGGGAGTTTCCACCATTAACCAATTGCATCCCATAACACCTTTGCAATGGGACATTCTGACTAATAAGTGAGTTTCGGTTTCAAGAGCTTCATCACACCGCTTTCAAACTGATAAATAATAATAAAGCCATTTAATATGAAAAGAATGCATGCATAGCATTAGCATACCCCGAAAGTAACAAGGCCCGGTCCCCTTGCATTCGGTCTCAAACCTTCCACACTATCGTTTTCGGTTGGGTCAGACCTGCAAGAGAAACATGTATCAAGAAAGTGATGCTTTTATATAATTTCGCGGAACTGGGGATCCCTTGCTATCATATTATGACCTAATTTTGAAGTTTAAAATGTTCTGGAATATTATATATAATACCATAGTAAATCCATCAAGACAACAGATCCAGCATCCATGTTTATGGGTCTTTCTATTTTCTCAATCTGTTCAACTGAATAAATCGACCTTCCTATGCCACCGTGCATACAAATAATCTTTTGCTCTATAAGTGCTGCAAGTGGAAGATGGTTAAACAGCTGATTGAACCGTTTCCATGCCCAGATTCCATCGTTCTCTCCCTATACAAAATCATATATACATAACTATCTCCTAATAAGTAATAACTAATGATCATTCCACCAGTGGCGAAGCTTGACCCGAAGGTTCGGGGGGTCGGAAGTCACTAGTTTCGGGGGGTCGAAACCCTATATTTCCAAAAAAATTTATACGAATACTATATAATCGGAACTTCTGCGCGAAAATTCGGGGGGTTCGGCCGCCCCCGCCTGCCCCAACTAAGCTGCGCCACTGCATTCCACACATACCATCCTCTCAATGCATTCGGACGAAAACCAAACAGTGCATTTACATCAGCAGCTTCATGATTCCCGCGTATTAAGTGAACACTTTGGGGATAATTAATCTGCAAATAGTAAAAACAAAATATATTACCACCTGTATTGAAATAGATTATCAAACGGCCAGGGATAATATATAAGAAGCTTTCCTTAAGAGCGAGGAGCAAAGTGATTGTCTCCAGGCTATGTTGTCCTCTATCAACATAATCTCCAAGGAATAAATAATCGATATACCTGAAAGGTAGTAAGAATGTTAAAACGTTCGTGTTGGAAATATAAAGTGGCGTGTATGACCATACGTTATATCCCCAGCACTGGAAGGGAATCCATATTCATCAAATAAGCGCATCAGATCAGTAAACTGTCCGTGTAGATCGCCAAACACTTTAATAGGGGCTTTCAGATCGAGAACTGTAGGCTCTTGTATAAATATCTGCTCTGCAGCATTGCAAAGCTCTCCCACTTCATAAGCATCCAGAAAAAACTTCCTGTCTGCAGGTGGGCTCCAGTTTCGAGGCTTAAGTAAAGTAGCAATCACCTGAAAAAAAAAAAAATCACATTATAATCTATACTTTGCATACAGCTTCCCAATTTCAACCCGTTACTTGCAAATCATGTGTCGAGTAGGTTGTTTTTTGTTAATCTAAATTGGTCAGATCAAAATATTTAGCTAAAGGGTAACACGTGAAACGGGTCAACCACTGCATGTGGCACAAAGTGTTTATTTAAAGCATACAACCTCCTAGAACACTTGTAGACTATTATTGTGATAATTCGGTATTTAAGATTATATTTAATGAACAAAAAAGTGTATGCGAGTCTACCTGCTCGGCCCCTTACAACATTTACTATAGATTGCCCGTTTCAACCCAACCAACCAACCCACCTTGCCAAAAGAAGAACTACACAGTCAACACAGCTTCTAATTCCTACCTTTTTATGTAAGCCTTGGGGCGACTTCTGCCTCGTGAACCTTTTTGCTGACATGTCATTTGGGGA
The DNA here is from genome assembly GCA_030844895.1 of Ambrosia x helenae. Classification (NCBI taxonomy): domain Eukaryota; kingdom Viridiplantae; phylum Streptophyta; class Magnoliopsida; order Asterales; family Asteraceae; genus Ambrosia; species Ambrosia x helenae. Next base: position 131,607,455 of record CM061228.1, on the reverse strand, counting down.
AGGCATCATACGTCTACTCTCATTTTCAAAATGATCAAGTGACAACTGCCTTACCAACCCACCAAGGTTTCCTATGGCTTCTCTAGCAATCACAACCTGCAGCAATATAAATAACATGCTCGTTTAACCTAAAAACGATGAAATCCAGCACACAAATCATAACAAAAAGAACACATACAGCTCTATGGTGAAGTTGCACATCTCGAGGTTCAACACCACCCTCTGAATTAGTCAGCATGGTTTGTGAGTTCACATTTGAAATCATCATTTCATGAGGATTTGCAATATGTGTTTGTGCAGCTTGCCAGCTTGCATAAGTAGCATTCGCTTCTGCCTGGGCTTGAGTATGTTCTTTGTCAACACTGCACGCGTAAGGTTGTGTTTGATTTATTATTGAAAAGTTCATATGGTACAAACTTTTTGCATACATACAATACAAGATAACCAGGGTATGCACTATACTATAATAGAAGTTCATGCTTTAAATACTATTAAGTCATTTAAATTCTGGATAACCAAGCGCATACCCTGCCTTCCAGGCCCATCCAAAGAAGGGAACTCAAACATAACCTTAAGTCGGTGGGTAAGGGACTTTCAGATCGATCATCATGAGATATAGGATCAAATGGGTGCAAATTATTCGCCCTGGGAGTTGTCGTGCTTGAACCCCTTTCCGATGTTAATCCAGAATTATCGGCATCCGCATGAAAGGGTGAATTCTCTGCTATGAGAAAATCACCTAACAATAGATCTGCTCCACATGAAAAAAAAGTATATTAGGACTCAGGTACCAAGATTTTTGTCTTGTCAAGGTTTAAAGTAGGCTGCATTTGAGTCAAGTCAAAACCGAGCTTGAGATCATTCAATTTAATTCGATAGCTTGACGAGCCTTCATTTAGCATGTTCAAGCTCAAAGCGCACAAATTTTTTAACGAAAATCATGCTCAAATTAGGGAGATTGTGAATATTTGACCAGACCAAACTTGAGTCTGAGTTCAAGCTTGAATAACTCGATTAAAGATCATATTCGTAAATCCCTACAAATTAGATATAACATAGGGCTAGAAAACTTGATAAATGAGCAAGATGAAATAAAAGCTCATCTTATTTACGATCCCAATATTATGTGTGTGTGTGCATGTTCGAGTTTTTTTTTATAAGCTCGAACTCAGCCTTGACTTTGATATCTATAAAAGTTCAACTCATTAAAACCTAGTTTAGAGAGGAAAACCTTACCTCCCCTAAGACCACCATACACATATAAACGAGAACCAACTGATGACATGGCATGCCGACAACGACGCATGAGATCCAAAGAAGAATCATCAGTTTGTTCATTTTCATTGTGTGAAGAAGTCACCAAGCCATGTCTATCTAACCAAACTCCAGCAGCAGTGTCCAAAACTGTAAAAAGTAATCACATTGTCAAGACTCTGGTATTTACTGATTGATTATTGTTGATTTATAAACTAAACTTATGTTATTATTTGTGAATATTTGTAAATATGTTTTATTGTATTTGAATCTAGTACTATGTAGTTATTTGTAATTAAGTAGGATTGTAATATGTCAAAGACAAACAAGACAAGATGGCTGCAAATGGGTCAGGAAGAAGCATCAAAAGGCTGCAGCATACTCTGATACTCTGATGGCTGGAAAATGACTGAAAAGACTATGTTACCCCTGCTAGTTTTTTGGCGCCAAACATATGAAAGGGTGGCAGTTGTGTTTAACACAAACCAACACAACCGTTCGATGAATAACTGTCAACAAGTCATGACTTTTCTGTTTGTATATAATAGACTTTCATGTACTATTGTAAAGGCACCAAGATTGTTTACAATAATACAATCCATTTAGTATTCTGTTCGAAAGTTTCTTTTGATATTTCTGTTTCTATTTTCTGTTCTATTCGAAAACAATAATCTGATTCCTTACATTCAGTTCTGATTTTTCGAATTCTGTGTTATATCCATTCTATTTTGTCTAATATTCACTGCACATCAGTTTTGTTATTCCAACAATTATACTATACTAAATCAAATACAATTTATATGGCAAACATCATAAGTAAACCAAAAATTAACCTGCAACAGCCGATTCGCCATCAACCACACGCCCTCCCCTAAGAGTACCTCCTGTGACATGCAATCTAGTGCCAACAAAAACCTGACGGCAAACCACTGAGTTTCTAAGAAAAAAAAGTTGAAATCCGGGTAAATAAACCTTTTACGCTTCATTTTTAGTTTGAAACGGAAGTGTTCCATTATACGAAATTTACAAGATTGTTTCAACAGGCGCGTGCCTTGTATGAAAAGCTACTACTTACCGCGGCATGTTGGTACCTTGATGACGGTGAAACTCCAGGTGCAAGAGTCCATTTCCATTGTCCGTTTTTATGCATAAGTAGTCCATAAGCATCTGCTAAGGGCTGTATATGCACAAATAAAACCATTCTTCAGCGCAAATAAACCGGTTTGGAAGTAATAATGTGTTAGCTAATGACAATCCATGATAGTTAAGTATAAACTTGAGTTCTAAGTTTACTTTTCGTACATCCACGAGTATATGTTGAGTTTCCCTGCTTTGCGTATTAGCGACTTGGATTTATACGGATGAACATAACTGATTTGTTTGAGTATGCACAAAACTGTTGTGCAGGGACTCGCAAGGAACAGAGGGTGCAAACTCTTTGATATACACACAATGTTCTTTATTTCCACACAAACAAAATGATACAATACATGGGTATTTATACCCTTACAACACAGGTGGTTATTTAACCGTTTTTTAACTTAACCGACATGTCCTTTCATTTTGGCGCCAATTCTGTGGTTTGACTATTTCGGTTGACTTTGATTATCAATTCAATTTCTTGATTACAAACTTCTAACAGTATTTGTTTGCTGGATGAAATGTAAGGCAACCAAAGCACAAAACTAATAAACACCAAGTCTTACCACGCCTGAAGAGTCTCTTCCACCACAAAGCAAAAACATACCATCCGAGCGAGCACTGGCTGTAGCATACCTGCAAAGAGTAAAATACATGATATAAATATGCATATAATGTCCAATTAAATCTGCAATTGCCATGACAATGTATAAATGTAACATCATTATAAACTCTTCACACAAATCCCCTTGACAACTTCCAATATAGTACTCGTAAATTAAATACATACTTACATTCTAGCTGAAGGTTTATCTCCTGCTGCATTTAGCCTCAGCCATTCATACGGCTTTTGAGCAGTATCCAAAGCCCATGCATCTGAAAGCACTTTCTTTCCTAGAGAAAACCGATGCTATCATATGTTCTTGAACACTAATTAATAAAGAGAATAATTGCTAAAATGTGAATTGAACTAACCATCATTGCCACTAAAAGTTACAAGGTATCGTTGCGCAACCAAGTCCATGACATGACCATAACGAGGTCCAGGACCTTGACCTTGAACAACGACTCTGCACTCAAAACGACAAAAAACCAAACCAATATCTAAACTTTAGAAATAAAGACTATAAGTCCAAATTTTGATTATATTAAACTTACCGGTGCCATTTGTATTTGTCGTTACTCAAGTCGAGTACATAAAGATCATCGGTAGAATGGCCAGCAGGACCTATGCCTCCCTACCAATTCAGCATCAACTTTATCATACTCGATTACCTAACTACTATCTTAGCTAGGTCATAAATGTTATTTCTAATCACCTGAAATACAACCATGGTTCCAACAGCCGCAGCTGCATGAGCAGCCCTAGGTGAAGGAGCTTCTCCAGCCGGTCGCATTCTGAATAAGTTTTCACAAATCAATATTAATTTCTAACCAAATTTATACAATTAATATTATCATTTTCCATGAACAATATACAAGTGAACCAACCTGGTCCATTTTTTAGTAAGAATATCATATGCATGCACTGAATTTGTCACACCAGCTAATCCTAAATCCCAAAATTAACATAAACTTATTATTTTGCATGCATAAAAAAATCCATGCACGTATAATAATAAAAGAAAAAACAATGATGATTACTAATGCCAGCGTTGGCGGAGGAGGCGCCTCCTTCAATGGCGGTGGCGCCACCGAATAATATTAATCTAGGACCGCGAGATTTGGTTTGTGCAACGGCTGTAAGAGTGTGGCCGCAGCGAGGGCCAGGAGCGTCATCACCTGCGTCCCAATGGGCGTCCAATGGAAAATATGATGGAGCTGGATGTAGCCACGGCTTTGATTCCATCAAAACCGAAACCGAAACCGAAAGCAAAATCAACCGATTTTATTATCTAACTTATGAAAAATGAATTAAACACAAACCAACTCCGTGTTACTGGTGGCGGAATGGAGATTATCTGTGGGTGTTGACACCTGAATAGGCGTATCGAATTGTAATTCTTCAAAATTTATCTACGTAAAGGATATGGAATTTTATTTTATTATTATTATTATTATTATTATTATTTGTAAAGGATATGGAATTGAGGAACAAAATTGATATCAATAAAAAGCTGATGAAAACAAATGGGAATTATAGATGAAATTATGGCAATGTGATTGAATAGGTTAAAAGAATCGAATCGAATTGAATTGAAACGTTGGTGGGATCATTTGATGAATTAAAAAAAAAAAAAACAGGGGAATGGATAGGTTGGCATGGCTTTTTCTCTCGTAACTGTCCCCTCTCAACGAACTATATGGAAAGGGGCACTGCTGTTGAAATTGCTCGGCGCTTATGACTAGCTTGTTGCTCGTTCAGAAAATGTTTGAAAAATATTTGCTTGATTTTTCGTTCGATTGTAAACGAGTCGATCGGCTTGGTTCGGTTTGTAAACAAACCAAGCATTAGTAAAGGTCCGCTAAAAACTATTTCGTTTTGATTAATACTAACCAAATTTAGTCTTTGCTATCTTTGAGGTTTATTAAAACAGTTAAAAACCAAATCCTAAATTAGTTTCAAAGGAAGCAGGAAGGAAAATAAAATGATAATACATATATTAGGTCGATGATGCCCTCAACAATAGGTACGGAATTTCAACACAAGATTATTCATAGTTATTTGAATGGGAAAATCACCAAAATAGCCCGTTGACCGAGAGATTTACGAGAATGGCCCCCTCCCATCTCTTTGGAGAGACGGGTCACCAAGTTCGAGGCACCCAAAGCCTCTTTAAAGAGGCTTCCCGTAAGTTCCAGTAGCTATGTGCCACGTGTCTATTTACCTAGAAAGACGGACACAATTATTATTTTATTAAAAACCTCCTCTCTCTCTCTCCTCACTTTCTCTCTCCTCTCTCCAAATCCAAAGACGTCTTCCGTCGTTTGTCTCTATTCTCACCTAATTTCAAAGTTGAAATTCATTCTGACTCCTCTCTCCAAATTCATTCACTTTGCTTTATTATTATTATTATTATTATTATTATTATTATTATTATTATTATTATTATTATTATACCTAAACATCTGAATCAAATATAGAAGCATTGCAGTTAGATTATTAGATCTGGCGGTGTAATTATCCGGCTACTTGTTTGTTGTGATGGTGAAAAAACGGTTGGGCACCGGAAAAAGAAATGCCGGTGCCGGTGAAGCAACGGCAACAGAGTTATCGGAATTTACATAAATGGAGCCAGTGACATCTCTTCGCGGGCCGGTGAACATGTTACAAGACAATGAACAACAATGAACATGAACAATGAACCGACCGGTGAATGAATCTTGATTCTTGTTCTGTTCTATACCGAAGACGTCTCCGGTGAAGCACCGGTGAGTTCTTCGTCTTCTCCGGTGAGTTTCATTATCCTCTGTTTTTTTTCTTGTTCTTCGTCTTCACCGGAGACGTCTCAGGTCTTTCTCACGTCTCAGGTCTATCTCGGGATCAACAACGACATGTGGCGGTCCTCTGTGGCTGGAATCGAAGGCTTCTCGGGAGACGCTTCAGACGGGTTGGGAAACGTGACCCGTCTCTCCAAAGAGACGGGAGAGGGCTATTTATGCTTTTCACTCGGTCAACGGGCTATTTTGGTGATTTTCCCTATTTGAATTGGTAGTGCAAACAGAGTATATCAAATTTTCAAATCATACAAGTTGTACTACTTTTCAATTAGATTGATCGGCACAGCCATAAAAATGAAATTCCATTGGGCACAACCGTAGAAATAGAAATAGAATTCCAAAACCACAAAAATGTACACATTTTCATTTAACTGGTTTCTACGGTTTCATTCGAGAAGCAACCACTACAGGGGTTGGTTTGTATTCTTACCACCTTAAGTCAATTTCAGAAAAGGCGGTTTCATTCGAGAAGCAACCACTACAGGGGTTGGTTTGTATTCTTACCACCTTAAGTCAATTTCAGAAAAGGGTGGCAGCACAGCTTATTGCCCGTTTACCCGCTATCTTGATGTAATTTTTCGCAATTATGTGGTAATAGAATTATTTGTATTGTTTTTAGCTTTAGTTATGAGATAATTTACTCAAAACGGCATAGTTTTTAAGAGGTTTCACATCTAACCTTAGGTGTGCAGCACCCTTATATTCACTTCCTTCAATTATGGGTATGTTTGGCAAAACTAGCCGGTGTCTGGTAGCTATAGCATTTTAAACATATTTTGGTGTTTGACAAAGTAGTTGCAAACTTTTAATAAAATGTATAAAATGACCAAAATAGACATTTACTAAAAGCTTGTATGCATGTTTTTTTTTTTTTTATGATAGAATGTGTTTTTATCATTTACTTATTAAAAGCTTGTAGTTAGTAGGAGTTTCTTCTTAAACGCTAGTACTAGTAGCTTTTCAATACAGAGCTTTTTCTTAAACGTTCGTTCCATGAGCCAACTTTTTCATTGTGATTTCATCAAATTATCTACTTCCACCCTCAAATTCATCAAGATCACTTAATACTTCCTCCTGATTTCTTTTGCCTCTACCAAAGTCCTTGATTTCTAAAGCAAGTCCATCTAGCTCAGATATTTCAAGTCCATCTTTAACAAGCATAACCATCCCTTTTGTTCATGATGACTTCTTCAACTTCCTTTCTTTTACCATGGCAAACCAACTTCTGCTTATAATTGGGACTTTGCATTGCTTTTGAAGTTTGCTAAAACAAAATCGTCGTTTTTTTTGCTGCTTCATTTCGGTTCCCTGTAGCCTCAGCTTCATGTAGTGCTTAAACAAGATGAAATATACTCTTGTATGACACAGCCAGAGTTTGAATAATTAAAATACAATCCACCACATCACTCTCATATATCAAACGTACCCCACAATGCGAAACCGATCCTTGAGGAAGTTTGATTACCATAGAGTCACCAGGCTCCACCAAAAGTGTTGTACCATCAAGTGGATACATGACACACATGCAATCTTTTAAAAGGTTTGTTGTGAAACGACGACTTGTGTTACCTTTGAAACGATGACTTGTATTTTTCGTTTTATTGCATATTTTAGGAACGAGGCTGATGTTGGCTTCGAAGGTGTTTGCACATAAGATGATACCACAAATGTTGCTGTCCAGGCGCGCTGGTGCGACAAAAGATAAAACGTCACCCCTGGTTTGATGACTGCACCAGTCCGGACCCTCTTCCTTCCATGGAAATCGGATCCTCAATCTTTTACTGAAGGGTGATTCCTGGTGTGTGCATTCAAATGTGTGTTACAACTTACAAGCAGCAAGGCAGCATAATACATGGAAAAGATTTAAAACACGACTACAAAAATAAATGTTCTAGGGAGGGATTGCATACCTTGCAAACTTTAATACGTACCGAGGCATCTAATGAATCACAGTCAGGTGCATGTATATTGTCAAGTTTAATGGAAGAAGTGGAAGAAACCGTAATTGCCTACAGGAGTCTACGTTAAGGTAAAGCAGTTGCGAAAGGTTGCTTAAGCTGTCAGGAAGGCTAGAAAATGCGTTGCCTGAAAGGTCTAACTCCGTTAATGACACCAAATTCCCAATCTGGTTGGGTACATGGGATACGCTGCACTCTTTAATACTTAACCGACTCAGATTTGTTAGTCCTGTGACCTTCATGAGAAAATTAGGGTCTTCGGTTCCAGTTTGAAGCAGAAGACAAATTCAAGGACCGTAAGGGATTTTAACTCGGTAATATTGCAAGGAAGTTTCTCCAGACTCGAACAAACATGTGCTATAATGGATGTAATGTTTCCAGGAAGGTATGGAATCGATCGTATACTTGGGCAACTGTGCAACTTTATTGTGTTCAATGCATGGAGTTGGAGAAGGCTATCAGGATGGCTAGGGAAATTGGTATTGTATAAGTGCAAGTGTTTTAGCGAAGCTAGGCTTACGACTCTACCTGAGATCTTTGATAGGTTGCATCTATGAAGCTTTAGCGTTGTTATGGGGCTTTCTTTTAAGAGTACAGCAAAGGATCGTTAACCTCGTCAGGTTCTAATTTCGTGGTTAAATCATTGTTGCCGAGATTGAGTTGTCGTAGAGATGCTAACTTGCCTATCGTTTCCCAAGGGATACTCTTCAATGCTATGGAATTCCTTAAATCCAAGATAGCAAGTTTTTGAAGGTCACCGATTGAAGTGTGCAACTCTTTTAAGTTTCTGCAACCTGTAAAGTACAGTTCCTCAAGATTCTCAAGACCAGAGACACTGCCAGTCTTGGTTAACGAGCGTGACCAGCTCACGTCCAGAATTCTTAGCTTCTTGAGACACTGGAAGCACAAAAATAAATACATGTCTGTTTAAAAAAAATTAAGATGTTGCTTTATTCTTTATTTATCCACACGCTTTATAATTTATATTGATACGTTAACAGGAAAATGAATTGGCAGATGTCAATCCCTCGCGATGTTACCACAGCAAAATTCAGGCGTCTGTCAATATTTTAGAATGCAAAACTAAAGAAATTAAATAAATATTACATTATGAACATTCAACACCAACGGTTTTACATAATCTCACTTCAATCGCCACAATATCCCTTAAATAATAGGCATAGATATGAAGAAAATTAAGAGCATAGTACATATTTACATAAGCTGACTTCAATCTCCACATTGATATACATATTACAACATATTTATATCATACATTCATACCTTTTTTAAAGTCTCCTTACTTGAGTATATCTAAGTGAAGGAAACAAACTATCTAAGTGAAGCGAAAAAAAATCATAGAATAGTCGCAACTTTTTTTGTATCTCAAAAACACTCAACTTTTAAGATGTGTCTGTTTTTTATTAATAAATATGACATGGAAATTAACGAGGCTTAGGCGGATTTTAACTTTAAAAAAATTAAAAAAGAACCCCTTAAAAATGTATGTAAAACCACTTAGCAAACTTTGTTAATACTCTTTTGTTCATCATCTAAAAAAAACATTTAAAGCTGAATTACCAAATGAAATTTGTAATGGATTGTTAATGCTTAGGGTTAAAGAAAATTAATGTTTAAAACTCACCTAATCCTTTTTAATTTCCATGTCATATTTATTGATATATTTTTTTTTTTAAGAAAAATATTGAGATAGGCTCATAGGTTTAACTAAGTGCATGCGAAATAAAATGTCATCATATCATACCTTACTTCCTTCCCAAAGTGTTTCTGATATGCTAACTGTGATTTTTTAAGGATTTCATGTTAACTCTGTTTTATTGTTCTAATTTGTAACGGATAAGTCAGAGTCTGTATTGGCATGCATTTAATCTTACCTTCGTTTGTTCCCAAAGCGTTTCCAATTTGCTTTTTGTGAGTTTTAGAACCACAACATCGGCCATCTCAACATTATCCAAGCTTTTGAAAGGGAACCAATCCCACAACATGTATTTTAACTTTTTGAAACATAAGTGGGAGAAAATACTCTCAGAATAGTCAACGCCCTGCACATGAATCAACCTCAGATTGCTCATATTTCTAAAAGCATCCAGAGTTGCGTCCTGCATTTTATGATACGATTTCATTCTAATGCTTTCAACTGATTCTGTTCCCTGTTAAAATACAAAGGTTAAGTTAATGTACATAAATGCTTTGATATCATAAACAGAAATATATCATACCGAACATTCTGTCAGTACACGCTTCACATCCCTTTCATCTGATAATCTAGTGCGTTGTCCAGGGTTGTCTTCATTTTCTTGTCGGACAATTTCTTGTCCCATTTCCCGAATCACATGATGCATCCACAATCGATTGTCCGGTGTTATTTTAACAAGAAATTTATCAACTAGAGGTTGAATGTCAATATTTGGGATGAACGCCGAGTCTTCATCCCATAATACTTTAACAACGGAATCCATTCCCATTCCATCAAAGAAAAGAGCAATATCCAGAAATAACTTTTTGAGTCTTGGAGTAAGCGACTCATAGCTCGTCTGTAGCTGCTTTTGAACATCACCATGCGGAATTCCTTTTAATGTCTCCAATATGCTTGGCCATTGTTCCCTTTCATATTGCTGAAAATGGCGACTCCAAACCTTAAGAACCAAGGGGAGCCCTCCAGCACGGCCCACAACTTCTTTTATAAACATCGTGCTAACAGGGTCATCTCTTAGAAACATAAGCCGAGTGAAGAGGTTAAGAGCTTCCCTTCTATTCAACAACTTTGTATGGTATGGCTCGTATGGTATATTACCAAGGGACCCTTTATCCCTTGTTGTCACAATTATTCTACTTCCTTCGTAGAACCATTTCGGACAAATACCTAACACTTCCAACTGCTGGAAGCTATCAATATCATCCAGAACCAAAAGAACCTTCCGACCTCTTATCAACTTTCTTATCTTTGTAACGCCTTCATTATGATTACTCATGATTGAAAACTTATTTTCATGAGTTAGACAAGATACGAGCGCCTTTGGCAACTCAACCTTCCAATTCGGAACCTGACAAATGTAATGGATATCCGCAAGAAAACAACTAAGATCAAAACTTGCGGCAATTCTATTAAACGCCTCTTTGACAATAGTCGTCTTACCTATCCCACTAAATCCAAAAACTGCAACAACCAAAACACGATCTTCCAAGTTTAACCTTAACGTGGAGATGAGTTCTTCTGCCCGAGATCCTATCCCAACAGGGTGGTCTGTAACATACAACTCTTGTGGTCTTTGCATCTTCTCAAGATCTTTAACAATTTCCAATACGAATTTCCCCTCATCCCTACCAAGTTTCAGAGACAAATTCATTAATAGCCTCGTATTACTTTCAGTCAAGGTTGTTACCTGATGAATAATAACTTGTGCAACACATCAACCTATACATGACATACACATGCATTGGGCATGTAGAAATTTGAAGAAAAACTCTGTGTTGAACGAGTACTTATTCTCTAAGTTATTTTCATTACTTCACTTCAATGCTAAATCACTAAATGTTTTCTTTCATCTATATGCGATTTATGTTAAATTGTTTCATAATAAAAAAAAAAAAAAAAGAAGAAGAAGAAAGAAACACAGAGGCATAAAAGACAACAAATATGAGGGGAGATATAGAAAGAGATTTGGGGATTAAACAAAAATTTTGGTCATTACTATCATAGTTATCAAAGGCGCTAGGCGCACTCAAGGCACATAGGCCTCGCCTGAGGCCTAGGCACGGGGAGCAAAAAAAGCGAGGGTCTGAGATAAAAAAAGCGAACAAGAAAATAAAGTAAAAATATATTAAAATAATACTATTTTTCATCTAGTTAGTATCAAAAGTTTTAAAATATTGATCTATTAGTGTATAGAAGTAGTGTTCCTTAGATAAAAGTAGAAATTTGGCTGAAATCTAGCCATAATTTAACGAATTTGTCTAGAAACTCTCTAGAATTTGGGAATCTAGTTGAAATATGCGCCTAAACATCACCTGGAGAATTAAAACGCAATTTCCTCGACTCAGACCAAATGCATCGCCTTGGCTATAAAATGGGCCTAGGCGCAAGAGGCAATGGCTTTTAACAACTACGATTACTATTTAGGATAGTTCTACAAAAAGCTGTAACTTGTTCAAAACAATTAACAACCAAAGAGGCAAAGACAAGGTGAAAACTTACCCTGTTTGCAAGGTAAGGCCAGACAGTTGACCTGCATGTTTTAGGGCTTGTCTCCATTCTTGAACTCTCTCTGGATCGACATCGATCTGGTGAGCTTGAAAAGCTTCCATGAAAGGACCTTGTTGACTTTTAACATCAGACGGATCCACCTTAAAAAATACAGGAACAACTTTCCTTTCATCCAACTTGTGGAAGCAATCCATAATATGGACCAGCTCATCGAGGCACCTTCTAGAAGAAGCATAATTAGGGGAGAATACAACAACATACATCTCAGATTCCTCAATAGCTTTCAAGAGTTCCAAAAGCATATCTTGACCAAGAGGGAGCACGGTGTGGTCAGATATGGTAAAACTGCTGCGAATAAGTGCTCCGCGGAGGTGGCTTACGAAGCTTTTGCCAACGTCTTCAAACGAATAGTTCATGAAGACGTCATTCTTTGGCCTTTTACGTGAGTATGGTTCGACATCAAAAGAATTTGAATCCCTTTTCCTCTTAGAAGAAGAGGAATAGAAGGATGATGAGGATGCATCCATTTCAAATGTATGTGCAGCTACAACCACAACCACAACCACAAACAGAGGCACAGAGCAATCAATAATAATTACTTTGTCATTGCAATATTCTTATTAAATAAAACTAACAGATTATTGACCAAACCAAAAGCTGACTCTAAAAACACTGAAACAAACCAGAGGATTCAAACAAACTGCATATACAAATGAATTCCAAGATCATAGATTAATAGACTGAATATTCCATCAATTTAAACATAGATAATGAGTACAACAGTGAAATTATTATGAGTTTTGTATAAGAAAGAGGTCAAAGATATAATGCTCATCAACAACTTCAATAAAGCATACAAATATCATCACCAAGTATATATAAATATAGAAGAAGAATAGACGATCGTTGAATCTTGCAAACCTGGGAAGATTGATGTGCTTCAACATTAACAGGGGTGCGATTAGACAACAAAGGAAATTAGGGCTAATAATTGAAATAACATACATAACCCAGGCGTAAGAAAGAAAATAGCAAGTTGTTGGAAATAGGGACGAGCATATAAGCCCGAATACCGATCTCGTCCCGTTCTGATTCCGATACCGTACCGAACCGATACCGAACCGAGGGGTTTTAGGATCGGTATCGGTACCCATATTTATGGATTTTCGGTTTCGGTATTATCGGTATCGGTACGGGGTCGGCATAGTATCGGTATTTTAAGGTAAAATACCGATACCATACCGGTACCGTACCGTATGTGTTCGGTATCGGTATTGGTTTTTTGGACTTTTCGGTGTCGGTATTGTCGGGATCGGTATCGGTTCGGTACCGATACCGTACCGAGCTCATCCCTAGTTGGAAAGCTATCAAACGTATATCGTTCAAGCGGCATTGAAATCGTCTTATCGAACTCTACGATCTTAGTTTTTAGGTTTTTGCATTTTTAAAATTTTTAGCTTGTATTATTAGAATTTAAGTTATATTATTGTGTTTTTTATGTAGTATTGTGTTTTTTTTTCATTATTATGTCATTTTTACGATTCATTTTGTCTTTTTTTTCAGCATTGTGTTATATATTTTGTGGCTCATTGTGTGATATTTAATGATCTATTGTGTTTTTTGCATCCTTTTCGTCTCTCTCATTTTTATTACAATATGTAGAATAACTTAACACTATAACCAAGTACAAAAATTATTCAAAATAAAATAATAAAAAAATAGATTTTAATAATTCCAACTTTGATCTATTGAATGGAATTAATTCAAACTTAGAAAATGTTTACACACGGCCCAACTTTAAACATATTTTTTCTTTCAGCAATCACATATTAACTAAAACTTAACTATTTAGTTTTTGATAACGTGGATTGTCACATAAGCAATCTACGTCATCAAATATTTGTGACATAAGCAATCTATGTCATCAAATATTTGTCACGTATACAGTCCACGTCATCAAATGATCAATTGGGTTAACTTTTGGTTAGTATATGATTGATGAAGCTGTTTGTAAACATTTTCTGAGTTGGAATTATTAAAATCCAATTTAGCAATTAAAATCATGCTTTTAATTTCCTAGCAACTTTACAAACTTTATTACCATTTGCGGAATTCTCATGTGCGTTACGACATGAATTAGGTCAATATCGATATGATATCAGTACTCGGTATAGAAACTAACTAAGGAAACCCAAAAATTAAAGTTGTGATACACCAAAAATTATATCAACTTGTATTTACATTGATCGCAAAACCATACACACGAACATCAGTAACGGTTCCAATAGTATGAAACCAGTAGTGATGTTATTATGTCGAAATTGTCTGACACCTAAATTTAAAACTAAACACAAACGAACACGAACAGAAATCTTGTTCAGTAATTGTTCAAGAACGGTTCGTGAACACGATATTTTCTTAACAAACGAAAACGAACAAAAAATCTAATTTGGTAAGTGTTCATGAACACGTTATTTCTTTAAAAATTGAACACGAACAAGGCCTTGTTCGTGTTCGTTTGGTTCATTTACAGCCCTAATCAAAACATAATGGTTTTCAAAAACTAAATGTTCGGTTTGAACCAAAAACTAACTCATGTGCACCTTACTTGTTGAAGATATATCCCTCCGATGAAGTAAATAGTTATCATAATAGTAAAGAGAAAGGTCAAATAGTTGTTTCGTAACGGTCAAAACCGGTTTCAAACCATTACCCAAATAAGCGGTTCCTGGACCAAAAAAACATAGCCGATTATGAAGGTGAAGAAACACGAATCTTAGATCACCGGGTTAGGGTGGATCTTGGTAGTGATTCTACGGGGTTTCTATAAAAATGTGTGTTTATAAAAATGTGTAGGTCTAAGGACAAGACCAAGGAGTTTAAGAGACTACAGATTAGAAGAGCCGAGCCTCTAAATGTTAGTATATAAAACAAGGGACTGGAAAAGGTACGAGGAGCTCGTGATCTTTTCGATGGAAGTTATGGTGAATATCGGATGCTAATAAAAGGAGAAGGGACTTCTCCTTTTATAGTACCTCGACGTTTGACTTCCTCAGCCCATCCTCTACCCTTTGTGGGGCCCGACCCAGGTAGAGGTGTCTCTAAATTTCCGGCCCAAGTCCTCAAGCCCAATTGGTGCAAGTGGGTTTGATAAAAAAAGAGGAGAAAGGGGAGATGTTACTGTCCTGTCGATAATACACGTGGCGTCCGCCTGTTGGCTTCTCCAAGGCGGTGGATCATCATTTCATTATCTAGAAGCCGAGGCAAGTTGTGGTTGAGAAAGTCTTCTGTCAGAGATATCTTGGCTGGTGAGATGCCACGTCGTCGTCCTTTTCAAGTGTCAGGCTGAGCGCAGCCTTTGATTGGTCGAGGACTCTGACGGGCAGTCTGCTGTGTCAGGAACAGTTGTTCAGGGCAGAACTGCCCTAGGTGTGTGTCTCGATGCTGCCCTGAAAGGTATCTTTCAGACGTGTTGATGAAGTCTTGTCTATCTTGCTGAAGAAGCTTCGTAGTGCGTCTGCCCCGCTGACGTAAAACGAGCGAGAGACCGTGCGTCCATTGTCAGATGGACGCATGCTACCCCGCTGACGTAAAACGGGTGGGAGACCGTGCGTCCATTGTTTGATGGACGCATGCTACTCTGCTGACGTAAAACGGGCGGGAGACTGTGCGTCCATTGTCTGATGGACGCATGCTACTCCGCTGACGTAGAACGGGCGGGGGGACTTTAGTCATGGTTTGATAGGCGCTGCTTTGTAGATTGATTTTTGATATGGTATTACTGTTTTTGGTACCATATCCCTTCAGAATGAGTGGTAAGCTTCGGTTCCAAAGGGTTCAAACTCAGTTCCGATTTACAACCCGTTTTTTTTGTTCCCAACTCCACATAAATGTTTTTTTTGTTTTTTTGTTTTTTTTTTAAGATTTTTGTAGCCTAAGTTCGAGTATTGTTTGTTGGCCTATATATTTTTGTGTTAGTTGTATCGCTACTTTGTTTTGTAGTTAGTCGGTTGAAGGTGTGGGGTATTGTTTTGTGTGGTTTTCTCTTTCTAAGAAATGGTCCAATGGATCCATGCATGTCAATAATTTTCAACTTATATGGAGCATCATCTATCACCACATACAATGTGTATCCGTTTACTTCCATAATTGAGTTATCTCAAGCATGCACAAAGCGAAGAAGACAAGTATATCAAGACAAATTATCAAATACTATAATTGTGAGTTTGCCCTACTTAAGTGTCATGTAGACAAACTATTTCAACAACATTTACTTTATGTAATTTATGATTGGTCATGACTCATGATTCATGAATAGTTCTCATATGTGATTGGACAATAGAGATTTGAAGATTAAAGTGACAATCACACATAGCACACAACTATACCAACTTATTTTAATACGTCTCCGTTTAAAGTATGTGCAACTCATCGTTACTTTGAGTTGAAAATCCAACTATTTTGATCCTTGGCCTAAACTATCGCATTAAACACTTTGTACCAGAGTTTCATTAAAGGATGGAAGGAAAAGGATCTCCCTCCTCTTCCTTTCTCTCCGGTTCCTTCCAAATTGAAAAAATTGAAAATCACTCTAAAAACCTCTTTATTATCCATCGCATTCCCTCCATTTCCCTTCTGCAAAAAACTCTGGGGTTGCCAATTGCAGTTTTTGTTAGGGAGGACGGGGTGCTTACCCAAGTCTAGCTCTTATCTTTTTATTTGAATTTGGGGTTGCCAATTGCAGTTTTTGTTAGGGAGGACGGGGTGCTTACCGTGAAGCATCCGTGGAGCACCTGTAACAAACCAATCACAGCCTGCTAACTGGACCACCATTCGTGGACCCTTCCCACCGGTAGCACCACCAATAAAGCATCCGTGAAGGACCTGGTTTCCCTCTCTCCTCTGCATCTCTCTCTCCTTTGCACCTGTGAGATAGACTACGGAAACTCTTCACGGGACTACCAGAATCTCACTAACCGTGACCACGACAGCGATGAACCCGTGCTGATAGTGAGGTACCAATGTCATTCACTGGTTGCGCCCCGTCCCCCCTTAGTTTTAAAAGCCAAACGAATACAACATTGTCATCAACTTTTAAGAAAAAATAAAAATACACAATACGTTTTATAAAAGTTCACCAATTACAACCAAGAACAATAATAAAGTCAAGTAAAATTTATTTAGTCAAATCACAAAGTCACGTACCATGAGTTGTTAAAGTGACCTTAACATGTGTAAAAGAGGGGTTCACATTAATTGCATAATGTCACATTGCCAACGCATTTTAACCATATCATGTTGGCATATTCACAAGGACCACCTAATGAAACTGACACTCGAACCAACTTTCCTCCCATCCACATAAATGATCACAGTTCTGAATATTATTAGGGGATATTATTTACACAAGAAGGAAAAGTTAATTTTCACAGCCCTCTACGGCCCGTATAGGGCTCTACGGGCCGTAGAGGGTGTCAGTGTAATAAATGCTCAACCCTCTACGTCCCGTAAAGCTCTATACGGCCCGTAGAGGGGAGTTTGGTGGGGTGCATTTAAACCCTATACGGGCCGTAGAGACCTCTACGGCCCGTAGGCAGTACGAGGTACGAGGTAATTGAATGAAGTGTCTGACATTCAGTGTGTCAGTCTGAAAAGTCTCCGAAAAAGCTAACCCTATACGGGCCGTAGAGGGCTATACGGCCCGTAGGAAACCTGGTTGTTGGGAGCATTAAACCCTATACGGCCCGTATAGGCCTCTACGGGCCGTAGAGGGTCCAGATATATTCTTCTTCCTTGTCTTCTTTCTTCAGTTAACGAAAAAAAATTTAAACACGCGGTGCACAAAAATCCGGTCGATTTCAAGCTACCACGATGTCTTCGGGTCACTACGGTAATGTTTGGGATGAATGGGAGCATTCGTTTAGCCTATCTCACGTCTCGGAAAGCCTTTTCGGAGCCGTGGTGGAACGTGGTGAGGAGGAGGTTAGCTCCGTTGTTCGCTATGGTGACGGGAATGCACTACCCGATTTGAACCTGCTACCCGGTTTCAACCTGCTGCCCGATTTGAACCAGGAGTACGTAGAAGAACCGGAGTCATTTTACGTGCCTCCGCCAAGTCAACCACAGTACGAATACGCTGGTGCATCAGGGCACGACGGAGGTGATAACGGTGGCGAGGAACCTGTCCCGGATGTTTTGTACGAAACGAATCAGGTGTGTTTATGAATTTGCACTTGTTTATAATTTAGACCCGTATATATTTAGACTCGTATATTTAGGGTTTGTGAGATATTTAGACCCGTGTACATATTTAGACTCGTATATTTAGTCCCGTACCTAAATTTGTTTTAGGGTTTGTGATATATTAGTTGTTATTTGAACTCGTAGGGTTTGTGAGATTTGAACTCGTATATATTAGTTGTTATTTGAACTCGTAGGGTTTGTGAGATTTGAACTCGTAAGGTTTGTGAGATTTGAACTCGTATATATTAGTTGCTATTTGAAGTCGTATATAAATTTTGCAGGTATTCAGGTCTCTTAAAGACCTCACAGAGTGGGTTTATCAAAGAGCAAAAAAAAATGGTTACATTACCGTATACTCACGTACTGTTTCGGAAGGCAGGGGGCCGAATAGAGGGTAACGACGGCATGGATACGATGTGACCGTAGTGGCGTACATCATAGTGTAGCCACGGTTCGAAAGACGGGCAGTAAAAAATGTAATTGCCCGTTTCAACTAATAGGGAGATACCACTACGGCCACGATGGTTATATTTTGGAGGTCCAAAACCAAACACATAATCACAAACCTTTCCAACACATCGAGGGTCACGCGTATGCTAGGAGGCTGGGTCCGGTGTAACACCCCAACCGATGGCGGAATCATCGAGGTGCCACGTAGTGACGATTGTTCAAAAGCTCATGGTACTAAAATGTAAATATTATTGAATAATCCAAAATTTGTCTTACATGGAAATGGAAATTACATTGTCTAAATGAATTGTAAATATTGAAATAACTAAATTGAAATAAAGCACTAAATGTTCCTTGCTAAAGCACTAGATCAAATTGCACCTGAAACATGTACAAATAGATTTGGTCAACATATGAAATGTTGGTGAGCATTCCTAGATTTGATATATATAGTAGGTCAAAAAGTTATACAATTCAAGTGCAAGCTACAGTGTGGATATGTAAACCATGTATCATACAAATGAGCGAAATCAACCCTGTGACTGTATAATGTACTGTATGAACTGTAGTGTACTCAACCAATAAATGGATGATAACTTAACACTGGCCACGGATTCTCCGATGAAAAAGGGGGAGAATCAACCTAGGCGGGTTGTCAATCCAAATAGCGCTATCCAATGTTAAGGTCGGCTTGTACCATGTTAATGATTTCACTAAGTACAAATGTAATCCACATGTATTGTCTAAGCATAAAGCACGTTGTAAGCAATGCACATAGTACTAGAATTGTATTGTAAAAATGTAAACTTGTATTTGAAATTGTAATAGTGTACATGTAACACCCAAAAAATGTATAAAAGCAAAAAGGGGATAGGAAATACTCACTGTATACGTAATAGCTTGTAATTGAACTGGACAACGAAATATGCGTTGGAAATATTCCAAAGAATCAACCTAAAGAATTTGATAATGTGTAAGGGAAATAACTATAGGATATATGTATTTCTAGGGCTTCGAATTGGGGATAAGTATTTATTTGGTTAATAAATTAAACGTTTAATAAATAAGAGAAATTTGGTAATTAAATAGACAAAAGTCTTTGAGTAAACTTTAAATCAAATATGGTCACAATATAAAGTTTTAAATGTGAAAATAATTTTTATAAAATTATTTTCTTGAAAATAGTATATTTAATCTATTTATTTCAATTTGGCAAAATATAACTTTAATATTTAAAAATATTAAAATTAAAGAAATTTTAGATTAAAAATTGTATTTCTGTTCTAAATGGATAGAAATAATTTATGTAAAATTTTGGTGCAAAAATATTGTAAAATGAATTTATTATGAATTATTTATGATTAAAACTAACAAAAATTGATTAAAAAATATTAAATAAATGGTTTTTCAGAAATAAAAATCATTTCTGAAAAGTTTAAAGTTATAAAGACTTAGGATAATTTTTGTGGAAAATAATAAGATCGTTTTGATATTTTTATAGATTTTTATAAATAAAATAGAATAAACTTGATTTATTTATTATATATATTAAATAAATAAATTTTTGAAAACTAAAAATTGGGTGTTGAACTTTTTCATCAGATTAACACAATATAATTTTTGTAGAATTTATAAAAGGGTTTTGGTATTTAAAAATGAATTTACAAGGTTTAAAGATAATATATAAGTATAATTGATTTATTTAAAAAGATGAAAAAAGAAGAGGAAAAGGGCGTCCCAGCCGGGTCTCGAACCCGGGTGCCCTAGGTTATAAACATTGATCACAACCACTTGGCCTAGGCCTGTGGTTGTGATTTAACCCTGTTTAGATAAGATAAATATACTATATTAAATCAGTTTTATCCCCAAATCAAGATTACAAGCCCTAGCTTTCCCAATCAAACGATTTACCCAATGTTAATCTAATTAATCTTAGGGTAATACTGAGCAAGTGCCGATTAACGAAACCCACAAATAAAATTAGACTTACAATAACGTTTCGAGCTCGATTGAACAGTCAACCAAAAAGTCAAACACTCGTTCGCAAATCAAGATCAGAAGCTTATAGATAGAAATTGGAGGTGTAGGAAGGATTAGTGGCGAGTTGTGATTGTCCAGAAATGAACAATTTATAGTGCCATATTCCCAATTATTGAAATGGTAAGGATTGACTCGGGTTTAATGTTTGACGCGTTTTAAAACAAAAAAAGGTAAGAATTGAAGGTTAATTGATGCGTAATCAACTCGTTCTAGGCCGGACATCAAGAATCCAAGTCAATCCCTTGATTATTATGCGTTAATCATGCCAATTAGTTGGTCAAAGGAGAAGGAAAAGGAGTAAATAAAATAAAAAAAAAAACATATCTGATGCTGCTGCTCGAACAGAAGGAAAAAGAAAGGAGAAAAGGGCAGCGAGATTGGGTTTTTATATAATGTGGGTTGGGATAAGATCAGGTGTGAGGGGTAGCCCGGTTGGTTGTTGTACGTGGTAGCATGGACACAGACCCGGGTTCGAGTCCCGTGGTCTGTGTTCTTTTTTTTTTTTTTTTTTTTTAAACAGCTAAGGGGAGGGGAAGGTGAAGGGAGTGTTGGGCTTCTGCTAATGGGCCGAAATGTTTGGGCTCAGGAATCCACAAGGGGCATTTGGGTTTAGGCTAATGGTTTGGTTATGGTTTGGGTTAGACAAGTGAGTGTGTTTATATCTAAATATAATTTGTAAAGTTTTTATTAATATTATTATTATTATTATTATTATTATTATTATTATTATTATTATTATTATTATTATAAATATATATATATATATATATATATATATATAATGAAAAAGTGACGGATGTCACAGCATCCCCTACTTTTAGAAACTTCGTCCCGAAGTTATTTAAAAACATAGGGTTATAAATGCTTGGGTAAACATCAAGATAACTGTGGTTTGGAAAATGATTTGGGTATGAGGTTTGATAGGTGTGAGTTAAGGATTTGGATTAGGTTCGTCTCGAATAACAAGGGAAGTAAGGATCTAGTGAATCACTAAGTTTCAAGTTTTAGGAATCCTATGATAAATGTACGAGCTGATTGACTACAGAAAGACTACCAAGTAAACAGAGTTCGTTTCTGGTCCGACTTCCAGTCTCACTTTCAATGCATCATTAGTGCTTGTATACAGGGTGTACCGCAGCTAACCCACCACACCTTTGATACCTTGAAAACGTACTGGACGCCTACCAAAAACTTTAATAGAATTTCACACTACCCTAATGTACCTGTAAATTCATGATTACGTTCCGGACCGGAATCATCAATTTACCTTACATTAAGGTTTTGCGTCCTTCTATGACCCCACCGATTGTTGAGCAGGTTCTATAGCCTCCACCAGCCGTGGAGTAGGTTGTAGGGCCTCTCCCGGCTGTTTGAAAGGGCATAGTGACCTCTACCAATCGTTGAGTATGTTCGATAGCCTCTACCAGTCGTGGAGCAGGTTGTAGGGCCTCTCCCGACTGTTGAAAAAGGCATGATGACCTCTATTAAGCGCAGCAATTATTATTCACATAGATTGCAAATTGATAGTATGTTTGTGCAAGCAAGTTTGTAAGTACCACTACCATTTATCATGAATAATTAAATGTTTACGAATATCATGAATAATTAGATGTTCAATGCGTAGTCAAATTAAGGGAAAAAAAATCTAGTTTCATGTAATAACCAATGATGTTTTCTTAGAAAAGCATCTGTAAGATCAAGTATCAAGTCCAAATGTTTCAAATAAATGTAAGTGTACGATAACGTAACCAATATGATAGATTACCAATTTGTTTTCGTACATAATAGTATGCAAGGAAATCTCTAGATGTTGTATGCCTATGAGTATGACATAATTGGGTACAAAATGATAATAAGATCAAGAAAATGAAAACACGAGTATCATGAATAATTAAATGTCCAGTGAATAGTCAAATCAAGTTTCACAAACAATGATGTTTTGGAAAAAAAAAATCATGTAGAATCAAGTATCAGGTTTTTAGTAGTATGATTATCATGGGTAACTAGCTCACGTGTGAGAAAGGTGAAGGGTATGAATTTAGTCCTGGAGAGGATGATGAGAAATCTTTAAGCAGAATCAAGGTTGTGAGAGGTAGTGAATGTGTAGGTAGTTGATAAAGAGTTTATTTTATAGTAAGGAGGTTATATAGCAGTGTAAATTTTGGGGTTTGGACCAAAGGTTATAATCAAGTGTATAAGAAAACATGATTGTGGTATATGCCAAATATTGTAAAAATTTGAACAAGTTGGAAATGAGTGAGTGTTGATGGAGAATCTAGAGACCAAATATTATTCCAAAAAAAATAAATATTTTCAAAATTGGTTTTGTACATAAGGCAAAAGTTGTTAATTAGTACAAGCTAAGTAGGCTTTGTAATAGTTTAAAACATTATATAGAAAATCGTTTGTTACGTCAATAAATAAATCAATTGAATTTAAGTTTGAGGAAAATATGTACTTTGTAAAGTTACTAGGTAATACAACAAGTTTTTAAAAATCTTTAGTTTATGCTAAAGTATGAGGTTATAGTTTTTTTTTTAAAATAAATGACATGTGGTGAAATGACATAATATGATTTGGGTAGGGTGTTGAATATTTAAAAAGTGGCTAAGAGGGTAAGGTGAAGTGTGATTGTGAAATCCATAGATGGTTATGAAAGTATGAACTTGTAAGCAATATATGAAAATCGTAAAATACAAAATATTGCATATGAACCGAGAGAGTATTATTGAAAAAGCTTGTATAAAATGCTTGGAGTGCCCTTGTCTAGCTGTAAAGCCCAACAAGAACGTTGACTTTTCAAAGGAATTGAACCCAATGGTGATCAAAGAAGACGTGCTTTAGCCTATAAGTGGACACTCACTCCAGGAATCCCCAGGTAAGCATAACAGGTCCGTAAATGGATTTATGCGCTATGCTTGCCTATGCCAGAAAACCCAGTGTACAGGCGTCCACCCTTCCAGATTGCACGTGTCCTTATCACACTCATTAAAGTTCAACAACTTCGAAGGAGTAAAGTAAGAGTAGGCATTATGCCTAAGAGTGTCTTCATGAAAAGGTACTGTCCCTGTTCCATAATGATATAGACTTTCTACTCCTTGTGGAACACCATCTCTATGCACCATGATGAAAGATGAGGAGAATGGAGAGAGAGAGAAGAAGGGAGAGATAGAAGAAGGAAAGTAGAGGGAAATGAGGGGTAGGGTAATTCAGGAAATATAATGCATGAAAGTTGAAGTTCGGTTATAGTCTAGGCCTATTTCATCTAGTAACCTAGTTCCCTATAACCATGGCTCTGATACCAATCTGTAACACCCCAACCGATGGCGGAATCATCGAGGTGCCACGTAGTGACGATTGTTCAAAAGCTCATGGTACTAAAATGTAAATATTATTGAATAATCCAAAATTTGTCTTACATGGAAATGGAAATTACATTGTCTAAATGAATTGTAAATATTGAAATAACTAAATTGAAATAAAGCACTAAATGTTCCTTGCTAAAGCACTAGATCAAATTGCACCTGAAACATGTACAAATAGATTTGGTCAACATATGAAATGTTGGTGAGCATTCCTAGATTTGATATATATAGTAGGTCAAAAAGTTATACAATTCAAGTGCAAGCTACAGTGTGGATATGTAAACCATGTATCATACAAATGAGCGAAATCAACCCTGTGACTGTATAATGTACTGTATGAACTGTAGTGTACTCAACCAATAAATGGATGATAACTTAACACTGGCCACGGATTCTCCGATGAAAAAGGGGGAGAATCAACCTAGGCGGGTTGTCAATCCAAATAGCGCTATCCAATGTTAAGGTCGGCTTGTACCATGTTAATGATTTCACTAAGTACAAATGTAATCCACATGTATTGTCTAAGCATAAAGCACGTTGTAAGCAATGCACATAGTACTAGAATTGTATTGTAAAAATGTAAACTTGTATTTGAAATTGTAATAGTGTACATGTAACACCCCAAAAATGTATAAAAGCAAAAAGGGGATAGGAAATACTCACTGTATACGTAATAGCTTGTAATTGAACTGGACAACGAAATATGCGTTGGAAATATTCCAAAGAATCAACCTAAAGAATTTGATAATGTGTAAGGGAAATAACTATAGGATATATGTATTTCTAGGGCTTCGAATTGGGGATAAGTATTTATTTGGTTAATAAATTAAACGTTTAATAAATAAGAGAAATTTGGTAATTAAATAGACAAAAGTCTTTGAGTAAACTTTAAATCAAATATGGTCACAATATAAAGTTTTAAATGTGAAAATAATTTTTATAAAATTATTTTCTTGAAAATAGTATATTTAATCTATTTATTTCAATTTGGCAAAATATAACTTTAATATTTAAAAATATTAAAATTTAAAGAAATTTTAGATTAAAAATTGTATTTCTGTTCTAAATGGATAGAAATAATTTATGTAAAATTTTGGTGCAAAAATATTGTAAAATGAATTTATTATGAATTATTTATGATTAAAACTAACAAAAATTGATTAAAAAATATTAAATAAATGGTTTTTCAGAAATAAAAATCATTTCTGAAAGTTTAAAGTTATAAAGACTTAGGATAATTTTTGTGGAAAATAATAAGATCGTTTTGATATTTTTATAGATTTTTATAAATAAAATAGAATAAACTTGATTTATTTATTATATATATTAAATAAATAAATTTTTGAAAACTAAAAATTGGGTGTTGAACTTTTTCATCAGATTAACACAATATAATTTTTGTAGAATTTATAAAAGGGTTTTGGTATTTAAAAATGAATTTACAAGGTTTAAAGATAATATATAAGTATAATTGATTTATTTAAAAAGATGAAAAAAGAAGAGGAAAAGGGCGTCCCAGCCGGGTCTCGAACCCGGGTGCCCTAGGTTATAAACATTGATCACAACCACTTGGCCTAGGCCTGTGGTTGTGATTTAACCCTGTTTAGATAAGATAAATATACTATATTAAATCAGTTTTATCCCCAAATCAAGATTACAAGCCCTAGCTTTCCCAATCAAACGATTTACCCAATGTTAATCTAATTAATCTTAGGGTAATACTGAGCAAGTGCCGATTAACGAAACCCACAAATAAAATTAGACTTACAATAACGTTTCGAGCTCGATTGAACAGTCAACCAAAAAGTCAAACACTCGTTCGCAAATCAAGATCAGAAGCTTATAGATAGAAATTGGAGGTGTAGGAAGGATTAGTGGCGAGTTGTGATTGTCCAGAAATGAACAATTTATAGTGCCATATTCCCAATTATTGAAATGGTAAGGATTGACTCGGGTTTAATGTTTGACGCGTTTAAAACAAAAAAAGGTAAGAATTGAAGGTTAATTGATGCGTAATCAACTCGTTCTAGGCCGGACATCAAGAATCCAAGTCAATCCCTTGATTATTATGCGTTAATCATGCCAATTAGTTGGTCAAAGGAGAAGGAAAAGGAGTAAATAAAATAAAAAAAAAAACATATCTGATGCTGCTGCTCGAACAGAAGGAAAAAGAAAGGAGAAAAGGGCAGCGAGATTGGGTTTTTATATAATGTGGGTTGGGATAAGATCAGGTGTGAGGGGTAGCCCGGTTGGTTGTTGTACGTGGTAGCATGGACACAGACCCGGGTTCGAGTCCCGTGGTCTGTGTTCTTTTTTTTTTTTTTTTTTTTTTAAACAGCTAAGGGGAGGGGAAGGTGAAGGGAGTGTTGGGCTTCTGCTAATGGGCCGAAATGTTTGGGCTCAGGAATCCACAAGGGGCATTTGGGTTTAGGCTAATGGTTTGGTTATGGTTTGGGTTAGACAAGTGAGTGTGTTTATATCTAAATATAATTTGTAAAGTTTTTATTAATATTATTATTATTATTATTATTATTATTATTATTATTATTATTATTATTATTATAAATATATATATATATATATATATATATATATATAATGAAAAAGTGACGGATGTCACATCCGGCCGAGTTAAAATTGGTGGATACACTTTATTTTCAAAATGTTACGCCAGTAGACATACATTCGGCCGTTAGAAAACAAAACCCGGATAGTCCCTGCATCTTAAGAGACATACATAACACAATAACCAAGGTTAAGCATTTGTTATACGGTGGCAGGACTCAAATGCAGGTATTATTATTATTATTATTATTATTATTATTATTATTATTATTACTTCTTTATTATTATTTTTTAATTATTATTATTGCTATGCAGGTACTCGAAGCCACATTGGTGGAAAAAAAATTTGTTTACTTCACCCGGAGGAATGCCTCGACAAATGCGATCGAGGATATTTTGTTTGTCCATCCCACCTCGCACAGGTTATGGCGTGCGTTCCCGCATGTGCTGATGATTGATGCGACCTACAAAACGAACGAGCATAAACTTCCGTTTATTCAAGTTGTGGGGATGACATCAACATCCAAGTCGTTTATTGTCGCCCATGCATTCATCTCTCGTGAAAAAAAGATAACTACTTGTGGGTGATACAAAGGCTTAAAGAGTTGCTAGAAGATAGTACGGAGCCCCGTGCTATAGTTACTGATTGTGAGAAAGCCTTGATGAATGCATGCGACATTGTATTTCCAGCAGCTTCGAAGTTGTTATGCAGGTATACATGTTATTATTATTATTATTATTATTATTATTATTATTATTTTTATTTTTATTATTATTATTATTATTATTATTATTATTATTATTATTGTTGTTGTTGTTGTTGTTGTTGTTGTTATGCATTCAGGTGGCACATTCAACGAAATATACTGAAGCACTGCAGACAAGCCTTTGGAGATGAAGATTGGAAAATATTCGTGAAATCTTTTAAGCGATTATGTAGATCTTCATCTCCGGCATTTTATCAGCACTGGTTAGACCGATTCTACAGACGACTATGTCAGGACGAACGAGCTGGTACATATTTTATTAATTTAGTTTAAAACGCATACACACATTAACAAATATCTTTGTTCTATCTTTTACAGATGTTTTTAAATATATAGACCGGGTCTGGCTCCGTGACTGCAAAGAAAGGTTTGTTTCTGCATGGACAGACACAAACTACAACTTTGGTCAATATACGACCAACAGAGCTGAGAGCCAGCATTCACGGTTTAAGATGCAGATTAAGGGGCCGAACAACTCGCTCCACAAACTTGTGATGATTGCAGACGATGTGGTAACGTCACAAGAGAGGGCAATAAATCACTCGTTTGAAGAGAGTTTGTCTGTGAAAAAGGTGCACCATGACATACCGATTTTTGAGGACCTACTCGGTAAAGTTTCCCATGCAGCGATCGAGAAGATGATAAATGAGATAAAAAATATAGAGAAGTTGAGGAAACGAAAAAAGAGTTGTGGTCACCAGCTTTTCGCGAGTTCTGGGTTACCGTGTGCATGTCGATTAGATTCGTATATAAATAAAGGTAATACCATTACTTTATTATTATTATTATTATTATTATTATTATTCTTATTATTATTATTATTATTATTATTATTATTATTATTTTTATTGAATACAGGAATAAAAATTCAGCTGTCCGAAATAGACGTCTTCTGGACACGACTGAATTACGAACCGGAAGTAGTATGGAGCGAACCTGACCTTGCGAGTGAGTGGGAAATAGTCAAAGAGACACTGCTGTCTCAATCACCACGCGTTCAGAGAAATATGTTGTCAAAAATAAAGTCGGTGGTAAATCCAAGTATGACTGACACTCAACCTCCTGAGGTACAAAAGAATACTCGTGGGCGCCCAACTACAAAATCAAAGAAAAAAAAATCAGCAGGAGGATGCGCAAGAAGACGTTAGTATTATTATTATTATTATTATTATTTATTATTTATTATTGTTATTATTTATTATTATTATTATTATTATTATTATTATTTATTATTATTATTTATTATTATTTATTATTGTTATTGTTATTATAATTTTATTGTTATCCATTGTAGGAAGACGAGCCTGTTAGAAGACGTGGGCCATCAGACCCAGGTAGAGATACAATGAGAGTGTGTAGCAAAAAGTATCCACTCTTAAGAGGGGACAGGTACATAAATAACTATTTATACATACATACATACATATATATACAGTACACATCCCCTAATCATGATTTCCCAATGTTTGGCTGTGACAGGTATAAATTTGTGCTTAGAGCATTTAAGCATCAGATTGATCCCCTGTATCGACGGTTTGTCACGCATATTCAAGATGTTCAGCCAGACGGTAACTGTGGGTTCCGATCTGTAGCTGTGGCTTTGGATAGGGAGGAGGAAGACTGGGATTTGATCCGCCACGTTCTTAAAGAAGAGTTGATGGGTCAATACCATGAGGACTGGTACGAGATTTTGAACGGATTCGACGATAACGCGTTCGCCCGCATATACTCGTCCATAGATTGGAGGGGACTCGGGAATGCACCACACTCAAAATGGATGGAGATGCCTTTGACTGGATTAGTGATTGCTCAGGCATTTGGTGTGGTCCTTCAATTCTTCAGTCCTCTTGGAGCGTGCACATTCTTCCCTATTCACATTCATCCTGAAAGCGTGATACAACATCGGGTCATTTCGATGGCCTTCGTGAACGGCAACCACTTCATCATGCTTAAGCTAGCAGACGACGCTCCGATGCCTTATCCGAGCGGAGCATGGAGGCGTTGGGTAGATGTAAATCACAACCCATGGTTAGCACTATACAGGGATCGTCTTGATGAGGGGCGTAGGCTATCTCAAACAGATCCAGAGTGGTTTGACCTAACAGGCTGTCCTGATTCTTCTAATAGTTCGGTGTAAATTTGTTTTTATAATGTATAATGATTTATTAAGTACATTTTTTATTTTTTATTTATATTTTAGATATAAAATATGAAATGAAAATGTTCTTTTATAAAAAAACCTACACCACGTAATTAAAAATAACAAAAAAAAAAAAAAAAAAAAAAAAACTACTACTGGGCCGTAGAGGCCTATACGGTCCGTATTGCTAATTCAGCTACGGGCCGTATAGACCTCTACGGCCCGTAGGCTTCTGGAAGATGGTCGTAGAAGACCCTCTATGGGTCGTAGAAGGAATTAGTCTATGGGCCGTAGACGTCTCTACGACCCGTAGAGAAATTTTTTTTTTTCAAACAATTTTTGAAGTTTATATATATAAATCAGTAGTTTTTTTTTAAAAAAAAATATGAGTCTACGACCCGTATTGGTCTCTACGGGCCGTAGACAAGGATTTTTTTTAAAAAAAATTGGGTTTTCAGTGTTATGTTATATATTATTTTTGTGGGATATAAACCAGCGAACTGGTAGCCCAGATGGTCCCCATTGTTACTATAAGTGTGTATGTGTGTGTGTGAGAATGGATAGGCCCACGATCGAACCTCGTCCCAACCGTTTTTTTAAAATTTTTTTCACCTACGGGCCGTATAGACCTATACGGGCCATAGAAGAGTTTTAATGCCCATCTACGGCCCGTAAAGCCCTATACGGGCCGTAGGAAAGTTATTAAAACACTTTTGAAAACAGACGAACAGATCTAAAGCCACAAACACACACATCACTTTCCCAACCCTAACCCATCGCCCCTTTCATCCAAAACACCACCACCACCCTAATCCACCACCACCACCCTAATCCACCACCACCACTTCCTTCTCCACCACTGCAACCACCACCACCACCCGAATCCGACCACGAAAACCCTCCTTTCAACCCGAATCCATCCCCATTTCGAAAAAGGTATTTTTTTTTTAAAGTTAATTTTAATTAGTTTTTATGTTTAAATTAGTTAATAGTTGTAGATTATTGTTGAGGGTTTAGATAATTGTTGATTTTAGTTTTTTTTTTTTCATTTTTTTTCAGTTTTTTTTTTTTTTTTTTAGATAATTGTAGAATATCCTATAGAATTGTTGATAATTGTTATTATTGTTGATTATTGTTGATAATTTTTTTTCAGTTTTTTTTTTTTCAGTTTTTTTTTTCAGTTTTTTTTTTAGGGTTTAGATAATTGTTGATTATTGTTGATGGTTGTAGATAATGGTTTGATATAGTTTTGGCGATTCTTTTGAATCGCCAAAAACTATATAGTTTTGGCGATTCTTTTGAATCGCCAAAAACTATATAGTTTTGGCGATTCTTTTGAAACGCCCAAAACTATATAGTTTTGACGATTCTTTTGAAACGCCCAAAACTATATAGTTTTGGCGATTCTTTTGAATCGCCAAAAACTATATAGTTTTGGCGATTCTTTTGAAACGCCAAAACTATATTAGTTTTGGCGATTCTTTTGAATCGCCAAAACTATATTAGTTTTGGCGATTCTTTTGAATCGCCAAAAACTATATAGTTTTGGCGATTCTTTTGAAACGCCAAAACTATATTAGTTTTGGCGATTCTTTTGAATCGCCAAAACTATATTAGTTTTGGCGATTCTTTTGAATCGCCAAAAACTATATAGTTTTGGCGATTCTTTTGAATCGCCAAAAACTATATAGTTTTGGCGATTCTTTTGAAACGCCAAACGCCAAAAACTATAAAGTTTTGGCGATTCTTTTGAATCGCCAAAAACTATATAGTTTTTGGCGATTCTTTTGAAACGCCAAAACTATATTAGTTTTGGCGATTCTTTTGAATCGCCAAAACTATATTAGTTTTGGCGATTCTTTTGAATCGCCAAAAACTATATAGTTTTGGCGATTCTTTTGAAACGCCAAAACTATATTAGTTTTGGCGATTCTTTTGAATCGCCAAAACTATATTAGTTTTGGCGATTCTTTTGAATCGCCAAAAACTATATAGTTTTGGCGTTTCTTTTGAATCGCCAAAACTATATAGTTTTGGCGATTCTTTTGAAACACCTTAATTATAGAAACGCCCTAACTAACTATATATTCTTTGATTTTGCAGTTATGGCAGATTTTGTAGACGAGCAGTACATGGGCGAGGAGGAGGAGGAGCAGCAGCAGGAGGAGGATGAGGCCGCGGTGCAGGCGGGGGCTGACATGGCAGGGGGTGACATGTCAGGCTATGAGCATTGCATTTTTCTGCGAGTCGATTACGCGGGTGCCAGATTTCATAGGTTGAGGAAGAAGAAGATTGTGCCGGCGCGTGGGATTTCTTGGGCCGCGCTTCGGGAGTGTAGGGGTGCTGAGGCGATTGCCCGACAGTGGATCCCGGAAGGGAGCCCACTGGACAGGTTTTTCGACGACTTTTGCGCGCCGTCCCATAGGCCGTTGGTGATAGAGTTTCTATCCACCTTTCGGTTTCGCCCGCCCGGTGCCGGATCGTCGGACGCCGGATCGTCGGGCGCCGGATCTTCAGGCCGCCCACCGAGGGATATTGAGTTTTCCATACTCGGCGTTGAGTATGGTTATTCTCTAGATGAGTGGGCTACGCACATCCGGTGGTACACTCGCGACGACCTTGTAGAGGTATTAATATTATTTTTATTTTTATTATTATTATTTTTGTTTTTGTTCTTATTCGAAATGTTAATGTTAATGTTAATGTTCAGGATGTCTACACTAGGGCGGTGACTACTGTCGCTGATGACGACCTCTATGCGTGGTGGCCCACCATTGGCGGTCCCGAGTTCGGCAACCCGGCACAGAAGTATTATTATTATTATTATTATCATCATCATTATTATTATTTTTCAATATCTTTGTTCTGATTATTATTACTATTATTATGCTGTGCAGGGAGAGGTGTGACAGGGCATCCAACATTCGTCACCCCGTAGTTCGTTACATTCACCGTTGCATTACTTATTCCCTAACGGCACGGGGGAATAGTAACGAGCGGGTGACGAAGACGGACCTGATGTACCTGCATTGCATACTCACCGGCAAGCCGATTGCCTTGCATCGGGTCATGGCCGAGTTTTTTGCCGCCTTCCCCCATAAGCCGTTGAAGGGAGGCATCCCATGCGGGGGGCTCATCAGCAGGATTGCTGAGCGCTGCGATGGCGTGAAGTATTACGGTTATGTTAACCGTAATCGGTTTCCGTCACTACCGCCCAGGTATTTCGGTTATTAATGTTATTATTATTATTATTATTATTATTATTATTATTATTATTATTATTATTATTAATGTTAATGTTTTTGAGTTTCTTTCAGCCCAATAGGTCTATCCACGATGAAGGCTATGCTTTGTGCGGCGAAGAAGGCGAAGACGCCGGATCATGATGAGTTCCACTATCTGATTGGTCCCGGTGGCGTGGAGTTTGTGCATGAGCCGTTAGTACATCGGGGCCTTAGAGGTATTATTATTATTATTATTATTATTATTATTATTATTATTATTATTATTATTATACTTATTATTATTATTATTATTATTATTATTATTTGGGAAACTTGTAGACAACTTGTGTTGTCTGGATTGCCTAAAAACAGGGGAAACTCTGCCCAATTTTTTTATAAAATCCTGGAATATTATTATTATTTATTAATTATTTATTGTTATCCATTGCAGGTGATGCTGTGGAGGTCGGGTTGCAGTTTGTGCATGAGCAGGAGGGGGGCGGTCTTAGGGACGTCGAGATGCCTCAGCAGCAGCCTGAGGACTTGCAGATACCGGCGCGCGTTTATCACTCCCTCAGGTTGCCTCCTGATGTTAGGGCGGACGTTCGTGCGGCTGCCGAGGAGGCTGTCGAGATGCGTGCATGGCGTCAGCAGATGGACACCTGGCGTCAGCAGCAGGACACCTGGCGTCAGCAGCAGGACGCCGATACGCGTCAGTGGCGTGATCGGCAGGACGACGCGATGCGCTGGTTGATTGCTGGCCAGCAGGATATGTATCGCCACCTAGGCATGCAGGCTCGTGTCCCACCGACTTTAGGGACCAGCACGCACGAGCCCGTGACGTCCTCCCAGCAGCCCGACACGTCTTCGCAGGAGCCCGGGACCGCGCCGCCGACTGACTCTACGATGTTTTATTTCTGATCATCTTATGTATTTAAACAATCTTTATTTTGAACGCTTCTGTTAACTTTTAGTTTTATTTTGTTGCGTATATAAACGATTAGTTTTATTTTGAACGTTTCTGTTAACGTTTATTTTACACGCTTATCGAGACGACGTTTGTGTTTATGTTTTGGTTTATCGTTTATATCGAGACGACTTTGTGTTTATATTGGTTTATGG
Organism: Ambrosia x helenae; assembly: GCA_030844895.1. NCBI lineage: Eukaryota > Viridiplantae > Streptophyta > Magnoliopsida > Asterales > Asteraceae > Ambrosia > Ambrosia x helenae. The sequence goes on along the minus strand of CM061228.1, from coordinate 131,573,521 downwards.
TTTATATCGAGACGACTTGTGTGTTTGTGTGATAATGTCCGCAAGATCGAACCTTGTGCAGCTGCTGTTAAGTAGTTTTAGCCTTCTACGGCCCGTAAAGGCCTATACGGGCCGTATGCCACACAAATCAAACTTATCCCTCCCTCCATTCTGCTAAAATAAGTTTTGAGCCTTCTATGGGCCGTAGAGGCCTCTACGGCCCGTAGGCAATGATTACCAATGATTGACAATCATTCAATCATTGTGATGATTGCCTACGGCCCGTAAAGGCCTATACGGGCCGTAGAGACCTAAAAAATGTTGTATACGGGCCGTAAAGCCCTATACGGCCCGTAGAGGGTTGTGTGGATAAAAATTTGGCTTGTGCAAATAGTGAGAGCCTATTATTATTGCACTACTATAATGGAAGCACACCGGCCATATCATCAAATCATAAGCTGTTTATATAAAAAATGCCAAATGCATATTTATTTATCTATCAGCCTGAAAAATAAAACCACTTTGAATGGTTTAAAAGGTACATGGTTGATACAACCATACAATCAAAAACTCATTTAGCTTCTCAAATAACAATTCCTAAATATAAAACAATAGTGGTTTAACTTATATAGTTATATCATGTATACGTTACGCTGGCCAAAGTAACCAACATATTGGCTAGAATGTTAAGTGAAATAGAAGATTTAACCGAAATCTAATTGTGGTATAATAAACACTCTGTACGAGTCGACCATTTGAGTTATCAAACTGCTATCAATATGACTCGTTTTTGTTGGTTTAAGCAGGACCGTCCCTGAAAATCTCTGAAAATTCATGTACCTTATCCAAACCGTTAACAAATAGGCCCTTAAGCCCAAGTTTACCCGATCAACGCTGAAAATATCCTGCATAAGAACTAGACTTGTGAACTATAAATTCTTTTTAGACTTTGGAGTAGATAATATTTTAACTTATGAACTTTTTAATTGAAATGGATGTCTATTTGTTATATATTTTGAGGGTTACAATTGTCAACCTTTATCTGCTTCCAACCCTATATATTTGGTGCAATCCCAAAGCATTATTACTTGCATGGGTCCCACAACATTATTGTTCTTTATGTAATGTCTGAATTGACAAATCCAAGTATACCATTAATCAGAGCTATCAAGAGTCAACTAACTACTATATGTTAACTGAGATCCAAACTGCAGCCATAGAATCTTCAGTAAGGTATCTTCAGGGAAAATCTACATTAATATTGTTCAAAGAATAAAATTTCATTAAGGGCAGAAGCATATAACTTCCTAATGGTAAAATCAAGATAATCTGTTTATGCTTATTTTGTAAGAACAATAATGATAACCTTGTTATTATCAGAACAAGCACTTGAATTCAATCTGTTGAAGAAATGCTTCCAATCTGATGATCAAGATAAGAGTTATACGAAATAATCAATTAATTCGAAAATAATAACTTAGGAGATGGGAACGCTAAAAAAAAGTTTAGATTTTTGGTGAGGGACTAGTGCTTTTCATGAATCTGTATCCTGTAAATGGCAAGAAAACCGAATTAAGATGAATATTAAGTGATAATAAGTACATATTCTTTGTACAAGATCAGATAAAAGTCAACCAACCAATAACAGAACTAGTAATCATGAATTCGTCCGAGATCTTCACATCGTCATCATCATCATCATCCAAAGTACCTAACTACAAAGATCAAGAATAAACGGTTTTAAAAGCAATGAAGATGAGTGAAGAGATTATTGATGCATTATGAACGGTTAACAGTTCAGGCCTAAACCCAAATCCACATGGTTGACTTTATTGACCCTGTTCAGCGATCCCAAATTCTTCGTTAAACAACTCTTCCCAGAATTCTTCATCGAGTTCTCTATCCCCATCCTCAAGTTCGTCAAGATCATTAAATATTTCCTCCTGATTTCTTTTTGGTCTACCAATTCCTTGCATTTCTAAAGCAAGTGCATCTAGCTCAGATATTTCGTAGTCTCCAGGTTCGTCTTTAATAAGCGTTGACCCTTCACCGTTGTCAATTAACCGTCTCCTTTTGTTCATGATGACATCTTCAAGTTCCTTTCTTTTACCATGGTAAGCCAACTTCTGGACAAAATTGGGAGTTTGCATTGCTTTTGCTAAAAAGCTCATCATTTTTTGTTGCTTCTGTTCGGTTCCTTGTAGTCTGAGCTCCATGGCTTGAAGGTGAGCCCGGTATTCTGCTGTTGTTGTCTTAGCCTCACTAACTCCATCATGAGAATCTGTTTGTCACGTCTTAAACGCTTAACTTCACCATCGATTCCAAAATTTCCAACCTCAACACATGAACGCGTTGCTTGTTGTGGAATCAGATTCTGCGAAGGCGTCTTTCTTCGTTTAATATTCTTCAAATTGTGCCTCTGACCTCTTAAAAATCCTTCATTTGCAAACTCCCATACATCATGATCTACTTTTCTAAAACCCTGCCATTCATATATGAAACTAACTTGTTTCAACACATTAGGGATCATATATGTAATGTTAAAGTATATTAATCCTCCTATAAAAGATATGTCAGCAACCACTCCTAACAACTGGTAATCAAATACCTTATTTTTGGGCAAACCTTAAAGAAAATCCAATCTACTACTATATATATACCAACATATTCAACAATATACCTTTTTATGCATTATTTTTATCCATATAATGCAACAAGCTATTTTTATCAAAATATACAAATATGTAATTGTATAGTCCAACAAACTACCAAATTTTTAACCATTTAAAGCAACAAATAAAATATTTTGCTAAAAAAAATGCATCATAAATATGTACAGATTTGATCTTCATATTTCACTAAGGAGACAACAGAAAAGCTAAAAAACTTTTCAACCAACTAAATGCCATTAAGAAAGGGGTGGCGGCGCAGCTTGTTGCCCGCTGCCCGCTATCTTGATGCAATTTTCTCTGTCATGGAATGAAAATTAGTCGTAAAATAAATTAAAATAAAAATAAAAAAAATAACAAATTTATCATTTTAATTTCAATTTTTCAAAGAGTCCTGTTAGGTTCAATTAAGTTAATACTTCATAGGAGTTAAGAAATTTTATCAAGGGTCCAAATAATATCCTGAAAACTAATACTAAAAACAAAGAAAGTATCCATCAAATTCAAGAAAACAAATCAAAGAAGAAACTTACATAAGTATTAAGCTGCCTGACAAAGCTAGAGAAATTGTTGTGCTTGAAGTATCTAGGCAGGAGATTAGTAGAGAAAGCATGTGGGTCCCATACAACAAAGCTTTGACCACCTCTACTCCAAGAAACAATGTGATCAAGACTCTGATCATCCACCATATCATATATTTTTGTTAAAAAAGGAGGAGGTCCAGCCTCATGTAGACCTTCAATAGGCTGTGGCATGTCCACCATCAAAGGCTGTTTTCCTGTTGAAGGATACTCTTTTTTAACAGCTGGGTAGTAAGGATTCATGGTCAAATCCCTTAAAAAACAATTTTTTTTATAAAGGGTCACAGTCTTTTCAATCAAGTCTCAAGTGGGATGGAGGGAATCATCAAATCTTGAAAGAAATCAATATCTTTGAAGAGAAAAGTTCTTAACTTTGATATGGGTATGATCTTTTTTTAAAGTTTATGAAGTCTGTTGGTCAAGATTTGCAGTAGAACTTAGAAAAAACAAAGAAAAGTTGAAAAAAATTTAAGAGAGTTGGTTGAGGCAAAAGGTCAAACAGTTGGAGTGCATGACAGAAAAAAGGGAAATCTAAGTCAGATATGGAAGGGAGATTAAGTATGAACAGAAAGAAGTTGATGACAGTTGCCAGAAGATCTTTAGATCAAGTGTTGGACTTTCTGAATTGGGGAAGTTCCCTTTTTATTGGTAAAGACATGAGATGAGCCCATGGTTTGGTTTCAGCCTCAGAAACTATAGAAACTTCTAGAGTTTTGGTTATTTGCAAATAGGTGATGTTATTTGCATCGGAGGCTTTTTTAGGGTTTTAGACAACTCTACTGCTCGTAGAGGCCTCTACGAGCAGTAGAGGAAACTCTGCTGCTCATAGAGGTCTCTACTGCTCGTAGAGAACTATGTCAGATGTGGTCCACACTTGCCAATCATTGACAATCATTTAATGATACCTCTACTGCTCGTAGAGGCCTATACGAGCAGTAGAGTTTCCTTGAATTTTTTTCCATCGTGCATGGAACTGAATGCTTTTTAAACTTTTTAATGTCCTCTACAGCTAGTATTGGTCTCTACGAGCAGTAGAGTTAATATAATTCAGTAAAAAACTAGCTTGTAGAGGAGCTCTATGACTCGTAGAAGTATCATCTACGACTAGTAGAGGTCTCTACTGGTTGTAGAGAAACAAATATTAAAAAAATAATTATTTTTATTATTATTATAAATTATACTATTAGAAAAAAAATAAAAAATAAAATAAAATAAAAATGTGTGTTATTCTACGACTAGTAGAGGCCTCTACTGGTAATAGAGAAAACCTCCACGAGCCATAGAGCTCATCTACGAGCTCCCAACATTGTTTCTCTACGAGTGGTAGAGGCCTCTACGCTCGTATCTGTTCCACCCTCCACCACTAGATACGAGCGTAGAGGCCTCTACCACTCGTAGAGAAACAATGTTGGGAGCTCGTAGATGAGCTCTATGGCTCGTGGAGGTTTTCTCTACTACCAGTAGAGGCCTCTACTAGTCGTAGAATAACACACATTTTTATTTGATTTTATTTTTTATTTTTTTTCTAAAAGTATAATTTATAATAATAATAAAAATAATTATTTTTTTAATATTTGTTTCTCTAAAACCAGTAGAGACCTCTACTAGTCGTAGAAGATACTTCTACGAGTCATAGAGCTCCTCTACAAGCTAGTTTTTTACTGAATTATATTAACTCTACTGCTCGTAGAGACCAATACTAGCTGTAGAGGACATTAAAAAGTTTAAAAAGCATTCAGTTCCATGCACGATGGAAAAAAATTCAAGGAAACTCTACTGCTCGTATAGGCCTCTACGAGCAGTAGAGGTATCATTAAATGATTGTCAATGATTGGCAAGTGTGGACCACATCTGACATAGTTCTCTACGAGCAGTAGAGACCTCTACGAGCAGCAGAGTTTCCTCTACAGCTCGTAGAGGCCTCTACGAGCTGTAGATAGGTGCAAATAAGTTTTAATCCGGTGCAAATAAGAGGCGCCTTGCAAATATCAGCCACTTTCTTCTAATCTTTTTTTTTTTTAATAATAATTTGTACGGTTTTATTGTGGTCCAAATTTATCTTTTCAATGAATATTAGAAAAATGAGTGGCTATTTGTTCATTTGCAAGTTCAGGTGAAAAAAAGTAATAATTGATGTTATAAATTAATTTAGTTATGGTGGTTGATGATTAAGAATGATACGATGATTTATAATTGCCTGTTATGCTTATGCTTATGGTATATTTATGTGTGTTTACATCGCTCTTTTGGTAACTATTTTATTTTTTGAACGTGTAACTTATAACGTGTGTTTTAAACTACGAAATTGTAATTTCACAAGTTTTTAGATGTTTTACTATGGGTTTTTTACACCAAAAGTTGGTGAATTTTTTGAAATATTGTGTCTCACCAGTCACCATATAGTTAAACATCAAGTTTTTTGATGTTTTACTACGTGTTTGTGAAATTGTAAAAAAAAATTACATAACTCTTTTATCATTTTCCTTTGAACTTCACTGTTAAAATTAAATTATTTATGAAAAAAAAAGATTGATTTATTTCATTTTATCTATATATACTCAAAAAAATATGTACATAGGTAATATTCTACTTGTGTAATTTTTTTTTTTACAATTTCACAAACACGTAGTAAAACATCAAAAAACTTTTTTTTTTAACTTTTTTTTTTAAATATGTAGAAGAGACAATTTAACTTTTTTTTAGAGGAATTCTCTAAAAATATGATTTAATTTAACTTTAATTTAACTTTTTTTTAGAGAAAAAAAAATGTTATCCATATAATTTAACTTTTTTTTAGAGGAATTCTCTTCTATATTAAAGAAGAGACAGTTTAATAGTCATTTGCTGCTAACATGTGATGCCATATGGGTGTCAATCCAGCCGTTAAAATTGAAAACCAATAGGCTGAATATCCTCCCTTTTGTCTTTGGTTTTTTTAATAGTTTTCCAAAGGTAATATTTACTAGGAGCAATGTTTGTTGGATTTTGAAATGGTAACGTACAAGTGGTGAAACTTTTTGTTATTATTTTATTACTAAATAGGCAACCCAAGTGTTAACGCTGGTGTGAAACTTAATGGGTTGCGAGTGTTTTTGTGAAGCCCACGCGAGCATAACAGTCACTTAATGTTATTTTTTATGTCTATTAAACCCTCAACGCAACAGGAGCTCCCAGCAGTAAACCACCACCCATTATGCGTAACATGTATGCACAACAGTGATACACGCGACGAAACGCGAGCCAACTAACACCTAGTTCGTGTTACAAATAAGAGAAATACATAAAAGAAAAACATATTCTTTTGGTGGGTCCTATGGAAATAAGTGGTAGGAATACCATTTTTTGGATCTAGTAATAAATCGAAGTCTAATTGGTTGGCGTGTTGTCCCCACTTATCATATCGTTATTGAAGTCCTCGTCAAAAATGAAATAAATCGAAAAATATTAAATATTATTTATTTTTTTGTGCCGACTTTTTATTCCAAACTAGGGTTTTTGTTAACCCGCCGCAAAGCGGCGGGGCACGTTTGTTGTGCAGAAATGTTTAGTAGTATTATGGGCAATGATTTTCTTGCATTCTTTCGCGTAGCTGTGGACGGTTTCGTGGACATAAAAGATAATATTAAGGGACTGTTATTGTCGTGTGGGCTTCAAAAAAATACTCGTGGCTAAAAGCTAAAAGTTTGGTGGTGTCGTAGTAAGCCCGCGCTTCGCGGCGGGCAGTGACTTTTTCGCATTTCCTCGAGCGAGATGTGTCGGTAATTTGGTTGGTATCATTTTGGTTCGTTATGTCTAGGAAATCCGATCAGTATCTTGGTTTGTTAAGGTATTATTATAGCGCAGGCATCAAGTACAACACCAATAACAATAAGAAGCCGTAAAAATAAAGTCAGTGTAGCTAGTGTAAGTTGGTAAAAAAAATGAACTTATAAATATAGAGGTTAAAAAATGTGTGATAATTTTTACAAAAGTTATGAGGTCAAAATGTAAATTTAGGTAAAGCAAAGGATGGGAAATAAAAAGTGTAAAATAATCGTCCACTGCTTTATGAAGCAGCGCAATTTAGCGTGGCCGGGCGCAGGATATCTATTCGTCACTATTTAAGTGTCATTGAATTAATATTATAGATAATTTCCGAGAGAGTTAATTACTGGGTTAGCCTTGTTTTTTTTTAACGGACTTGGTTAGTCCTTGTGTTTTTCAGATTTTGAACGCTTGATTCTCATACTTTGATATTTACAAATTTGGTCATAAAGGTCTACAACTTATTACTCCTATGATCCTAATTTATTACTCGTGTGATCCTAATGGTTGAAATTGGTAACTATAATGGTCCTTATTAACTAACATTGTTAAAATTTTCAATTAAGTTAATGTGAAATGACAAAGTTGCCCTCACTCATAAAAAAACAATAATAAACTTTAAATAAAACAAAAGTTTATACTATATTTATAATATTAAAAAAACATTAAAAGCCAGACTTCTCCTTTTCCCAACCACCAATATCACTACCAGTCTACCACTCACCTAGCACCCCACAGTCATACCACCGTCACTACCACTAAACATCTTAATCTTATACTCCAAACATCTCATATCTCACCACCATACACCACCACCCTTACCACTGTCGCACGTCACCACTCCAACCACCACCATCTTCTGTCACCATCCATTGCCCGAAACTCTAACAAGTAACCATCACTCTCAACCTCCACCCGTAACTACCCCCACCACCACTACCCTCTCCAATCTCCACATCCCGCTGACATCTTTTTCTTCTCTACATCCTGACTCAGTTTAACCAGAATGGAATCACCAGTCGACGAGGATAGGAACGTAATTAGTAAAATGGGTTTGAGTAGAAGGTACAGTTGGTGATGTTTGGTGACTAATGATGGAGGTGGGTTATAGTTATGGTGAAAAATGGTGGTGGTGTCCAGTGAGTTGGAGAAGATGATGATGGTAAGAAGAGGTGTAGGTTTTTTTAATTAATTGTAATATATATATAGGTGGGCCCATATGTTTTATTTTATTTTATTTTAACTATTTGATTTTTTATTTGTTTAAATATTATAGGGATAGTTTTGTCATTTTACATGGACTTAACTGGAATTTTTAACAGTGTGAACTGGTAAGGACCACCATAGTTACAAATTCCAACCATTAGGATCACTCGAGTAATAATTTGTCAACCTTTACGACTAATTTTGTAAATATTGAAGTTTGAGAATCAAGCGTGCGAGATCTAGATAGCATTGGGGCCAACAAAGCAATTACCTTTTTTCCCAAATATATTTTCCTATGTTATATTAACTAGTTTATCCTCTGGTGTTTTTCAGGATAGACAAATCTAATATAAGTGATAAAATGTATGTACCGTAAAAAGGAATGTCATTTTTTTCAGGAAAAAAAATTGTAAATGATGCACACTCGATAACTAATAAAACCTACTTTTAGTTCTACGTGTGCACATCTTGCTCGAGCGAAGTCTATGTACTTTGTCACTGTAACATCGCAAAATTTTCCCCAAAATTTTAATACATATATATATATTTTTTTATTACACCCTTATCATTAATATTATACAAATGTGCCTAAGTCTTTATTTATCTTAACTCACAACTTATATACATACATAAATGTATATAAATAATAATAATAATAATATGATTCTAAATTCTTTTTTTTTTCACATACAAGATTTTTTTTTTTTTAAATAAAGCCTTGAGTCAAATAGTCAAAGTCCTAGTCAAAGTCTTAGTCAAACAGTCAAAGTCTTAGTCAAATAGTCAATTCATCATAAAACCTTACTTTATGGTGTTGACCAATTTTAATGGCTAATTGACTCCAAAACTAGTATAAAAACCCACCTATGACCCATTATACTTTGCACCTCTAAATCGATTGTTTCAATCCGATTAAACTTTCCCTCATACCTTTCTTCTATAGTCTATTACTTCTACAATTGAAGCTTTGATTATAAGCTATTGTAATTGGCGAATTGGAAGCTTGATATTCTTTCTTTTTCGTTTTCTTCAATTTGGACTAGCTACGTTGTTGAGTCTTTGGGATTCGCCTCGCATACATTCACAACACATTATTCTATTTTTTTCACGAGACATAACATTTTGCTAAGGTGAGTTTTACATAGCCCCTTTTCTATTTATCAACGTTTTTGGGGTGAAACATGTTACAACATTCTATATGCAATTCAATCATCAAAGTGTCTATGTGTTTTTCTATGTTGCATTATGTCTTGAACATGACTAGGGTAAGCACAATTCTAGCATAATCATTAACATTGATCAGCCGACGGTATACAATGATAGATCTATTGGACTGACAATCCCACCCGGATACGTGCCTCCTACAAAGGTAGCGTGGGTGTTTGTTATCGCATAACATATTCGAGTGAACCATGAGCGTATGGGATGTACCACATTATAACAGTCACAAGGGTTGATTATGCACTCGATTTACTTCTAGTATGTTTTCACATATGGACTAGACTTGCCATGACACTTGAATTGTACAAGTTTTATTCAATTATCAAAACCTATGTAATCCTCACCAACTTTTGTTGACCCAAAATATTTTCAAACTTAACATGTTTCAGGATATAGCTTGCTTGAAGATTAGAGTTAATGCTTGAAGATGTGTATCTAGTATTTTTCATTTTGATGTACAAAATTCTTAGAACAATTGTATGTAATTTATTTAAATCATTTATTGAAATTTATTATTTACCATGAGCTACTGAACAATCATCAATACGTGACATCCCGATGTTTCCGCCATCGGTTGGGGTGTTACAGATTGGTATCAGAGCCATGGTTATAGGGAATTAGGTTATTAGAAAAATAATCTAGTCTATAACCATAGGATTATAACCAGTATTTGCTTCTTTTACTTGCCATTCTCTATCTCCCTCCTACTTCTTATCCCTACTTTCATCCTTACAAGAAGGTTGCTCTCCACCATTGGATCTACTCTTAGACTAATAGGACAAAATCCTCAGGTTTAGCCTGAACCACCTTGAGATCTCGTCGAAGTTCTAGATTTTAATAACGAACACGTGCAATCTGGAAGGGTGAACGCCTGTATTCTGAGTCTTCTGTCTAGGCTGGCGTTGCGCATATATCCCAATCAGACGAGGGACCCGGATGCCTACCTGGGAATTCTCGGGATGAGTGTTCACTTATAGGCTAAAGCATGTCTTCATATGTTATTAGAATTTAGAATCTTTGATAAGTCAACGTTTTCGTTTATTCGTTTTAATTAAATGAATAAATGATTACATTCCTTATATTACCTCATTGTCCTTCATTCAACCCATATCTTCTTGAACATTCATTACCCAAATCACTTCCGTAACCGATGCCCTAAACTAAACAGAGATCAAGATCCTCCAGCTACCTAACCACAAGTCTCACCATTTGACTATTGGTTGCTTTTATTCTATGTATTGACGCTATTTGATTCAAGTAATAAAATATTTGTCTGAGAGTTGTTACATGGTGCATGATTGTTTGAATGTGAACTAATTATATAAATCTATACAACTACAACTCATATACTGTGCTTGTTATACTTGCTTGCATAAACATGTTATCAATTTGGAACCTATGTGTATAATAAATGTTGCACTTAATAGAGGTCATCATGCCTTTTCAACAGTCGGGAGAGGCCCTACAACCTGCTCCACGACTGGTGGAGGCTATCGAACCTACTCAACGATTGGTAGAGGTCATTATGCCTTTTCAACAGTCGGGAGAGGCCCTACAACCTACTCCACGACTGGTGGAGGCTATCGGACCTGCTCAACAATCGGTGGAGATATAGAAGGACGCAAAACTTTAATGTAAGGTAAATTGGTGATTGCGGTCCGGAACGTAATCATGAATTTACAGGTACGTTAAGGTAGTGTGAAATTCTATCAAGGTTTTCAGTAAATAACCAATTATAAACTCTAGTTACCTGGTAGTTCATTTAGTCTTTCTATAGTCAATCAACTCATGCATTTCTTTTAGGAGTCCTAAAACTTAAGATTCTTATTCTCCTTGCTATTTCAGATGAACCTAATCCAACCCTTAAAACTCACACATATCAAAACTCTTACCCAAATTATTCGAAACAGTTTATTCTGTTACCTATAAAATTATGTCATGCCTTAACTCGAAACTTCCCAAACCACCCTTGTCCTAATTTCTACCCAATCACCTTCAACCCTGTGTTTTCAATAAACTTCGGGACGAAGTTTCCAAAAGTAGGGGAGACTGTAACATCGCAAAATTTTCCCCAAAATTTTAATACATATATATATTTTTTTATTACACCTTTATCATTAATATTATACAAATGTGCCTAAGTCTTTATTTATCTTAACTCACAACTTATATACATACATAAATGTATATAAATAATAATAATAATAATATGATTCTAAATTCTTTTTTTTTTCACATACAAGATTTTTTTTTTTAAATAAAGCCTTGAGTCAAATAGTCAAAGTCCTAGTCAAAGTCTTAGTCAAACAGTCAAAGTCTTAGTCAAATAGTCAATTCATCATAAAACCTTACTTTATGGTGTTGACCAATTTTAATGGCTAATTGACTCCAAAACTAGTATAAAAACCCACCTATGACCCATTATACTTTGCACCCCTAAATCGATTGTTTCAATCCGATTAAACTTTCCCTCATACCTTTCTTCTATAGTCTATTACTTCTACAATTGAAGCTTTGATTATAAGCTATTGTAATTGGCGAATTGGAAGCTTGATATTCTTTCTTTTTCGTTTTCTTCAATTTGGACTAGCTACGTTGTTGAGTCTTTGGGATTCGCCTCGCATACATTCACAACACATTATTCTATTTTTTTCACGAGACATAACATTTTGCTAAGGTGAGTTTTACATAGCCCCTTTTCTATTTATCAACGTTTTTGGGGTGAAACATGTTACAACATTCTATATGCAATTCAATCATCAAAGTGTCTATGTGTTTTTCTATGTTGCATTATGTCTTGAACATGACTAGGGTAAGCACAATTCTAGCATAATCATTAACATTGATCAGCCGACGGTATACAATGATAGATCTATTGGACTGACAATCCCACCCGGATACGTGCCTCCTACAAAGGTAGCGTGGGTGTTTGTTATCGCATAACATATTCGAGTGAACCATGAGCGTATGGGATGTACCACATTATAACAGTCACAAGGGTTGATTATGCACTCGATTTACTTCTAGTATGTTTTCACATATGGACTAGACTTGCCATGACACTTGAATTGTACAAGTTTTATTCAATTATCAAAACCTATGTAATCCTCACCAACTTTTGTTGACCCAAAATATTTTCAAACTTAACATGTTTCAGGATATAGCTTGCTTGAAGATTAGAGTTAATGCTTGAAGATGTGTATCTAGTATTTTTCATTTTGATGTACAAAATTCTTAGAACAATTGTATGTAATTTATTTAAATCATTTATTGAAATTTATTATTTACCATGAGCTACTGAACAATCATCAATACGTGACATCCCGATGTTTCCGCCATCGGTTGGGGTGTTACAGTCACTTCCTCAAGACATTCTAAAGCGTGATGTGAACCAGGAAAAAAAACAACCAAATTGGTATCAAATAATATGTCATGACGATAATTGATTTAAGAGGTGTGCATAGTAGGGTGATTAATTATCACTTATCAGTTAGAGATTCAGCTGGTGTCTGAGAATCATAGGCTATAGCTAACCGGCTTAGCAACCTTTGTAATCAATGTTCTTAGCAACACCAATCAAACGCTTAAATACTAGGACCATATCTGATTTGTGTGTGTGTGTATATATATATATATATATATATAAAGATATTTTCCTAGGTTCAAACGTTAGTTAGTACCTACTTTTAATCTTTTTGACTAAGTTCATCAAAAGCTCGAATGCTAGGACAATATCTGATTTGTTTAGCAAGCATTCAAATGATATGTTAATATAAATAATGATTACACATGACAAATGTGTTAAAATACCAAATTAGAATGAGAAATTAAGTGACACGTATGTAAAAATCTCTCACTCTAGTTGTCACGGATCTCTATTTTATCTATCTATCTATCTATCTATACATATAATAAACCAAAACTATTTTAATGACATGGCACTTAAAGAGACATTCTCTTTTTTAAGTGTGTCATGTGTCATCCCATGTGACATTGAGATATTTTAGGAAAAAAATAATTTAAAAACAAAATTGAATTTTTCACCCTCATGTTTTCTCTCATAACTTTTAAACGTTAATATCTTTTATATACAAAATTTTTTAAAGAAAAAAAAATTACACCAAATTAACGAGCGTTTTATTATCTTTCCAACGAGTACCATAGTGCTATATATAAAAAACGGAGAAAAAAGACTATTTTTTGTAACCCGACAGGTATTGTGTCAGGTTTGGAATTAGTTTAAAAAAAAATTGTGGGTTTGGGTCGGGCCTGGGATTATGTGATATCCGACCCAATTACCCTTTTTTTAATATTAGAATATGATAACTTATGGCAGATATTTGTTTAAAATAATCTATACATATAATATTTAGGAGCAATATTGGACACTTGGCAATCATTTACCCCCTTAGCCATTAATTCTCCTCCATTGGTGATCCTACATGGCACATTGTGAGAATTTATAAAATTTTCCTTTTTTTTAAATCAAAAATCACAAAAATATATAAGGTAAAAACAAAACACGCTTCATAACCTAATCCCCAAAGCAGTCATCTTCCTTGCTGCGAAACTCTAACCCTAAGCAGGCGATTGAGAGGCGATCTCACGAATCAAGCATTGTTTTAATCTCTTCTCCAAGGTTTAATCTCTTCCATTTTATATTAATCAATCGTTCTTCATGTCTATGTTTTTTTCTTTATTTTTTTCGTTTTTTTTCCTGATTTTTTTGTCGATTGAGGTCGTTTTTTTCCTGATTTGTTTTTAATACGTTTTTAATTGATTTGAATCCTCTCTTTTTCTCTGTTTTTTTTTCGTGTCTTTTGATGATATAATTCTATATTAATGTTTGTTTGTCGATTAACGTTTTTTGTGTCTCTGTTTTCATTGATTTCAATGATTTACCTTTGAATACTTGATTTTTTGTGTATTATTGTTTAGGTTTACTAATTTTTTATTTTTAGGGTTCATGTTTTAGGGTTCGTGGGCGATTATTGTTTACTGATTTACCTTTGAATGTTGATGTATTGTTTGTTGTTGATTATGTTTAGTAAATCTTTAGATTTAGGTTTCAATGTTATAGATATGGCCAGATCTTATTCAGAAGGCAAAAGAAAGAGAGTTGGATGTGATTTAGACTTATGTTTTCTGGAAATGGGCATGAACCTGAATCTGATCAAGTAAGTGTGCGTGTGTGTGTGTTTTATTATTATTTTTATTAAAAATCAACTAATTTCTTATTTAATAAAATATTTCTTAATTTCAAGATTCTTTTTTTTTTCCAGTAATATTTTGAATATAGGTATGATTTGGTAAAGTTCATTAAGCTAATCAAGCAAGCTGGACTCTATGCTCATCTCAGAATTGGTCCTTATGCTTGTGCTAAATGGAACAAATAATGGTCCTTTCAAGGTTTGCTTCTCATTCTTTTAATCTTTTTCAATTAAAAACTTGATTTTAATTTAAATAAATATATAGGTATTTTGAAATGAACATGTAATGATGAATTGATGATGATTATGTATGTATATGTAGGCTTCTATGGAAAAATCACAAGGCACATAGTGAATAAAATGAAAGCAGAAGGATTATACGAGACTCAAGATGGTCCAATATTCCATCTCAGGTAGTCAAAGCCACTTATTTCACCAATTGAGGTTGTGATACACGACTCACTATAATGAAACTTGCTAATGAAAGGTTATGATTGATTAAGCCTAATAGCTTATTATAATGGACCAGCTATGTTTTGTTAAGTTGAATGGACCACTTATGTTTAGTTTGCCTTTTATTAAGATTGTTATACTTGTTATAATCTAATGTTAAGTTGAATGGACCACTCATAAATCTATACAGTGAGTTTTACTTGCTTCTATAATCAAGGGGCATTTGGGATTGCTTTTTTAAATCAGTTAGCTTTCGAGTTTTTAGATGAAACGTTGTTCTAAGAACTAATAATTCTTGATGAACTTAAGATTATAAGTTTATTGTTATGATGAAATAAATTATCTGCTTCTTTTATACGTTTAAGCTGTATAAATTAGCAAATCCCAAACATCTCTATTATGTTGAGCATTTTATATGTGAAATCTATGTTTTTTAATGAAATAACAGGACATTAGATATAACAATATCAAGCTTAGAGATGGAATTAGCTGCAGCTACGTCCATCCAGGAGTTCATCTGAAAGAGTAAGTATTTAATGGTTGTTGGTGTTAATATTGCTTTTAGTAGTCGTAAAAGAAGAGATTACGAACTACTTGGATGCCTCAATGTTTGTGAGAGTCCAATCAGTTTGGGTTATTTTTTATGTTTAACGGGTCAAATAGGTCAACTTAACTATTATTCCTACAAAATCGCATAGACAACACCTTTTGTAACAGTTAACATTCTCATAACCCGTACCAAGTCGCTTATTTTTATGAACTATAATGTACATTTACAATTTAAACAATAATGGAAGTTTGTAAAATTCGTATATCGCAAACACGACTTGTTTAACCGATTTATCTAAATGAATCAAATGGCTTGGTATGTTATAATGAAGTTATAAATGTGTTGGTTGGTTGTAGTAATAAATGGGTTAAATAGGTTGGTGTTTCAAGTTGTTTAATTAAACATATTCAAACACGTTAATAGGATCATATTTTGTTTCGTTAAATCATATAACCAATTTTAAATAATATCATCTCAGGTACTCCTCTGCATCAGTTCTTCAAAGGCACTATGGGGAATGGCTAGGAGATATCGTTCTGGTTAGATCCATGGCTGCAGAGCACCCCTCTTAAAAACTCCTTCCCGCGGTTGTTTCAGCTCGATAGGAGGAAAAAGTGCAGTGTAAGCGAACGGATTCGGAAGGATAGATAGATTTGGGCTTTTGTTAGGCACTGGAACAGGACGCTGCAGCCCGGACAGGAGGCTGCAGATTATCAGCAGCTATCAAACATGTTTTCCGCTGTTTGGTTGTCTAGCAGCAGGGATGGATGGAGCTGGAAAGGTGCGGCAGCGTAAGTTTTTCGGTTGGGGAGGTTAGGCGTTTGTTACATTACAAATATCGATCATTGTGCATTAATGATACTTTTATTGAACATTACGAATATAACATCGTGATTCGTCTTCTCAAGCAGATGCATTGGAGATACAGAGAAGAAAACCCCTCGGAGAAGAAGGCGATTGGCGAAGACGATTTAGGTCAGTTTTCTTTAACATCACTATCCCAATATCTCGAGCATCTGTATGATATTTTTTCCCTAATTTTATTATTATTATTATTATTATTATTATTATTATTATTATTATTATTATTATTATTATTATTATTACAAACCCTAGGTTTCTATATGATCAGTACCAATTTAGCACACTTAAAAGTCGTGTTATTGTCAAATGCAGTAACATCGATCTAGCTATTGCGATGAATGCATCTCCATCGTCATTCCATATGCCCCCAGCTAGCTTTAATTGTTAAAGAGGTTAGTTGTTTCTGAAGGCGATCTAGAAGGCAAGGAGGCTGTTTCTGAAGTCGAGCTCTTTATTCAGTGGTCTCCAGAAGGCGATCCAACTCAGCATTTAATCGAAGAAGATCTGTTTCGTGCAACCAAGAAAGCTGGTAATTAATAAAAATCATTTTTTATCATATGATTTATTTTATTAATGCGTGGTTTGTGTTATAAAATCTTGTCTTTCTGTGTAGGTATAAACAACCAACTTTTTGCTATGAGGAGCTAATCCTGTCTCAACTAATGATTCCATAGCATCACTTGGCTTATGCTGATGTGAGTATTTATCTGAATTTAGCTTTCATTCCATTTTATTTTGGTTAGACAACGAGCCTATTTTGGTTGATAGAATGCACCAGCTTTGGGGGACCTTGGATCAAGGTATAGATAGTTTTGGAACTCTTTCAAGTTTGCAATTGTTGAGTAGTATCATGGTTAAGTTTTTAAATTTATGTTGTAGCTGGTATATGACATGAAAAATCAGCAAGAAATCATTAAATATGAATCTTACTAAATGATAACTGTATGAAGGACCCATGAAAATATAGCAAGAAATCAACTAATATGAATCTTTTTTTTGGTAGGAATTCGAATACGAAGACCCTGCTGTGAATTTATTGATTTTAGATGATGTTAATAATCTTTATATAAAGGAATAAGAATAGATGTAGATGGTAATTTAGTTTTGAAGGTGTCAAGGCCATCTTTTATACCCTTTTGTTGGGTTGTAAAGCTTGAAAGGCGTTTTCGTCTTGCTGTAACAATCGATATTGTAATTGAACAAGGTATCCCTTTGAAACTCTTTTTTTGTTTATTTATGGTTTTAAGTTGTTCTATATTTTCATGAAATTGATTTTAACTAGATTGCTTGCAAGGAATGTTTGGAATTCATACTTTTAGACTTGAAAGTGTAGCGCAAGGGAAAGCGTCTTATGTTGATGAACTACAAATTCAAGGTGTTTTTAATCCTAAACTTCTAAGGAAGGTACATACATATTGATGTTTTGTTTTGCCGCATGTTTTATTGTATTTAGAAGGAATTAATATAGAACAATGACTTAGGTGGGTGCCACTGACTTTGTTAAAAGATAAATCTACATGTTTAAGATCAGCAAGTTTTGATATTGATGCAGTGAGTTTGAAACATACAGGTACATAATGATATGGGTCCATAATGGTTGGACTGAAAAAGGATTGAAGGTTTGGAACATCAGAACTAAAGCATGCCTTTAAGAAATGATAAGAACAACCCTTTATAAAGAATTGTTGCTTGAAGAATCTGAAAACAGAAGCGATGTAGGGTTGGGATGAACAGACACGTCATTCTCTTTTATTACTGTTGTGGAAAACCTTTATACCAAATATATCTTCTGCTGTCTGTTTTTGGCACTTTTGTTTACATAAATAAAGTCGATAACAACAATGGTGACATAAATTTGAACATAACATATATATATATGCGATCAGCCTAATCAATCCACTTCATAACCAATAAGCGTATGTTTCGCAATGACCATCAATAAAAGCCAAGGACAGTCTCTATCGAAGGTTGGATTGTATTTAAGAGACCATGTATTCTCACATGGCCAACTTTATGTCGCATTGTTAAGAGTTAAAAGTAGGGCAAAGGTGAAATTACTTATACTTGATGGTGATGGGAATGTCAAGACTAAAACAAAAAATGTGGTGTATAAGGAAATTTTCAGCGATATTTGAATAAAATGTGTATTCGTTGCTTTTAAATTTTAATAAAATATTTCTACTGTGTTTTTTCTTATACGTTATACTACTCCAAATAATCGTACGTTGGTGAACCGCGTGTCAACGCGGGCAAATATCTAGTAATAATAATATTCATTAATCATATATTAGCAAGTCATTAATTATGTTGTCATATTAGATATTTTATTATGTCATATTAGATATTTCAACCCGGACCAATGGGGTGGTGGTCGTGGTCCATTGGCAAAGGCAAAGCCTTTAAACACCTAGGTTGGGGAAGGTCTTGGGTTCAAGTCCCACAGACCACAGGATTTAAAAGAAATTAACCTTTAAAAAAAAGATATTTCAACCCGGGACGCTCTCCAACAGGTAATTGCTATGTTTTCTTTTTCTACCATATTCTGAAATAGCCCAAATCTTATTGTATGCAATTAAAGATCTTTGACTGAATGTATTGGTGCTAAACAATCTTTGTCCCCTTGAAGTGCTTGGGATCTTAATATTCTGTTTTAGGTATTGATGTTGTAAGGTGAAATGGATCTTTTGGTATATTTTTTTAAAAGTATCTAATGTAAGTTGATACATAGATGTCATTTTTATAATTTAGATACTTCTAATTTTATTCACTTTACTTAGATTTCTCAACCCGGGACGCTCCCGGGTATAAGCTAGTTTTATATATTATCCTTCGAATCATTGTTTCACGCGTTATTAGATACGTTTTTCTAATATAATAAGATGACATGTTTGGTAATAATAATTGATTAAAAAGGGAATCAAAGTTAAGTTAGATAGTCATATCTAATTAAGCAATATGGTTCCCAATATAGGTGGCAAAATAAAAATATCCGATGAGTCGTAATAATAGGTTGAAGGAGGTAGATTATAGGTATTGAAAAAGGTTAGTCATTTTCGTGTTTTACGTCTAGATGGTAAAGTCGTATTCATATTGATGTAATCTATATTACGATACACTTCAACCCAGCCCAACAGATCCATCATCAAGTGTTACTAAGTGGGCCGGCCCAAGATACAAATGAAGAAACCGGCCCGTTTAATGAATTGAAGAATCTGTCCCACTCCCACGCAAGGCCGGCCCTGAGGGGTGCGGGGAGGACTCCCGGCCCAGGCTCAATTTCTAAAGGGGCACATTGAGCGGCGACGAATACTGTTTTCTTTCTGCAAGTATTTTCTTTTTGTTTTCGACCAAAAAAATATATCATCTTGAATATCACTCGTTATAAACGCAAGAAAGTGAAGAGTATATAAGAAAGAAGATGAGTCATACATGATAAACTAGATTGGAAGGATACGACACAATTAAAAAAAAGTTGAAGTGTTTTACTTGAGATTTGTGTTGTGGGCTGTGGTATAGTAATTGTGCAGCATTTGCAGTTATTTTTAATATATAGTAGTATTAGGTTAGAGCCCGGGTGTACACCCGGTACAACCCCGAGTCAAATAAGAAAGTTATTTTATAAATATTGTAATATACAAGTTTTTATTACGTATTATAAATTTCTATGAATTTTGGTTAGTTGGAAAATATCATAAAAAAGCTTAATGTTACCAATAAATGATATATGAATTATACAATGTTTGATTTCACGTCATCATTAAAAAACAAATATTAAAATAAAGATGCAGTCATGTTTATTTAAACGGCATGCAAATGACACCATACTGGTGGTTGACTAGGGATGAGCATACGGTCCCGAAAACCGATCCCGAACCGAAAAAATACTGATCCCGTACCGAACCGATACCGAACCGAGGGTGTTCGGCATCGGTATCGGTACCCACATTTAGGGGTTTTCGGTTTCGGTATTATCGGTATCGGTACGGGATCGGTATGGTATCGGTATTTTAAGGTAAAATACCGATACCACACCGGTACCGTACCGATACCGAACCGATACCGTACCGGTATAATCGGTATCGGTATTGTTTTTTGGACTTTTCGGTATCGGTATTGTCGGGATCGGTATCGGTTCGGAACCGATACCGTCCCGAGCTCATCCCTATGGTTGACCAAATAACAAAAATAGAAAAGGCTAACGGCGCATCTTGTTGTCCTTTTGCTTCCCATTTCGTGGTATTATTGTATTAGATTTCTTTTTCCTTGTATGTCTAAATGGAAACAAAAAAAATCCGGTTTTCGTTTAGTTTTTTTCCTTTTTAAGAAAAGGTCAAATTGATATATTGGGCTCACAAGCCTGCTCGAACTCGACAAACGAAGTTCAAGCTCAAGCTTGTTTGGGCTTGATTTGTTTTGAGCTTTTTTTTTAACAAAGATCGAGTAACTCGGCTCATTTGCACCCTAGTTATTGTCCTAAAAATGAAGTCCATATATGTTCAATCATGCCAACTCGCAACATAAAGTCTTTTAAGTCTCCTGAAAAGTTCGGTCACAAGTGTCAACCAATAAAACCAATAAAGCATCATTTACAATATTCCACAACTTAAAACAACAATGACGATGATAATATACGTTATTGGTTTGAGGTTTTGTATGGAAACTCGTAGCCAGAAGGCGGATGGCACCTCATCAGCCGGTCCTATCACATGCTCCGGCTAACATCGCCGTATCGCTTCTGCAACTGATTTTGTCATGGAAGCTGTTCCTTTGCTTACGAATCTTCTTCAGTATCATGATGCCAAGCTGAGCAAATGAAAGTCCAAACATTTAAGATTGGCCAACTGTTTATACATCTAGCTGTTTTTTAAGTTTTGGAGCATGCATCAGTCTGTTTGACTTGAATAGTTTATAGAGGCATTTGCAGCAGCATCAGACAAACTTGATGAGCTTTGCAACCATGGATTACTTACACAAACTGCTTCACTTGTTTCAACCAGCATCTCTCACCCCATCTACACATACCGTATGATTTTTTTTTTTGGACCTATAATTTCTTTTGGGCGGTTTATTCACTTAAAACCAATGTTTTTGTTTTGTTTGATTCATTAACCTGCAAAGGAATCATATTTCTTCCTGCTAGCATTAACTTGTTTTACCTCAAACAGGTCAAAATAAAAACTTAGCAAAAAGCATAGTGGATTGAAAATCACACAAACTCTATTTTTAATGCAAACAACCTCTTGCATCATTTAGACATTATTGTAATAATATTGTTATTGTAATTATAAATAACACATTAACTATTTATTAAAATTTTAGAATTTGTAAAAAATCAGAGTATTTCATAATAACAAATCCATGAAATACAAACCATCACTAACAAAGCTAAAGCATTAATAAACTTTTTGTATAGTTCGAGTTTGCACATGCTTCTCCGTATCTGAGTCAAAATTGGCAGAACTTAACTCAAACTTCATCAAAATTAACACATTAATCGCTTGTAGTGACAACAGCAGGAAACTAAACAACATTCAAATAACATTAAACTTCAGCAATAGAAGCTAAATGCTAACTTGCAATCATAAGTGAACATCAAAACAAAACAATCACAGACAAAACAAACAAAAGGTATTTCATTCAAGTACTATGTACACTTAAGTGGGAAACATGGTCATGGATGATAAATTTTTTATTCTACGGACAATAAACACATACATTACACTTTAATTAGGATACATTGGCAGCATGCAAACCACTTCAAATGATTTTCATATATTAGAATATTAGTTCTACTAGATTATTGCCCGCGTGTACACGCGGTTCAACAATTAACAATTATTTGGAGCGGTAAAACCTATAAAAAATATAGTTGAAATATTTTATTAAAATTTAAAAGTAAGGAATACACATGTTATTCAAATAACACTAAATATTTCCTTATACACCACATTTTTTATTTGAGTTATGACATTCCCATCACTATCTAGTATAAGTAATTTCACCCCTGCTCTGCTTTTAACTCTTGACAATGCGACATAAAGTTGGCCATGTGAGAATACGTGGTCTCTTAAATACAATCCAACCTTCGATAGAGACTATCCTTGGCTTTTATTGACGGTCATTGCGAAACATACGGATATTGGGAATTGACGCTTTTGAAACTTCACTGGAATCTTGTTATCAGATGGTATTTGAGGAGTATTATCTAGTAAAAAATAAATAGTAGTGAAAAATATTTCTGGTAAAATGTTAAAAGTAAGACACCGTTTGAGTCAGATCATTCAAAATTCGAATTAAATGTTATAATTAAGTTTAATTGTTACCATTATAGATATTAAAATATGAAATTATATACTTAAATAGAACATTTAATATTTGAATATTAATAAAGTTTAACTGAAATCTATCAATTCAAATTCTTGTATTCAAAATTTGAATTTTAACTTATAACTAATTTGAGAATTTATAACTAAAACTATTATTTGTTAAAATTTAAATATATTAGGAAATATCTAATTAGTATATCTCTATTTTAAAGTTAATTGTAGGATTGTTTGTTACAATTATTAACTTAACTTCAAAAGTTTGAAATTTTTTTAAATATTCAAATCATTCAAATTCGAATTAAATGCTATAATTAAGTCTAATTGTTATTATTATTATCTAGAATTCAAAATTTAGAATTTTTATAATGTTAACAAAATTTTAAAATTTATATTATAGATAATGAAATATGAAATTAAATAGAACATTTAATATTTGAATAAATATAAATTTTAACTGAAAAATTTGAATGTTAACTTCTAACTAATTGGTGAAGTTTATAATCAAAACTATTATTTGTTAACTTTTAAATATATTAGGAAATCTCTAATTATAATATCTCTATTTTAATGGTCATAGTTGGATTAATTGTTACAATTATTAATTTAAATTCAAAGTTTAAATTTTTTTAAAATATTCAAATAATTCAAAATTTGAATTAAATGATATAATTAAGTCTTATTGTTACCATTATTATAAAAAATTTAAATTTTTTATAAGGTTAAAAAAATTTAAAAATTAAAACTCTAGATAACAAAATATGAAATTATATACTTAAATAGAACATTTAATATTTGAATATTTATAAAGTTTAATTGAAATCTATCAATTCAATTTCTAGAAATCAAAATTTGAAAGATTCAAATCATTCAAAAATTTGAATTAAATATTTTTAATATGTTAATTAAATCTAAATGTTATCATAAATCTTAAATTCAAATTTTTGAGATTAAATATTTAAATAAAACATTTAGTATTCAAATATTTTAAAGTTTAACATAAATCTATAATTTCAAATTTTACTATTTAAAATTTTAGTTTTTACTTGTAATTAATTTGAGAAAGTTACAACCAAAATTATTAATTGTTATATTTTAAATATATTAGGAAATCATAATTTAAAGATAATAAATAGTTGTAATGGTTACCATTATTAACTTTAATTCAAAATTTTAATTTTTTAAAAGATTAAGTCATTCAAAATGTGTAATTAAAAGTATAATTAGTATGTGTAATTTGTTACCATTATTAAACAAAATTTGAAATTTTGTCTAATTCGTATTTAAATATTTCGAATTTTAATTTGAAATTGATAATTCGTTATTTAATTGATTACCAATATAAGCTAAAATAATTTTAGGATAATACAAGCCAATTAATATGATCAATTAATGTATTAATAAGAGTTGACACAACTTATGTAGGGACTTTGAATCATATTAACTGTGTAAATAAAAGGATAATTAGTTAGTGTAATTATTAACCAAAATTCAAAATTTTGAAATTTGTCAAATTAGAATTTAAACATTTCGAACTTTAATTTGAAATTTTGAAATTCGAAATTCGATATTTAATTGATTACCAATATGAATAATATAGCACAACTAATATGATCAATTAATGTATTAATTGGAGAGTTGACACTACTTATGTAAAGACTTTGAATCTTATTAAATGTGTAATTAAAAGAATAATTAGTGTGTGTAATTTCTTACCATTATTAACCAAAACTCAAAAATTGAAATTTTGTATAATTTGAATTTAAATATTTTGAATTTTTATTTGAATTTTGAAATTCAAAATTGAAATTTAACTTATTACCAATATAAATTACATTAAATTTATAAAATGAGTAATTTGAATGTAATAAGGAAATTTAATGAGTTTCTAATTTACGTCAGTTTTATTTCTCATTCTCATTTATTGTTTTTTGTTTTTTAAGAAAAGTAAAAAGACTAAAACGTGAAAAAGCGAGATATCTTCAATTAACCAATATCTCCATCATGCAAAACATTAACATAAAAAACATAGTTGGAACAAACAACACCTTTAAAAACGACCCAAATTGAAGACTTTGTTTTCCCAAACCATTTTTTCTTTATAAAGTTACGCATAAATCCAAAAATTACATTATTATTGATTCAAAAATTAAACTTAAATCAAGCCTAGCAAAAATTGAATTGATAATATAGAAATCACTTTAGGTGATATAAATTAAAATTAGTTATCTATAACTGAACCTAATAATAGTTTTAGAGGTATATTGAATATAATTCATAACATGAGCATGGGAAATAGTGATGAGCAACTAAATAAAAAAGATTAGAAACTATTACCGTGAGGTGAACCATCTCACCATACGAATCTTCATCAATTATTCAATTTACCAATCCAGATTCCAGCTTAAAAAAAGCAAACAAAACTGATATTGTAGCTTACTAATGAACAAACCTACAAACCTTAAAAAACATAAAAAATGAATGAAAATCATATGAACTTACTGATTCATATCCAGCCAACTGAAGATTCTTCTTCAATTTCGTATTCCAAATATAAACTGGCTTATATCGCGAATTATTACAAAACACAGAAAAATAAACTCAGTTATGCAAACTATTTTGAAGCACGGATTACCTGAAAGCAAACTTCACATTTAGGATATTTACCTCAAGTTCAGTGATCCGGTGACCATTCGCATGACATGACAGTGAAAGCACTCCGGATTTTAGGAGGTACCCATGCATCCCAGATACCTACTGTAACCATTGTCACGATTACAACCACCACATGGTTTGATATTTCATCAAACTTTTAAACTATAAACCAATGTCAAATTAAAGAACTAATCCACTGATAGAAGCATATAAGAACTTATTTTTCATAGGTATATATTTAAAAAAATGGACAAAAAAGAAGAGTATTACCAAAATGCCTTGGGTCATAATGCTTGTCGAATAGTAAGCTTTGATAATATTCAATCATTTACATCATCAACTACTCGTTATAAATATTGGTATCTTTTCATAAAACAATTTTGGCTGCAAAACCACAGAGTTATACTTTATAATTGTTAACACATAGCCTGCCCAACCAAAACACAAAATTAAAATAGGAAAAAAAAAAGTAAGCACACCTTGCTATCCCATACGCCGGTGACAATATCAAATGCATAAGCTCAGTTTCCTCAAACTCGGCATCATCTTGACTCGGGATTTGAGACGCTCAAAACAACAATGTTCCAGTCAATCACAAAATGTTTCTAATGATCCTTAAGAACGCCTTCCACAATAAATGTAAAAAAATAGTTTGTATCAAACATTGGTTTTGTAAAAAGTGTGGGTTAAGCAAAACAACAAACAACTTGTGGGCATGAAAGTAAACCAAAAATTTAATCATCAACCTATTTTAAAAATAACTCATGCAAGTAATAAACCTGTTCTATATATTTATATATAAAGCCAATAAAAGAAATAAAGAATCAAACTACCACTTAGTAATCAAAGTCTCAAAATTGAAAATTATGAGAAATAAGTTTTTACCGTTTCATCATCTCCTCCCGACGGAAGTGACAGGATGATGAAAAGATGAAGCTCCTTAACGCTCCAATTCGCTAACGTCTCCGGTAAGGCGGTAATCATATTCATCACCATTCTTGGAATTGAGACATTGATATGTGATAATTGTCTAGTTTTTTGAAATTGGATGGATGAAAGAGAGAGAGAGAGAGAGAAATGAGAAGAATAGAGTGATTGAAGCTCAAATTTGACCACATTTAATTATTTAGAGCTCAAATTTTGACCTCATTTAATTAATTGAATAATTTTTGATTTTTAGAAAAAAGAAAAATTTTATAAATTCTCACAGTTGGACACTTGGCACAAATTGATTGGCTATATAATTGGAGGATCAACATGGGAGTGCCATGTGTCCACATTGAGTTTCATATATTAGTTGTATAGAAGATTAAATATTATAGTTTTATCCGCATAAAAATGAATGCACTGAATATGGTATATGCTATTTAGGGTTAATTGCATAAAAAGATTACCAAATTAGCCTAACCTTTCTTAGATTGCAAATGCTGCAATCAAAAATTAAAAACCAGCATATAGTTTAACAAACAACACAAAAGATTCATCCCTCCAATGAATAACATCATCAACAATCAAATATATAATTATAATGTAAACAAACTACCAATCCAGTTAAATCTGTAGCTTTTATGTGGCTCCCAAATTCTGTAAGATGAAAATTAAACAAAATACAGAATAAAAAGATAAAAATCACACTAAACACAGATTTGAAAACGGCATTGATTAATTGACTTACCTGGTTAACCTATATATGAAACATAAAATTCACACTAAATACAGACCTTGATTTTATGTTTTTGCTCACTATCACTTGCTACCCAATTCTACATTGATACCGTAAGCACATCTTAAGTAACATAGCTAGCCTCTAGTTTTCATTGAGGAGCAAAAGTGAAATTAAATAAAACAACAACAACCTAACACAAGCCTTGGTATAAACCACTTTCGTTCATGAATTTGTTAAAATGGGACTAATACTATATTTTCTATTTCGTTTTAACCTATGTAGTTAAGGACAAAACTTTCGGTGTTTCGGTCAAGGACAGAAATACGAAATTTTTGAAATTTCGGTGGTATTTCGGTAATTTTCTTTATAAAGCTATTAACAAAATAGGACACTAATAGCTAATTTTTTTTGAGCAAAAGTGTGTTGATCCCATAACTACGCCACCATATATCTATATTTTATAAATAAATGAACTGATATAATCACAATTTTATCTACAAAAGCATGTGAATATGTTAAAATGTTATACTTACATGTTAAAATAATTAAAAGATTTAGGTTTTTTTTTTTAGTTTGGCCCAAAAAAAACATGACAACCGGTATACCACCTTTTCCACCGAATTTTTGGAAGTCAAATTTCGGTATATTTTCGGTCAATTTCGCCGAATATTTCGGTAGCGAAATTTGGAACGAAATTTTATGGGACCTCCGAAATCCGAAATACCAGTGGTATACCACCGAAATTGACTACACAGGTTTTAACCCTACCTAATAGACATTAAACAACATATAAAAATATGCATTCAACTAAAAGCACACTCACGTACACACATGATGCAACTAACACTTAGGAAGACCATCAAAAGAATACAAAAAGAAGAAAAACAAACCTGTATAAACGTGTAAAATGAACGGCAGATGCGTGACACAAAACCAAACCTGCAAAAACCAAAAACACGAAAAAAGAAAACTATAATGCAAGAAACCACCATAAGTTAGGTAAAAATATCAACACAGCCAAAACAACAAATAAAACATAGAACACACAAAACAGACTACCACTGCCACCGACTTGTTAGGTTTCACCTAACAACCGACACCTATGTCACCAGAAAACACAAGACACAAAACTAATAATTTCAAAAAGAACAAAGACCCCAAATACTAAGACTTATAAATATAATTTCAAAAAGCATTTCATTTTCACTGACCAAATATCATGTTAATCGCCAAATGCTTAAAAAAAACTAAAAGAATCCCAAGAAACACACAAATATGACGATTGCTATGAAAAACTCAGTAGAGAAACATACAAACCACAACACTTCTTCAAGCAACTGAAAGCTGAATTAAGAATCTAAAGCGACAATATTGTCGTTGCCGCCACCGCCATAGCGACAACAGGTGAAGTATTCTAACTGAAAAGAGGTATTTTCTCAACCCTGGTTAAATGAAAATGTTCAAAGCAATCTTATCAACTGAAATTTTATTCTTGTTACCCTAGTGAAACAGTATATTCTATATGAAAATGTCCACACTAACTTTAGGGATAATTAATTCAAGGTCAATATTGTTTCAAAACAAACGAATATGGTTTGTTCATTATTATTGAATGATTATAGTGATAATTATATCAAAATTTTCATCCTAAAATACACATACATTTTACTATATTTCAGCCATGTTGTTTCAGTCATGTTGTTTCAGCAGCGACGCGCAGCAGGTACGCACGCGCAGCAGCGACGCGCCATAGAAAACGCGCAGCAGCGACCCGCAGCAGCGATGCGTAGCAGGTACTCGCAGCAGCGATGCGTAGCAGGTACTCGCAGCAGCGACGCACAGAAATATCTTTACAGAAATACCCTTTATATGCGCAGAAACTGTAAAAAAAACCCTGTTCAACATATCGCCAATGTGTTTTAACTTAACTAAACTTTCAAAAAAGAAGCATGAACTATTATCCAAAACAAAAGTACCATCTCGATTACGTCAAACAAGAAAAAAAAAACAAATGTCATAAGTATTTCAGACCATAAAATAAACCTAAAAAAACAGTTAATAAGGTTTCATAAACTAAACACTGTTTAAACACATATATACATCTAACATGTAAGACCTCTTGTTTAGATTAGTGAATATATCTATTAGTTACAACTGCAAAAGGCTGAGATGATTGATCTCATTGAATAAAAAATAAGGTATATAGAGACAAATACAAACAGAGAATAAGGAAACTGATAATCCTAAAACTATGGAAAGATAATCACAATAAATACAAATTGATAATTACGAATTTACAGCTGCGAATTTGACTAACTGACAGCTAACAATAGCAATGCTTGGCCCCCTTTTGCCGAGTATACATTAGAAATCCAATCAACGCTTGTGGCTTACTATAAAGCGAACCCGAAGTCAAATCCCTAACACATAAAAGCAAAGGTCTATTATATATAAAATACAGGGCTGAAGGATAACCTAAAATGAGTATCACAAAACAATGTAAGACAACCTAAAACGATTAACACAAAAGTATAATGAATCCCAATATATTTAACCCTAACAAACAACTATTTTCGGATATTATTTTACAATATAACGTATAAACTCATCAGTCACCAGAAGTTGAACCCAACTTTTTTAAATAAGTGTATCAAGCATTGGTGATATACTCACACCCCTATACAGAATTAGTGTATCCAAATCGTAGATTAATATAATATATAAATTGTAAAGGTAAAAGGGTCCACATCAAATTCTGAACCCTAAAAAAAATATACAAAATAACTTTCGGATTAAACGCATTGCTAAGAACAATATATAAACCCTAAAAAAACAATAAGTTTCGGATCCGTAAAATGATATTATGAAACTCCATTGTTAATCTTTGAAAACCCACCATTGTTCTATGATGAAACCAATTGTTAGGAACCCTAAAACAGATACGACGTAAGAGACACAAAAAAAACAGACGCGGCGCAGGAGAGAAAGGCGCAATAAAGAGATGAAACAAATAGAACAACCGATTTGTTACATACCTTAGATTCGATGAGATTGCAGAGAAGAAGTGTGTTTGGAGAGAAGATAGGAGCGGCGCATAGAGAGATGAAAAAAAAACAAACAATTTATATTAGGAGGGTCTCAAGTGTGTTAGATGGGTTAAATGGAGCTCCATATTTGAATTGGAGCCTAGGTGAACGTCTTAAAAGGGCTTATTTGACTCGAGATGTATTCAATTATTATATAGATAGACTAGGTTAGAGACCCGGGTATACACCCGGCAGATCCCTAACACTGTGTTCCCGAGTTTCATTAAAGGATGGAAGAGATAGGATCTCCCTCCTCTTCCCTTCTCTCCAATTCCTTGCAAATTGGAAAGATTGAAAATCACACTAAAATCCTCTTTATTATCCCTCTCATTCCCTCCCTTCCCCTCCTACAAAAAACTCTAGAACACATTTTTTCCCCACTTCATTTCCAATTCTTTCTCTTCCATCCTTTAATGAAACTCTGGAACAGAGTGTAAGTGAAATGACAATTGATCTAACATAACATTACTTGGAAGGTTATAACGTACATACAACAATATTACCTGTTTGACTTTATGTAAGTTATTATTAGCTGTTTGATCTTATATAAGTCAAACTTAGTTTGCAAGTTATAATGAGAACCTAACTTAAACAATTTTACCAGCTTGACCATATATTTATAAACCGCATGCAAGGTGACCATTTCTGCATTCGACATCCGAAGAATTATTCCGAGCCCGGTTCAAAATTACCGAATCATTTTCGCCTAAAGCTTCTTGATATCTGTATGAAACAGAACTACAATTCTCAACCTCCAATCCAAACACTATTAGGGGATCACCGGCTATTTTATGACCAACCTTTCGAACCAAAACTTAATAGATACAACAAAATCCGGTTTATGTGCAGCATACAATTTTTACCAAAAGTCAAACATTGATCTAGTTTTAATTATTAACTCTTGTCTAATAAGTTCCCTCTGACAAAAGTGGCAAGCCAAACTATCTGAGATCAACCAAAAAAGTGTCGAGTTAGTGATAAATAAAAATAAAAAACATGAAATATGAATAAACAGATGTTTGATTTGATGTGATTTAGAAACAAATACTGAAATTAATAATAACATATTTATTGTAACAGAATGCAAATGAACATTAAAATTTAAAGTAAATAAATATAATTTAACAAAATATACAACTAAAAAATTATAAAAAAAAATTAAACGATTTATGCAAAATATAATCACATAGTTATTCACAAATCTCGAATTATTTCTTTATAGACATCATTTGTTTTTTGATTCTTAACTCTACCATCTTTATCCAATATTAGTATCTTCAGTCTATCTCTACTCTTGATTCTTGACAGCACTACACAACTGCCCATGTGTAAAAACATGATCATTCAAATAAACCGATTAACACAAAAGTATAATGAATCCCAATATATTTAACCCTAACAAACAACTATTTTCGGATATTATTTTACAATATAACGTTGTCACACCCTCAAAATCCACTTGCAAAGTTTTACCGCGAGGCGTATGACAAACCAGGATCCAAACCAACGATCACAATAAACAAGTCTAAATGAACATATGCAATTTAAGAAAACATAGTTTAAAATCCCCAATTACAGCGGAAGCTTATTCAAAACATAATCCAAAATAAACCAAGTGTTCAACGTTTGAAAACCATGCAATCCTAACTTGACGCCATGCAGACGCGTGCGCCCTAGTTCCATTGTGCTACCTTAGCGACCTGAGAAAACATGTAAAAGTTTACGTCAGCACAAAAATGCTGGTGAGTTTACAGGTTTTGTAATCACAGTACCAAGTTCAACCTGTCCATACTATAACAAATAGAAAACCAAAGTACGCTAGCTAGGCGTATGTTTTGTTACTATCACGATTGGAAAACCATTACTAACTCGTAAACCAGATGTCGTGCCCGATGTAGTAAACCTGTTGTTCCTGTTTGAGACAATATGCACTCGCCGACCCTCCAAGCCGACGAGCGGGGTTGGTCACTCCCAATAGCGCTATTCACATTTCCCCGTTGTGCTAACCCGCACATTCATGGTTCCCCCCGGGACTTTCAAAGATCGTATAGTAAACCATAGAAACCCATAGTATGACAGTAGTTACCAAACATAAGTTTTAACACATGTTTTCTCCCCCGAAAAGTGAAACCAGTTAAAAGAGGGGCCGTAAACTCACCTTAAGTTGCGTTACTTCGTAATACGAATAAACTCAGCAGCTATGCTAGTCTCGTAAAGCGGCGACCTAACATATGACAGTTACAAGTACTTAGACTAATAACCCGCAGGTTAGTTAGTCCCTAGATGTCCAGACCATAACCAAGTTCGTTTGAAAACACCGTGACTGTTTGACTGACCCAATGTACAAGACTCGACATCCCATTGGTGACCCGAGACTCCCCGTGTTATGTTTACGCTCTCAACCATACCATCATGCAATCACACTTAACATACGTTAACGACCAACAAGTTATAGCACGTAGTTCAAGTACCACATAATTAAGTCCGAACATATGTTACCAAGTTATTGGATATGTTACGGGGTTCCTAGCATGTTCCTAGATGTCAAATCGGGTCTCGGAATGCTAATTTACACTTACAGCAGCAGTACACGCGATTAGGAAAAGTCAACTAGCATTTAGGTTGGTCAACAGGCATTTAGGAAGGCTAATCGCATATAATATAGGCGATTAGTGGTCATAAGACATGTAAACCATGAGTTTATAGGCAATTAGGTCATAAGACATGCATTTACTAGCAATTAGGTCATAAGACATGTATCTACTAGCAATTAGGTCATAAGACATGTATCTACTAGCAATTAGGTCATAAGACATGTATCTACTAGCAATTAGCTCATAAGACATGTATCTACTAGCAATTAGCTCATAAGACATGTATTTCAGTACTTAACTAGCATTTAGGATCACATTTGCATGTAATAGAGGCATTTAGCCCCCAATCGCATGTAATATAGGCGATTAGGGAGTCTTTACAGGCGATTGGCCTCCTAATCGCCCCTAACATAGGCGATTAGGGTTGCTAATCGCCAGTAACCCAGCTGTTCCGGTTTTTCGCGCGTTTAACGCTCCAAATCAGATCCAGAACGCGTGTAATCATCCAATATCAATCCAACAACTATACCAAACATGTTTAAACCAAAATCCTTCGTTTAGCCTCGTTTTATCAGCCCTGCATGCAACCATGTAATCCAAACACAATACACATAGCATGAAACATCACATTAACATGCATAACTGTAACCCTAATGAACAATTACTCAGATTTCATTAACATGATATCATTATTAATCTGAAACTAACCTAATAACATGTTAATCATCCATCTTGAATCATAGAAACCCTAGCTTTTCATCATAAACACACATAACCCATGCATGATAGTTAGAATCCGATTAACAACACTTATTAACGATTTTCAGAAAGCTTATTCGTTTTAGAATAGGTCTGGACCGTTAGGGATTTAATAAAAACGTTAATAAAGATTGCATGGATGAAAATCACACCTTAGATTGTGTTAGATTGATGAAATAAGCTTGAAACCTTGTGTTTTGATCCAAAATCACGTTCCAGAGGTTGTGTGTGTGTTGG
Source organism: Ambrosia x helenae (assembly GCA_030844895.1). Classification (NCBI taxonomy): domain Eukaryota; kingdom Viridiplantae; phylum Streptophyta; class Magnoliopsida; order Asterales; family Asteraceae; genus Ambrosia; species Ambrosia x helenae. The sequence goes on along the minus strand of CM061228.1, from coordinate 131,539,664 downwards.
GGCGGGTTATGGGACGACTAGGGTTGTTATTATGAAGTTTAGGAGGTCAAGCATTGTATTTATAGTCGTTTTTAGTCGTCCAGCACGTAACACGCGATTGTGCATCATTTACACGCGATTGGGGCTCCTAATCGCATGAAACTTCATGCAATTAGGGCCTAATCGCCCCTAAGGCATGCATTTAGCATGCCAATCGCCCCTATGAAGGCCCAATCGCATCCCCTATAGGCGATTGGGCTCCCCTAATCGCCTATAGGGGCTCGTTCCGTGTGTTTTGCGCGTTAAACCCCGTTTTAACATATGTTAACACATTTTCACATACCGACAAGTCACATAATGATTTTAAACACATAACACTTGCAAACAAACATATTCACACTCGTTCACCAATTCCCGGGACTCGAGACTTGTATGTTCCGTATGACCTGACGATTCTACGAATCGTCACCATTTGTACACTTGGTTAAGGACTGACATCTAATGAACCTCTAGACTAACATCCGATGATCCTCTATACTAAACTGATAGTTCCCGAACCATAACACGACTTAACTAACCCAGTTAAGTACAATATACGCGTGACTCGCTAAGGTAGACTTTCATCTAGACAACGTTGTTAACCAGAATTTGCCGGGTGTCACATCATCCCCACGTTAAAAGAATTTTCGTCCCGAAAATTGCACAGTACCCAACAGGAATAACGAAGGAAACAAACAAAAGATAGAAACCAAGAGAGAGATTTACCCGAGTTGTCACATCATCCCCACGTTAAAAGGAATCTCGCCCCGAGATTCATTCAGCTGCAGTGGAGACATATCTCGATTCGAACGCTTCCTTAGGAAAGAGATGAGGATACTTAGACTTCATCTGATCCTCCCGTTCCCAAGTGTACTCTGGTCCCCGGTTCGAGTTCCAGCGAACCTTAACAATGCGAATCTTGCTATGACGTAGGCTACGAATCTTGTAATCCAGAATCTCCACAGGTTCTTCCACAATCCGAAGACGATCATCAACCTTGATCTCTTCCAGTGGAACGATGAGAGACTCGTCAGCCAGACACTTCTTTAAGTTGGACACATGGAAGACGTTATGTACGTTACCGAGCTCCGTCGGTAAATCAAGACGATATGCCACCGGTCCAATCCGTTCCAGGATTGTAAATGGGCCGACATACCGCGGATTGAGTTTGCCACGCTTCCCAAAGCGTATGACGCCCTTCCACGGTGAAACTTTTAGAAGTACTCTGTCATCAACTTGGAATTCCAATGGTTTGCGACGCTGATCGGCATAACTCTTTTGCCGGTCCCGTGCCGCTGCCAACCGGTTACGAATCTGTACGATCTTTTCCGAAGTTTCGTACACTAGTTCAGGCCCAGTGAGTTGACTCTCACCCACTTCAGCCCAACAAAGAGGAGAACGGCATTTCCGCCCGTGCAGTGCCTCGAACGGAGCCGCCTTGATGCTCGTGTGATAACTGTTGTTGTAAGAGAATTCTACTAACGGTAGATGAGCTTCCCAACCTTTGCCAAAATCGATCACACATGCCCGCAGCATGTCTTCTAAAGTTTGAATCGTACGTTCACTTTGACCGTCATTCTGTGGGTGATAAGCTGTACTCATGTCTAGCTGGGTACCCAAAGCTTTGTGCAAGGATTTCCAGAAGTGAGAAGTAAAGTGGGAGTCACGATCCGAGATAATAGAAAACGGCACCCCGTGCTTAGAAACAACTTCCTTCAGATAAAGACGAGCCAAACGATCCATGGTGTCGGTCTCTTTAATAGCGAGAAAATGGGCTGATTTTGTCAACCGATCAACAATCACCCATATCTTATCATTCCCGCTGGGTGACTTGGGTAGTTGCGTGACAAAATCCATTGTAATCCGTTCCCATTTCCACTCCGGAATTTCAGGTTGTTGCAAGAGACCCGACGGTTTCTGGTATTCCACCTTGACCTTAGCACAGGTCAAGCACTTACTCACGTATGAGGCTATATCCGACCTCATTTTTGGCCACCAGTAAAGCACTTTTAGATCTTGGTACATCTTATCCGAACCAGGATGAATAGAATACCGGGACTTATGAGCCTCATCTAAGACAAGCTCCCGAAGTCCCCCGAATATAGGAACCCATATGCGTTCTGCAAAGTAGTGCAGGCCATCAGGCCTTCGCTCGAGGTGCTTGTCGGCACCGTGCATGGTTTCAGCTTTAAGGTTTTCCTCCTTCAAAGCTTCTAACTGGGCAGAACGGAGTTGGTCAGGTAAAGAGGAATGAATGGTGAGTTGCAATGCCCGAACACGACGAGGTTTAGTTGATTCCTTCCTGCTCAAGGCGTCTGCTACTACATTCGCCTTGCCAGGATGGTACTTAATAGCGCAATCATAGTCATTCAGAAGTTCAATCCAACCGCGTTGTCGTATGTTCAAATGTTGTTGGTCGAAAATATGTTGAAGACTCTTGTGATCGGTGTAGATGGTGCATTTGGTACCGTACAAGTAATGTCTCCAAATTTTCAACGCAAAAACCACTGCACCCAACTCCAAGTCATGGGTGGTGTAGTTCTTCTCGTGCACCTTGAGTTGACGAGAAGCATACGCAATCACTTTCTCGCGTTGCATCAACACGCAACCGAGACCATGAATAGAAGCATCACAATAAACAACGAAATCATCAGGGCCTTCAGGTAAGGACAAAATAGGAGCGGAACACAGTTTAGACTACAGTTCCTCAAACGCTGACTCTTGTGGTTCACCCCAGGCGAATTTCCTATCCTTCTGCGTGAGAGTGGTGAGGGGTTGAGCGATCTTCGAGAACCCCTGAATGAAACGATGATAATAGCCCGCAAGGCCTAGGAATTGCCGCACCTCAGTTGGCGTCTTTGGTGCTTCCCAGTCCTTAATTGCTTCGATCTTAGCTGGGTCGACATGAATTCCCAGTTCATTAACCACATGTCCTAGGAATTGGACTTCGCGTAACCAAAAGTCACACTTTGAGAACTTAGCGTAAAGTTGTTCCCGTCGCAACAGTTCCAAAACTAAACGTAGGTGTTCCTCGTGTTCGGTCTTGTTCTTGGAGTAAATCAGAATATCATCAATAAACACAATGACGAACTTGTCAAGATATGGTTTGCAAACGCGGTTCATCAAATCCATGAAAACCGCCGGTGCGTTAGTGAGACCGAAAGGCATGACCAAGAACTCATAATGGCCATAACGTGTACGAAAGGCAGTCTTGGCAACGCCAGCTTCCCTTACGCGCAACTGGTGATAACCGGACCTCAAATCAATTTTGGAGTAATAACTAGAACCCTGGAGTTGGTCGAATAGATCATCAATACGTGGAAGAGGATAACGGTTCTTGACGGTCAATTTGTTAAGTTCTCTGTAATCCACACACAATCGGAAACTTCCATCCTTCTTCTTGACGAATAGAATCGGGGCTCCCCAAGGGGAAGAACTTGGTCTGATGAAACCCTTGTCCAAGAGTTCCTGTAACTGACTAGACAATTCCTGCATCTCAGGAGGTGCAAGACGGTAGGGGGCCCGAGCAATAGGAGCAGCCCCTGGTACAAGATCAATACCGAACTCGACCTGACGATGGGGAGGAAGACCAGATAAATCATCAGGAAATACATCAGGAAACTCGCGTACAATAGGAATATCGTCGATCTTCTTCTCATCGCTAGAGGAAACAGATAAAAGTGCCAAAACGGCCGAATAACCTTTCCGAAGACACTTAAGGGCTTTCATGCTGGAGATGAGATTTAGCGGAACACCGCCCTTGATACCGTACACCGAAAGAAATTCTCCATCAGGAAGAGGAATCCGAATAATCTTGTCATAACAAACGATCTCCGCGCGATACAAAGACAACCAATCCATACCTACCACAACGTCAAAACTACCCAAAGGTACCGGCATAAGGTCGATGGGGAACGACAAACCCGACAACTCTAGTTAGCACTCCCGAAGGATACAAGTAGCTTCAATCTTTTTACCGTCCGCCAACTCAATTATATACTTAGCCTCTAATGGTACGGGTACTACATCTAGCAGTCGACTAACTTCCATAGATATAAAACTCTTATCGGCACCGGAATCAAATAAAACACTAACAGAGCGATTATTGAGAAGGAACGTACCGGTAACTGTGTCAGGATCCTGTCTAGCCTCAGCGGATCCAATGACGAAGGCACGTGCATTCCTGCCGCCGCCCCCGTTGTTCCCGTTACCGTTGTTCCCGCCCTGCTTCAGTTTCGGGCAATCCTTCTTGTAATGCCCAGTCTCACCACAGTTGTAACATCCCTGCCTTCCCGTAGTTCCTTGAGCAGCAGGAGCCGGGGTATTGCTTGGGGCCTGGGTCGATGGAAGTGTAGCCCGACAATCTTTAGCAAAATGCCCAAATCGCTGGCAGCGATGGCAACGATTACTGTCGCAGTTCCCTTGATGATGACGTCCACACTTGTTGCATTTAGGTAACTTTCCCGCGTAACCCCCTGTTTGTTACCAGAAGAAGAACCCCCGCTATCGAATCTCTTACCCTGTTGTGCTGGTGCAGATCCTTTCCCTTCATTATCCCACTTACGCTTGTTATTCTCCGGGGCCTTAACAGTCGAACCCTTAGCAGGCAAAATACCCTCATTCACCTTCAAGTTGGTCATCCTATGAGCCGATCGGACCACCTCTGAGTATGTAGGATGATTTCCCGCAGCTACCAACCTTGCGATCTCTGGTACTAGCCCCGAAATATAGTGTTTGATCATCCTGTACTCTGGCACATGCAGATCAGGACACAGCACTGCTAACTCATTACGCCTTACAGTATATTTTTCAATTTCGGACCCAGTCATCTTGAGGTTCCACACCTCGTGCTCTAACTTCTGCACTTCTTCCCTCGGACAGTATTCTCGCTTCAGCAGTTGAACAAAGTTTTCCCAAGGCATCGCATAAGCCTCCCCAATACCCATGTTCTGGGTGATATTGTTCCACCATGTCAAAGCAACATCCTGGAACAACGCAGCAGCATACTTGACTCGGTCCTCTGGGAGACAGTTGCACATCAGAAACACTGACTCCACCTTTTCCAGCCACCTGAGCAAGCTCACCGCACCCTCAGTGCCAGAGAATTCCTGGGGCTTACAGTCCCGAAACATCTTGTAGGTACACATGGGTGGGGGTGGGTTAACAGGACCACCTAAAATAAAACGTATGAGAAACCACGAAGGATGTAAACAAGGTTCACCAATGAGGCAAGGAAAATGGATAAATCAACTTACCACCACCATTGTGCCCTAACTGGAAGGCAGCTTGTAGCAAGTTGTTCAGATCTTCCTGTGATAGGTTAACACCTCCACGACCACCAGCACCACCGCGACCACCACCACGTCCACCATTGCGACCACCTCCACGTCCTCCTCGTACTCCAGACATGATCTGACAGAAGAAACGAGAAAATTTAGTTTCACAGCTAATGGTAACCACTAGCATTTACAAGATCAAAGCTAGATCCAACTCAGGACTATCCATTCAAACCCAGAGCTCACTAGGGTTTTCATGCATTTCGGTTTATGATTTTGTGTGCACCCAAATTGATAAACCGCTCTACATGGTCCTCCAAGTGTTCTCCTAGTTCAAAGTTCAAATCACCGAACATAGACTCTTAGCTATACACCGTAATACTACGGTAGTTTATGGCAAGTGTTTCTATTGGAGTATGAAAGGGAGATGCCCGAGCCTTGGACAAATCTCAAGAGTACACGACTTACTCCAATATACTACACTGCCTAGAACGTAAGTAACCCGACCTAAGATAGAACGGATGATGTAACATAGGAAGGTCAGATGATTCAGAGACACCCCGACAAGCCTATACGTAAACCACCATAATGTTTAGTACTAAGTGATCGTCTAGTGTGTGCGACTCGGCTATAGTCTAGACTCTACATGCAGTCCTAGTTCACTATAACCATTGGCTCTGATACCAATCTGTCACACCCTCAAAATCCACTTGCGGAGTTTTACCGCGAGGCGTATGACAAACCAGGATCCAAACCAACGATCACAATAAACAAGTCTAAATGAACATATGCAATTTAAGAAAACATAGTTTAAAATCCCCAATTACAGCGGAAGCTTATTCAAAACATAATCCAAAATAAACCAAGTGTTCAACGTTTGAAAACCATGCAATCCTAACTAGACGCCGTGCAGACGCGTGCGCCCTAGTTCCATTGTGCTACCTTAGCGACCTGAGAAAACATGTAAAAGTTTACGTCAGCACAAAAATGCTGGTGAGTTTACAGGTTTTGTAATCACAGTACCAAGTTCAACCTGTCCATACTATAACAAATCGGAAACCAAAGTACGCTAGCTAGGTGTATGTTTTGTTACTATCACGATTGGAAAACCATTACTAACTCGTAAACCAGATGTCGTGCCCGATGTAGTAAACCTGTTGTTCCTGTTTTAGACAATATGCACTCGCCGACCCTCCAAGCCGACGAGCGGGGTTGGTCACTCCCAATAGCGCTATTCACATTTCCCCGTTGTGCTAACCCGCACATTCATGGTTCCCCCCGGGACTTCCAAAGATCGTATAGTAAACCATAGAAACCCATAGTATGACAGTAGTTACCAAACATAAGTTTTAACACATGTTTTCTCCCCCGAAAAGTGAAACCAGATAAAAGAGGGGCCGTAAACTCACCTTAGGTTGCGTTACTTCGAAACACGAATAATATCAGCGAGCTATGCTAGTCCCGTAAAGCGGCGACCTAACATATGACAGTTACAAGTACTTAGACTAATAACCCGTAGGTTAGTTAGTCCCTAGATGTCCAGACCATAACCAAGTTCGTTTGAAAACACCGTGACTGTTTAACTGACCCAACGTACAAGACTCGACATCCCATTGGTGACCCGAGACTCCCCGTGTTATACTTGTACTGACAACATACAATCATGCAATACACACTTAACATACGTTAAAGTTCAACAAGTTATAGCACGTAGTTCAAGTATCACGTAAATAAGTCCGAACACATGTTACCAAGTCATTAGATATGTTACGGGGTTCCTAACATGTTCCTAGGTGTCAAATCGGGTTCCGAAACGCTATATTACACTTACAGCAGCAGTACAGGCGATTAGGAAAAGTCAACTAGTGATTACGTGGGTCAACAGGCATTTAGGAATGCTAATCGCCTATACTATAGGCGATTAGGGCTATCTCATATGTAATTTCTGAGTTTATAGGCGATTACGTCGTAAAGCATGCAATTCAGGGCTTAACTAGCATTTAGGATCGTAAATGCATGAAGTAAAGGGGAATAGGATCCTATTCGCCTATACTATAGGCGATTAGGGCTCCCCTTCAGGCGAATGGGCTCCTAATCGCCTATAGTATAGGGGATTAGGATTCCTATTCGCCTATAGCACAGCTGTTCCGGTTTTTCGCGCGTTTAACACTCCAAATCGAATCCAGAACGTGTGTAAACATCAATTATCAATCAAATAACTATATCAAACATATATCAATCAAAATCCTTTGTTTAACCTTGTTCTATCAGCCCTTCATGCAATCATGTATCCCAAAAACAACACATATAGCATGAATCATCACATTAACATGCATAACCCTAACCCTAATGAACAATTACTCAGATTTTATCAACATGCTATCATTACTAATCTGTAACTACCTTAATATCATGTTACTAATCCTTCTTGAATCATAAAAATCCTATCTTTTAATCATAAACCCACATACAACAAGCATGATAGTTAGAATCCAATTAACAACAATTAATAACGAATTTCCAGAAGACATTTACGTTTATGAACAGGTCTGGACTATTAGGGATTTAATAACAACGTTATTAAAGATTGCATGAATGAAAACCACACCTTAGATTTGTAATAGATTGATGTTATAGGCTTGAAATCTTGTGTTTTGATCCAAAATCGTGTTCCAGAGGTTGTGTGGGTGTTGGGATGAGTTGGGGGACGACTAGGGTTGATATAATGAAGTTTAGGAGGTCAAGTATTGTATTTATAGGCGTTTTTAGTCGTCCAGCACGTTATAGGCGATTACGCAGCATTATCAGGCGAATAGGGATCCTATTCGCCCCCAGTATAGGCGAATAGGGCCTATTCGCCCTTCTTGGTTCCCTACTCGCCTACCCTATAGGCGAGTACAATTCCTATTCGCCTATAGGGTCCGGTTCAGCATGTTTGGTGCGTTAATGTAAGACCCGCAAAACCGGTGTCAAACAGTTGGGTTAAAATTGTTAAATATGCAAAAACATGAGTAATATTTTTTTCTTTTAAAAGAGTATGTATACGCAGCGGAAAATCATTTAGAATAAAATTCTACAAAACACATGACAAATACTTATCCAATTGTAAATCAAATTTAAAATTTATCATGTGTAAACAAAAGTTGTCTTCCACTAGAAATGCCTTCAATTGCCAGGAAGCTTCTCACATCGCCAAGCAGTCATCCATCCATCTCTCTATTAACCTGAAATCAATCTAACGTGTATGCAAAAGTCAGCTACGCTGAGTGAGTTCAAGTTTTATAATTTTATATAAACAAGTATTTTGTCAAAATAAGAATTAACAAAATACCTCAACCTCAGAGTTAACAATAAGCGCAATCCGCTAATTTGTTTTTCCCCAAGCAAAACAAAAATCAATGTCTAGGATAGGCATACTCTGCCTAATTTCCTCAAGACTTCACTTACCAAGTATATAATAAGCGCATCTCGCTTTTCAACACAAAGAACAATCCAGTCCATTTAAGCAAACTAAAGCTATAGATTAAAGCAGGCATTTCCCACATCTGTCATAGCTCAGTTTATAAAAAAAATACACATAATATAAACTATGTAACAACCCTGACTCAAAACCAAGACCAGAGATCAGAGTAGGCATGTCCCACTTCCGTAATAGCTCAGTTCGACATATCAGGTAGCCGTCAAACATAGTCTATTATATTTAATAACAGGTATAACGTAAACTAAGCAACAACCATGACTCAAAACCAATACGATAGATCAGAGCAAGCATATCCCACTTCCATCATTGTCTAGTTTATAAGGTCATGTAGTCGCCAAATATAGTTTACGAAAATATATAAATATATAATCCATATAACCTAAACAGGTAGCAAGTCAAAACAATACCCGATCTAACAAGGTTTCGAATACGTGGCTAAGACATTAAGCGCATTCCGCTTATTAAATAAAACTTAAGCCACACTTTAATCTATGTGACATCCATAGCAAAAACTATACCATAAATCAGAGTAGGCCTATCCCACTTCTAATAACACATAAGACACACTATGTGACCACTAAGACAAAAACTATGCCATAAATCAGAGCAGGCCTATCCCACTTCTAATGACACATATAACTCAACCCATATAATAACGCATTAGGCGCATTCCGCCGATTCATGTTTCATGCGAAAATAATATATATGAGTTAATATGGATTTCTTTCGAACGCAAAAATATTTATATTTATAACTTCATAAAAATATTTTGTGACTTGATAAAAATAATCATATTGATTTAGCATGCACGTCAGCCCAAAATATTTAGAAAAATAATAACTAAAAGAGTGGGCGTAAGAACTCACCAATTGCAAAGCTTCCAATTCCACGGGCTAACCAACTCAAACTACGTTCGCACGGGACACAAAGGTCATCACCATTTGTTGTTTAAGTTACTTCCACCATTTTGTACAAACACCCACACCATTACCCTTCAAAACCACACACACTATCTAACCACCAACTACCACCATATGTGTAGTTTGTATTAGTTTCATTTTCATGTCTAATAAAAACCCCACCATAACTCACGTAATAAGCCATCAACCTCATTACCAAGAACTTTGAAGCCTACCCATGCATACATGCACCACCATGAGTGAATACTCTAGTCATGAAAACCATAATACATTTTTGCATCATCTTCTTCACGTACATGGTCCAACACCAACCGTACCATCCTTCACCACCCTAGTCACCTTCAACCTCTCTACCGTCCCACACCAACCGTACAACCCGTCGACATCCCCGGTAGCAACTAACGCCAACTCCGTCCTCCCACGCTACCACCAACACCACTGAACATACCATCATTCCCAAATCGTATTCAAAGTCGCGGTCGATTCCGCTGCAACCACAACTCCCACGGTTGCAACACCACCGAACCCGATTCTTGACAGCCTCCTCCGCCATCATCCTTATCCTCCGCATCGCTAACCACTAACAACAACACCGCCGCCAACCACAACCTTCATCTTCACCATTGTGCACCGTCTTCGCCATCACTTCTCCAAACACCACCACTAATCGTAACCACCACCAACGCGATCACATGGACGACCACGAGAAAAGGGAATACGTTACCTTGAAGATGTGATGAGAATTTCATGGGCAGTCACAAAGAATGGTAAAGTTCTCAGCCTTGAAACCGAGATCTAAAAGTGGCTAGAAGTTGTTGCGACCCTCGTTTCCTTTACTAGATATGATAAACTATGTGTGTATGCGGAGGCCATTTCCCAAGTGACGGCAATAGGGTTCTGGTAAAAATGAATTATAATATCAAAATTTACACTAAGGTCCTTGAAGTTCGCTCATGTGTTAACTTGTTCCCAAAGTCACTATTTAGTCTTTAAACAATGACAAACGAGCCCCTCTAATTCTATAAACCAAGATATAGGTATCGAATTCGTTTATCAACCTATTTAAATAAAGGGGTATGACCAAAACCTGACATTGGATCCATTCAATTAACATTCGGATAATCGTTTCGTTTAAGTATTTATCTAACGAATTTTCGGGATGTTACAAGTCTACCCTCCTTATAATAGGATTCGTCCTCGAATCCTCTTGGATAGGGAACCACCAAACGTGATGTTTTAAGGATAATATGCTAAGGAAATAGTAACTATTGGTACAGATGAATAGCTTTATACTGCTATTCCAATCCACTTACTTCTACACAAGACAGAATATTCATATGATCATTTTAGGTTACAACTCAGAACAGAAAAGTAACAATAGACCACCAACAACGTTGATCAAGTGCGATCGGTTGTCTATGCCACTAAAATGTTCTAAACGTTTCCCGACACGTCATATTAGGATTCTACCTTCACGTATTAAGCATAGAAATTCAAAGAATAAAGACAATATGATGCATTAAGGTAACAGCCCCACCTAACATATTGTGCATTTATTTCCTAAACTTCAAATACTACCTCCAAATTTAAAGGCATAATCCTCCTACATATTACCTCATGCCATTAAGCATTTAGAAGGAAAATATATAGGAATATTTCAAAATTATAGGATTACCTCTTGGCGTGCAGCTACCCGTAATGGCATTTCTAGTTTCGGTCCCTCTCTCAGCTCAAGTCCTGGCAATAAAAGGTGCCCGGTTCTCTTGAACTATTGCTCTGATACCAACTTGTAAGACCCGCAAAACCGGTGTCAAACAGTTGGGTTAAAATTGTTAAATATGCAAAAACATGAGTAATATTTTTTTCTTTTAAAAGAGTATGTATACGCAGCGGAAAATCATTTAGAATAAAATTCTACAAAACACATGACAAATACTTATCCAATTGTAAATCAAATTTAAAATTTATCATGTGTAAACAAAAGTTGTCTTCCACTAGAAATGCCTTCAATTGCCAGGAAGCTTCTCACATCGCCAAGCAGTCATCCATCCATCTCTCTATTAACCTGAAATCAATCTAACGTGTATGCAAAAGTCAGCTACGCTGAGTGAGTTCAAGTTTTATAATTTTATATAAACAAGTATTTTGTCAAAATAAGAATTAACAAAATACCTCAACCTCAGAGTTAACAATAAGCGCAATCCGCTAATTTGTTTTTCCCCAAGCAAAACAAAAATCAATGTCTAGGATAGGCATACTCTGCCTAATTTCCTCAAGACTTCACTTACCAAGTATATAATAAGCGCATCTCGCTTTTCAACACAAAGAACAATCCAGTCCATTTAAGCAAACTAAAGCTATAGATTAAAGCAGGCATTTCCCACATCTGTCATAGCTCAGTTTATAAAAAAATACACATAATATAAACTATGTAACAACCCTGACTCAAAACCAAGACCAGAGATCAGAGTAGGCATGTCCCACTTCCGTAATAGCTCAGTTCGACATATCAGGTAGCCGTCAAACATAGTCTATTATATTTAATAACAGGTATAACGTAAACTAAGCAACAACCATGACTCAAAACCAATACGATAGATCAGAGCAAGCATATCCCACTTCCATCATTGTCCAGTTTATAAGGTCATGTAGTCGCCAAATATAGTTTACGAAAATATATAAATATATAATCCATATAACCTAAACAGGTAGCAAGTCAAAACAATACCCGATCTAACAAGGTTTCGAATACGTGGCTAAGACATTAAGCGCATTCCGCTTATTAAATAAAACTTAAGCCACACTTTAATCTAGACAACAGTCTATTCATATATATATATATATATATATATATATATATATATATATATATATATATATAATAACACGTATAACTCAAACCATATAATAACGAATTAGGCATAAACTATGTGACATCCATAGCAAAAACTATACCATAAATCAGAGTAGGCCTATCCCACTTCTAATAACACATAAGACACACTATGTGACCACTAAGACAAAAACTATGCCATAAATCAGAGCAGGCCTATCCCACTTCTAATGACACATATAACTCAACCCATATAATAACGCATTAGGCGCATTCCGCCGATTCATGTTTCATGCGAAAATAATATATATGAGTTAATATGGATTTCTTTCGAACGCAAAAATATTTATATTTATAACTTCATAAAAATATTTTGTGACTTGATAAAAATAATCATATTGATTTAGCATGCACGTCAGCCCAAAATATTTAGAAAAATAATAACTAAAAGAGTGGGCGTAAGAACTCACCAATTGCAAAGCTTCCAATTCCACGGGCTAACCAACTCAAACTACGTTCGCACGGGACACAAAGGTCATCACCATTTGTTGTTTAAGTTACTTCCACCATTTTGTACAAACACCCACACCATTACCCTTCAAAACCACACACACTATCTAACCACCAACTACCACCATATGTGTAGTTTGTATTAGTTTCATTTTCATGTCTAATAAAAACCCCACCATAACTCACGTAATAAGCCATCAACCTCATTACCAAGAACTTTGAAGCCTACCCATGCATACATGCACCACCATGAGTGAATACTCTAGTCATGAAAACCATAATACATTTTTGCATCATCTTCTTCACGTACATGGTCCAACACCAACCGTACCATCCTTCACCACCCTAGTCACCTTCAACCTCTCTACCGTCCCACACCAACCGTACAACCCGTCGACATCCCCGGTAGCAACTAACGCCAACTCCGTCCTCCCACGCTACCACCAACACCACTGAACATACCATCATTCCCAAATCGTATTCAAAGTCGCGGTCGATTCCGCTGCAACCACAACTCCCACGGTTGCAACACCACCGAACCCGATTCTTGACAGCCTCCTCCGCCATCATCCTTATCCTCCGCATCGCTAACCACTAACAACAACACCGCCGCCAACCACAACCTTCATCTTCACCATTGTGCACCGTCTTCGCCATCACTTCTCCAAACACCACCACTAATCGTAACCACCACCAACGCGATCACATGGACGACCACGAGAAAAGGGAATACGTTACCTTGAAGATGTGATGAGAATTTCATGGGCAGTCACAAAGAATGGTAAAGTTCTCAGCCTTGAAACCGAGATCTAAAAGTGGCTAGAAGTTGTTGCGACCCTCGTTTCCTTTACTAGATATGATAAACTATGTGTGTATGCGGAGGCCATTTCCCAAGTGACGGCAATAGGGTTCTGGTAAAAATGAATTATAATATCAAAATTTACACTAAGGTCCTTGAAGTTCGCTCATGTGTTAACTTGTTCCCAAAGTCACTATTTAGTCTTCAAACAATGACAAACGAGCCCCTCTAATTCTATAAACCAAGATATAGGTATCGAATTCGTTTATCAACCTATTTAAATAAAGGGGTATGACCAAAACCTGACATTGGATCCATTCAATTAACATTCGGATAATCGTTTCGTTTAAGTATTTATCTAACGAATTTTCGGGATGTTACAGTTAAACTCCGTTTTAACATATGTTAACACATTTTCACATACCGACAAGTCACATAATGATTGTAAACACATAATACTTGCAAACAACACATTCACACTCGTTCACCAATTCCCGAGACTCGAGACTTGTATATTCCCTATGCTCTGACGATTCTACGAATCGTCACCCTTTGTACACTTGGTTAAGGACTGACATCTAATGAGCCTTTAGACTAACATCTAATGATCCTCCATACTAAACTAACAGTTCCCGAACCGTAACACGACTTAACTAACCCAGTTAAGTATAATATACGCGTGACTCGCTAAGGTAGACTTTAATCTAGACAGCGTTGTTAATCAGAATTTGCCGGGTGTCACATCATCCCCACGTTAAAAGAATTTTCGTCCCGAAAATTGCACAAGTACCAAAAGGAATAACAAAAGAACAGACAAAAGATAGAAACCAAGAGAGAGATTTACCCGAGTTGTCACATCATCCCCACGTTAAAAGGAATCTCGCCCTGAGATTCATTCAGCAGCAGTGGTAACATATCTCGATTCGAACGCTTCCTTAGGAAAGAGATGAGGATACTTAGACTTCATCTGATCCTCTCGTTCCCAAGTGTACTCTGGTCCCCGGTTCGAGTTCCAGCGAACCTTAACAATGCGAATCTTGCTATGACATAGGCTACGAATCTTGTAATCAAGAATCTCAACAGGTTCCTCCACAATCCGAAGACGATCATCAACCTTGATCTCCTCCAGTGGAACAATAAGAGACTCGTCAGCCAGACACTTCTTCAGGTTGGACACATGGAAGACGTTATGTACGTTGCCGAGCTCCGTCGGTAAATCAAGACGATATGCCACCGGTCCAATCCGTTCCAGGATTGTAAATGGACCGACATACCGAGGGTTGAGTTTGCCACGCTTCCCAAAGCGTATGACGCCCTTCCATGGTGAAACTTTCAGAAGTACCTTGTCATCAACTTGGAATTCCAATGGTTTGCGACGCTGATCAGCATAACTCTTTTGCCGATCCCGTGCCGCTGCCAACCGGTTACGAATCTGTACGATCTTTTCCGAAGTTTCGTACACTAGCTCAGGCCCAGTGAGTTGACTCTTACCCACCTCAACCCAACAAAGAGGAGACCGGCATTTCCGCCCGTACAGTGCCTCGAACGGAGCTGCCTTGATACTCGTGTGGTAACTGTTGTTGTAAGAGAATTCTACTAACGGTAAATAAGCTTCCCAAACTTTGCCAAAATCGATCACACATGCCCGCAGCATGTCTTCTAAAGTTTGAATCGTGCGTTCACTCTGACCGTCAGTCTGTGGGTGATAAGCTGTACTCATGTCCAGCTGGGTACCCAAAGCTTTGTGTAAAGACTTCCAGAAGTGAGAAGTAAAATGGGAATCACGATCCGAAATAATAGAAACCGGCACCCCGTGCTTAGAAACAACTTCCTTCAGATAAAGACGAGCCAAACGATCCATGGTGTCGGTCTCCTTAATAGCGAGAAAATGGGCTGATTTTGTCAATCGATCAACAATCACCCATATCTTATCATTCCCGCTGGGTGACTTAGGAAGTCGCGTGACAAAATCCATTGTAATCCGTTCCCACTTCCACTCCGGAATTTCAGGTTGTTGCAAGAGACCCGACGGTTTCTGGTATTCCACCTTGACATTAGCACAGGTCAAGCATTTGCTCACGTATGAGGCTATATCCGACCTCATGTTTGGCCACCAGTAAAGCACCTTCAGATCTTGATACATCTTATCCGAACCAGGATGAATAGAATACCGGGACTTGTGAGCCTCATCTAGGACAAGCTCCGAAGTCCCCCGAATAAAGGAACCCATATGCGTTCTGCGAAGTAGTGCAGGCCATCAGGTCTTCGCTCGAAGTGTTTGTCGGCACCGTTAAGTACAGACGATCCCTAGAAATGATAGTAAACCTGGGGCCTTCGAAATACCAAATCCCAGATTAAGTCCAAAAGGCCTACACTTTAACTAGGAACAGAAAGGTCCGCGAAATCACCGTGTTGCTCGATCAGTGAAACCAGAGTGATGGTCTTCTGGGACGATACATTCGTAATGGATCCATCATATACGTTATTTTAGATGGTTCTAATTGTGGGCGATAGTCTTCAACTAGGGGGATCCGGAGTTTCCGATATACTAGTTTGCCCAGTAATGTTGTGGCTGCAATGCGTAGGCCGTCGTTCTCTGATCCATTCTTTAGGTGAGAGGAAACCTTCTCTTTCAAAATGAATGGAAGGTAAAAAGGAACTGCCTGTAGAATAGACATGCTATTTTGATGTGATGTAAGAATCGATTATAACTTAATATACTATATTAAGTGACTTACTCCCCAAAAGCATGCTATGCTCAAAGGGAGAAGCCGGTCCGTCCGATTTAAGTTGAAGTCAATTCACGGGGAAGAAAGAGCTGGCGATCTTCACTCGTCCATCACTCCCACTTGAAGTTAAGGGGTAGTAGGAGCATGAGATGAGGGCTCACACAGATACGAATGTTGTCAAAGCTACTAAGGAAGAAAAAACCCCAGGAATTTAGTTCTTATTCTTATGGGGAAGAGTGAACACTATGACTGGTAGGGCCCCCTCCTTATTTGAGTTCGCACCTGAGAATCGTATCATCAAAAATAAATTGACTGGACTTGAGAGCATTCTCATTGAGTAGGTATGATTGCCAATAACTTGACTTTGATTTCACTCTGACTTGCCCAAATCTATGAATTGCGTCATATAAGGATCAAGATAGATTACTTTTGTCATATTGATCATCAGTCAAAGGGGCGGGTTAGGCGAGAGTAGGCAACTAGCCCATCCTTGCTAGAACAATTGACTACCAGACTTGTATACAAGAATCAAAGAGACAGGGGCTCTATCGATGAGAGCTTAGGTGAAGGCTCGAATAGCTTAGTTGTTAGTTGAAAGACTCTGTATGGGATGTTCTTTCTATAGAGTGATAAACGGAGGGATCTTGCTTTCTAAAAGCCATAGTCAGGCAGAAGGCAGTGTGCAGTCAGCCAGTAGATGACGCCAGAGAGGGATTTGTCAAAGCACGGATAGGAGCTCTACCACGATAGGATCTCTCTCATTGAGAAAGCGCTATCAAAGCCGCTGTCCCAATAGCTTCGTTCAGGAGCGAACAACCACTCAATTTCTTGTGAAATGGAGGAGCGGAAGGGGCAAAGTCAACGACTGAGGCCAGAAGGTATGTGAAAGTAGAAGCCAGGGACAGAGAGAGCGGAGGAGAGGACTGATTGAATGAATGTCATTTCACGCTGATAGGAATGGGGGTTATCCCTGTATATTCTATTGATCCTCACTTCTTGTAAAGAGGAGCAGCTTCCTAATCGACATCGGTCAGCACCTTGCCCCCCTTCCATGACAGAACTAGAGAGCCGGTCAAGGATGAGTTCGATCCATTAGGTTTGGCCACCAGTAAAGCACCTTCAGATCTTGATACATCTTATCCGAACCAGGATGAATAGAATACCGGGACTTGTGAGCCTCATCTAGGACAAGCTCCCGAAGTCCCCCGAATAAAGGAACCCATATGCGTTCTGCGAAGTAGTGCAGGCCATCAGGTCTTCGCTCGAGGTGTTTGTCGGCACCGTGCATAGTCTCAGCTTTAAGGTTTTCTTCCTTCAAAGCTTCTAACTGGGCAGAACGGAGTTGGTCAGGTAGAGAGGAATGAATGGTGAGTTGCAACGCCCGAACGCGACGAGGTTTAATTGATTCCTTCCTGCTCAAGGCGTCTGCTACTACATTCGCCTTGCCAGGATGGTACTTAATAGCGCAATCATAGTCATTCAGAAGTTCAATCCAACGGCGTTGTCGTATGTTCAAATGTTGTTGGTCGAAAATATGTTGAAGACTCTTGTGATCGGTGTAGATGGTGCATTTGGTACCGTACAAGTAATGTCTCCAAATTTTCAACGCAAAAACCACTGCACCCAACTCCAAGTCATGGGTGGTGTAGTTCTTCTCGTGCACCTTGAGTTGACGAGAAGCATACGCAATCACTTTCTCGCGTTGCATCAACACGCAACCGAGACCATGAATAGAAGCATCACAGTAAACAACGAAATCATCAGGGCCTTCAGGTAAGGACAAAATAGGAGCAGAACACAGTTTGGACTTCAGTTCTTGAAATGCCGACTCTTGTGGTTCACCCCAGTCGAATTTTCTATCCTTCTGAGTAAGAGTGGTCAGGGGTTGAGCGATCTTCGAGAACCCCATAATGAAACGACGATAGTAGCCCGCAAGGCCTAGAAATTGCTGCACCTCAGTTGGCGTCTTTGGTGCTCCCCAGTCCTTGATCGCTTCGATCTTAGCTGGATCGACATGAATTCCCAGTTCATTAACCACATGTCCTAGGAACTGAACTTCGCGTAACCAAAAGTCACACTTTGAGAACTTTGCGTAAAGTTGTTCCCGTCTCAAAAGTTCCAAAACCAAACGCAGATGTTCCTCGTGTTCGGTCTTGTTCTTGGAGTAAATCAGGATGTCATCAATAAACACAATGACGAACTTGTCAAGATATGGTTTGCAAACGCGGTTCATCAAATCCTTGAAAACCGCCGGTGCGTTCGTGAGACCGAAAGGCATGACCAAGAATTCGAAATGGCCATAACGTGTACGAAGGCAGTCTTTGCAACGTCAGCTTCCTTTACGCGCAACTGGTGATAACCGGACCTCAAATCAATCTTAGAGTAATAGCTAGAACCCTGGAGTTGGTCGAATAGATTATCGATACGTGGAAGAGGATAACGGTTCTTGACGGTCAATTTGTTCAGTTCTCTGTAATCCACACACAATCGGAAACTTCCATCCTTCTTCTTAACGAATAGAATCGGGGCTCCCCAAGGGGAAGAACTTGGTCTGATGAAACCCTTGTCCATGAGTTCCTGTAACTGACTAGACAATTCCTGCATCTCGGGAGGTGCAAGACGGTAGGGGCCCGAGCAATAGGAGCAGCCCCTGGTACAAGATCAATACCGAACTCAACCTGACGATGGGGAGGGAGACCAGATAAATCATTGGGAAATACGTCAGGAAACTCGCGTACAACAGGAATATCGCCGATCTTCTTCTCATCGGTAGAGGAAACAGATAAAAGTGCCAAAACGGCCGAATAACCCTTTCGAAGACACTTAAGGGCTTTCATGCTAGAGATGATATTTAGCGGAACACCGCCCTTGATACCGTACACAGAAAGGAATTCTCCATCAGGGAGAGGAATCCGAATAATCTTGTCGTAACAAACGATCTCCGCGCGATACAAAGACAACCAATCCATGCCTACCACAACGTCAAAACTACCCAAAGGTACCGGCATAAGGTCGATGGGGAACGACAAACCCGACAACTCTAGTTGACACTCCCGAAGGATACAAGTAGCTTCAATCTTTTTACCGTCAGCCAACTCAATTATATACTTAGCCTCTAATGGTACGGGTACTACATCTAGCAGTCGACTAACTTCCATGGATATAAAACTTTTATCGGCACCGGAATCAAATAAAACACTAACAGAGCGATTATTGAGAAAGAACGTACCGGTAACTGTGTCAGGATCCTGTCTAGCCTCAGCGGCTCCAATGACGAAGGCACGTGCATTCCTGCCACCGCCCCCGTTGTTCCCGTTACCGTTGTTCCCGCCCTGCTTCAGTTTCGGGCAATCCTTCTTGTAATGCCCAGTCTCCCCACAGTTGTAACATCCCTGTCTTCCCGTAGCTCCTTGAGTAGTAGGAGCTGAGTTAGTAGTTGGAGTCTGGTTCGATGGAAGTGTCGCCCGACAGTCTTTAGCAAAATGCCCCAGTCGCTGACAACGATGGCAACGATTACGGTCACAGTCCCCCTGATGATGACGCCCACACTTGTTGCATTTAGGCAATTTCCCCGCATAACCACCTTGTTTGTTACCAGCAGAAGAAGAACCCCCGCTTTCAAATCTCTTACCCTGTTGTGCTGGCACAGATCCTTCCCCTCATTTTCCCACTTACGCTTGTTATTCTCCGGGGCCTTGACAGTCGAACCCTTAGCAGGCAAAATACCCTCATTCACCTTCAAGTTTGTCATCCTGTGAGTCGATCGGACTACCTCTGAGTATGTAGGATGATTTCCCGCAGCCACTAACCCTGCGATCTCTGGTACTAGCCCCGAGATATAGTGTTCGATTCTCCTGTACTCTGGCACATGCAGATCAGGACACAGCACTGCCAACTCATTACGCCTTACCGTATACTTTTCAATTTCGGACCCAGTCATCTTGAGGTTCCACACCTCGTGCTCTAGCTTTTGAACTTCCTCCCTTGGACAGTATTCTCGTTTCAGCAGTTGCACAAAATTTTCCCAAGGCATAGCATACGCCTCCCCTATACCCATATTCTGGGTGATGTTATTCCACCAGGACAAAGCAACATCCTGGAATAACGCAGCAGCATACTTGACTCGATCCTCTGGGAGACAGTTGCACATCAGAAACACTGACTCCACCTTTACCAGCCACCTGAGCAAGCTCACCGCACCCTCAGTGCCAGAGAATTCCTGGGGCTTACAGTCCCGAAACATCTTGTAGGTACACATGGGTGGGGGTGGGTTAACAGGACCACCTGAAATGAAACGCATGAGAAACCACGAAGAACGTAAACAAGGTTCACCAATGAGGCAAAAATGGATAAATCAACTTACCACCACCATTGTGCCCTAACTGAAAGGCAGCTTGCAGCAAGTTATTCAGATCTTCCTGTGATAGGTTTACACCTCCACGACCACCACCACCACCGTGACCACCACCACGTCCACCATTGCGGCCACCTCCACGTCCTCCTCGTACTCCAGACATGATTCTGACAGAAAGAACGAGAAAATTTAGTTTTGCAGCTAATGGTAACCACTAACGTTCACAAGATCAAAGCTAGATCCAACTCAGGACTATCCATCCAAACCCAGAGCTCACTAGGGCTTTCATGCATTTCGGTTTATGATTTTGTGTGCACCCAAAATGATAAACCGCTCTACATGGTCCTCCAAGTGTTCTCCTAGTTCGAAGTTCAAGTCACCGAACATAGACTCTTAGCTATACACCGTACTGCTACGGTAGTTTATGGCAAGTGTTCCTATTGGAGTATGAAAGGGAGATGTCCGAGCCTTGGACAAATCTCAAGAGTACACGATTTACCCCAATATACCACACTGCCTAGAGAGCAAGTAACCCGACCTAAGATAGAACGGATGATGTAACATAGGAAGGTCAGATGATTTAGAGACACCCCGACAAGCCCATACGTAATCCACCATAATGTTTAGTACTATGTGATCGTCTAGTGTGTGCGACTCGGCTATAGTCTAGACTCTACATGCAGTCCTAGTTCACTATAACCATTGGCTCTGATACCAATCTGTCACACCCTCAAAATCCACTTGCGGAGTTTTACCGCGAGGCGTATGACAAACCAGGATCCAAACCAACGATCACAATAAACAAGTCTAAATTAACATATGCAATTTCAAAAACATAGTTTAAATCTCCAGTTACAGCGGAAGCTTATTATTAAACATAATCCAAACGTAAACCAAATTATCCAATGTTTGAAAACCATGCAATCCTAACTAGACGCCGTGCAGACGCGTGCGCCCTAGTTCCATTGTGCTACCTTAGCGACCTGAGAAAACATGTAAGAGTTTACGTCAGCACAAAAATGCTGGTGAGTTTACAGGTTTTGTAATCAAAGTACCAAGTTCAACCTGTCCATACTATAACAATTTGCAAACCAAGGTACGCTAGCTAGGCGTATGTTTTGTTACATCTACGATTGGAAAACCATTACTAACTCGCAAACCAGATGTCGTGCCCGAATAGTAAACCTGTTGTTCCTGTTTGAGACAATATGCACTCGCCGACCCTCCAAGCCGACGAGCGGGGTTGGTCACTCCCAATAGCGCTATTCACATTTCCCCGTTGTGCTAACCCGCACATTCATGGTTCCCCCGGGACTTCCAAAGATCGTATAGTAAACCATAGAAACCCATAGTATGACAGTAGTTACCAAACATAAGTTTTAACACATGTTTTCTCCCCCGAAAAGTGAAACCAGATAAAAGAGGGGCCGTAAACTCACCTTAGGTTGCGTTACTTCGAAACACAAATAATATCAGCGAGCTATGCTAGTCCCTTAAAGCGGCGACCTAACATATGACAGTTACAAGTACTTAGACTAATAACCCGTAGGTTAGTTAGTCCCTAGATGTCCAGACCATAACCAAGTTCGTTTGAAAACACCGTGACTGTTAAATTAACCCAAAGTACAAGACTCGACATCCCATTGGTGACCCGAGACTCCCCGTGTTATACTTGTACTCACAACATACAATCATGCAATACACACTTAACATACGTTAAAGTTCAACAAGTTATAGCACGTAGTTCAAGTATCACGTAAATAAGTCCGAACACATGTTACCAAGTCATTAGATATGTTACGGGGTTCCTAGCATGTTCCTAGGTGTCAAATCGGGTTCCGAAACGCTATATTACACTTACAGCAGCAGTACAGGCGATTAGGAAAAGTCAACTAGTGATTACGTGGGTCAACAGGCATTTAGGAATGCTAATCGCCTATACTATAGGCGATTAGGGCTATCTCATATGTAATTTCTGAGTTTATAGGCGATTACGTCGTAAAGCATGCAATTCAGGGCTTAACTAGCATTTAGGATCGTAAATGCATGAAGTAAAGGGGAATAGGATCCTATTCGCCTATACTATAGGCGATTAGGGCTCCCCTTCAGGCGAATGGGCTCCTAATCGCCTATAGTATAGGGGATTAGGATTCCTATTCGCCTATAGCACAGCTGTTCCGGTTTTTCGCGCGTTTAACACTCCAAATCAAATCCAGAACGTGTGTAAACATCAATTATCAATCAAATAACTATATCAAACATATATCAATCAAAATCCTTTGTTTAACCTTGTTCTATCAGCCCTGCATGCAATCATGTATCCCAAAAACAACACATATAGCATGAATCATCACATTAACATGCATAACCCTAACCCTAATGAACAATTACTCAGATTTCATCAACATGCTATCATTACTAATCTGTAACTACCTTAATATCATGTTACTAATCTTTCTTGAATCATAAAAATCCTATCTTTTAATCATAAACCCACATACAACAAGCATGATAGTTAGAATCCAATTAACAACAATTAATAACGAATTTCAGAAGACATTTACGTTTATGAACAGGTCTGGACTATTAGGGATTTAATAACAACGTTATTAAAGATTGCATGAATGAAAACCACACCTTAGATTTGTAATAGATTGATGTTATAGGCTTGAAATCTTGTGTTTTGATCCAAAATCGTGTTCCAGAGGTTGTGTGGGTGTTGGGATGAGTTGGGGGACGACTAGGGTTGATATAATGAAGTTTAGGAGGTCAAGTATTGTATTTATAGGCGTTTTTAGTCGTCCAGCACGTTATAGGCGATTACGCAGCATTATCAGGCGAATAGGGATCCTATTCGCCCCCAGTATAGGCGAATAGGGCCTATTCGCCCTTCTTGGTTCCCTACTCGCCTACCCTATAGGCGAGTACAATTCCTATTCGCCTATAGGGTCCGGTTCAGCATGTTTGGTGCGTTAAACTCCGTTTTAACATATGTTAACACATTTTCACATACCGACAAGTCACATAATGATTGTAAACACATAATACTTGCAAACAACACATTCACACTCGTTCACCAATTCCCGAGACTCGAGACTTGTATATTCCCTATGCTCTGACGATTCTACGAATCGTCACCCTTTGTACACTTGGTTAAGGACTGACATCTAATGAGCCTTTAGACTAACATCTAATGATCCTCCATACTAAACTAACAGTTCCCGAACCGTAACACGACTTAACTAACCCAGTTAAGTATAATATACGCGTGACTCGCTAAGGTAGACTTTAATCTAGACAGCGTTGTTAATCAGAATTTGCCGGGTGTCACATCATCCCCACGTTAAAAGAATTTTCGTCCCGAAAATTGCACAAGTACCAAAAGGAATAACAAAAGAACAGACAAAAGATAGAAACCAAGAGAGAGATTTACCCGAGTTGTCACATCATCCCCACGTTAAAAGGAATCTCGCCCTGAGATTCATTCAGCAGCAGTGGTAACATATCTCGATTCGAACGCTTCCTTTGGAAAGAGATGAGGATACTTAGACTTCATCTGATCCTCTCGTTCCCAAGTGTACTCTGGTCCCCGGTTCGAGTTCCAGCGAACCTTAACAATGCGAATCTTGCTATGACGTAGGCTACGAATCTTGTAATCAAGAATCTCAACAGGTTCCTCCACAATCCGAAGACGATCATCAACCTTGATCTCCTCCAGTGGAACAATAAGAGACTCGTCAGCCAGACACTTCTTCAGGTTGGACACATGGAAGACGTTATGTACGTTGCCGAGCTCCGTCGGTAAATCAAGACGATATGCCACCGGTCCAATCCGTTCCAGGATTGTAAATGGACCGACATACCGAGGGTTGAGTTTGCCACGCTTCCCAAAGCGTATGACGCCCTTCCATGGTGAAACTTTCAGAAGTACCTTGTCATCAACTTGGAATTCCAATGGTTTGCGACGCTGATCAGCATAACTCTTTTGCCGATCCCGTGCCGCTGCCAACCGGTTACGAATCTGTACGATCTTTTCCGAAGTTTCGTACACTAGCTCAGGCCCAGTGAGTTGACTCTTACCCACCTCAACTCAACAAAGAGGAGACCGGCATTTCCGCCCGTACAGTGCCTCGAACGGAGCTGCCTTGATACTCGTGTGGTAACTGTTGTTGTAAGAGAATTCTACTAACGGTAAATGAGCTTCCCAACCTTTGCCAAAATCGATCACACATGCCCGCAGCATGTCTTCTAAAGTTTGAATCGTGCGTTCACTCTGACCGTCAGTCTGTGGGTGATAAGCTGTACTCATGTCCAGCTGGGTACCCAAAGCTTTGTGTAAAGACATCCAGAAGTGAGAAGTAAAATGGGAATCACGATCCGAAATAATAGAAACCGGCACCCCGTGCTTAGAAACAACTTCCTTCAGATAAAGACGAGCCAAACGATCCATGGTGTCGGTCTCCTTAATAGCGAGAAAATGGGCTGATTTTGTCAATCGATCAACAATCACCCATATCTTATCATTCCCGCTGGGTGACTTAGGAAGTCGCGTGACAAAATCCATTGTAATCCGTTCCCACTTCCACTCCGGAATTTCAGGTTGTTGCAAGAGACCCGACGGTTTCTGGTATTCCACCTTGACATTAGCACAGGTCAAGCATTTGCTCACGTATGAGGCTATATCCGACCTCATGTTTGGCCACCAGTAAAGCACCTTCAGATCTTGATACATCTTATCCGAACCAGGATGAATAGAATACCGGGACTTGTGAGCCTCATCTAGGACAAGCTCCCGAAGTCCCCCGAATAAAGGAACCCATATGCGTTCTGCGAAGTAGTGCAGGCCATCAGGTCTTCGCTCGAGGTGTTTGTCGGCACCGTGCATAGTCTCAGCTTTAAGGTTTTCTTCCTTCAAAGCTTCTAACTGGGCAGAACGGAGTTGGTCAGGTAGAGAGGAATGAATGGTGAGTTGCAACGCCCGAACGCGACGAGGTTTAATTGATTCCTTCCTGCTCAAGGCGTCTGCTACTACATTCGCCTTGCCAGGATGGTACTTAATAGCGCAATCATAGTCATTCAGAAGTTCAATCCAACGGCGTTGTCGTATGTTCAAATGTTGTTGGTCGAAAATATGTTGAAGACTCTTGTGATCGGTGTAGATGGTGCATTTGGTACCGTACAAGTAATGTCTCCAAATTTTCAACGCAAAAACCACTGCACCCAACTCCAAGTCATGGGTGGTGTAGTTCTTCTCGTGCACCTTGAGTTGACGAGAAGCATACGCAATCACTTTCTCGCGTTGCATCAACACGCAACCGAGACCATGAATAGAAGCATCACAGTAAACAACGAAATCATCAGGGCCTTCAGGTAAGGACAAAATAGGAGCAGAACACAGTTTGGACTTCAGTTCTTGAAATGCCGACTCTTGTGGTTCACCCCAGTCGAATTTTCTATCCTTCTGAGTAAGAGTGGTCAGGGGTTGAGCGATCTTCGAGAACCCCATAATGAAACGACGATAGTAGCCCGCAAGGCCTAGAAATTGCCGCACCTCAGTTGGCGTCTTTGGTGCTCCCCAGTCCTTGATCGCTTCGATCTTAGCTGGATCGACATGAATTCCCAGTTCATTAACCACATGTCCTAGGAACTGAACTTCGCGTAACCAAAAGTCACACTTTGAGAACTTTGCGTAAAGTTGTTCCCGTCTCAAAAGTTCCAAAACCAAACGCAGATGTTCCTCGTGTTCGGTCTTGTTCTTGGAGTAAATTAGGATGTCATCAATAAACACAATGACGAACTTGTCAAGATATGGTTTGCAAACGCGGTTCATCAAATCCTTGAAAACCGCCGGTGCGTTCGTGAGACCGAAAGGCATGACCAAGAATTCGAAATGGCCATAACGTGTACGAAGGCAGTCTTTGCAACGTCAGCTTCCTTTACGCGCAACTGGTGATAACCGGACCTCAAATCAATCTTAGAGTAATAGCTAGAACCCTGGAGTTGGTCGAATAGATCATCTATACGTGGAAGAGGATAACGGTTCTTGACGGTCAATTTGTTCAGTTCTCTGTAATCCACACACAATCGGAAACTTCCATCCTTCTTCTTAACGAATAGAATCGGGGCTCCCCAAGGGGAAGAACTTGGTCTGATGAAACCCTTGTCCAAGAGTTCCTGTAACTGACTAGACAATTCCTGCATCTCGGGAGGTGCAAGACGGTAGGGGGCCCGAGCAATAGGAGCAGCCCCTGGTACAAGATCAATACCGAACTCAACCTGACGATGGGGAGGGAGACCAGATAAATCATTGGAAATACGTCAGGAAACTCGCGTACAACAGGAATATCGCCGATCTTCTTCTCATCGGTAGAGGAAACAGATAAAAGTGCCAAAACGGCCGAATAACCCTTTCGAAGACACTTAAGGGCTTTCATGCTAGAGATGATATTTAGCGGAACACCGCCCTTGATACCGTACACAGAAAGGAATTCTCCATCAGGGAGAGGAATCCGAATAATCTTGTCGTAACAAACGATCTCCGCGCGATACAAAGACAACCAATCCATGCCTACCACAACGTCAAAACTACCCAAAGGTACCGGCATAAGGTCGATGGGGAACGACAAACCCGACAACTCTAGTTGACACTCCCGAAGGATACAAGTAGCTTCAATCTTTTTACCGTCAGCCAACTCAATTATATACTTAGCCTCTAATGGTACGGGTACTACATCTAGCAGTCGACTAACTTCCATGGATATAAAACTTTTATCGGCACCGGAATCAAATAAAACACTAACAGAGCGATTATTGAGAAAGAACGTACCGGTAACTGTGTCAGGATCCTGTCTAGCCTCAGCGGCTCCAATGACGAAGGCACGTGCATTCCTGCCACCGCCCCCGTTGTTCCCGTTACCGTTGTTCCCGCCCTGCTTCAGTTTCGGGCAATCCTTCTTGTAATGCCCAGTCTCCCCACAGTTGTAACATCCCTGTCTTCCCGTAGCTCCTTGAGTAGTAGGAGCTGAGTTAGTAGTTGGAGTCTGGTTCGATGGAAGTGTCGCCCGACAGTCTTTAGCAAAATGCCCCAGTCGCTGACAACGATGGCAACGATTACGGTCACAGTCCCCCTGATGATGACGCCCACACTTGTTGCATTTAGGCAATTTCCCCGCATAACCACCTTGTTTGTTACCAGCAGAAGAAGAACCCCCGCTTTCAAATCTCTTACCCTGTTGTGCTGGCACAGATCCCTTCCCCTCATTTTCCCACTTACGCTTGTTATTCTCCGGGGCCTTGACAGTCGAACCCTTAGCAGGCAAAATACCCTCATTCACCTTCAAGTTTGTCATCCTGTGAGTCGATCGGACTACCTCTGAGTATGTAGGATGATTTCCCGCAGCCACTAACCCTGCGATCTCTGGTACTAGCCCCGAGATATAGTGTTCGATTCTCCTGTACTCTGGCACATGCAGATCAGGACACAGCACTGCCAACTCATTACGCCTTACCGTATACTTTTCAATTTCGGACCCAGTCATCTTGAGGTTCCACACCTCGTGCTCTAGCTTTTGAACTTCCTCCCTTGGACAGTATTCTCGTTTCAGCAGTTGCACAAAATTTTCCCAAGGCATAGCATACGCCTCCCCTATACCCATATTCTGGGTGATGTTATTCCACCAGGACAAAGCAACATCCTGGAATAACGCAGCAGCATACTTGACTCGATCCTCTGGGAGACAGTTGCACATCAGAAACACTGACTCCACCTTTACCAGCCACCTGAGCAAGCTCACCGCACCCTCAGTGCCAGAGAATTCCTGGGGCTTACAGTCCCGAAACATCTTGTAGGTACACATGGGTGGGGGTGGGTTAACAGGACCACCTGAAATGAAACGCATGAGAAACCACGAAGAACGTAAACAAGGTTCACCAATGAGGCAAAAATGGATAAATCAACTTACCACCACCATTGTGCCCTAACTGAAAGGCAGCTTGC
This sequence comes from Ambrosia x helenae, assembly GCA_030844895.1. Taxonomy (NCBI): domain Eukaryota; kingdom Viridiplantae; phylum Streptophyta; class Magnoliopsida; order Asterales; family Asteraceae; genus Ambrosia; species Ambrosia x helenae. The sequence goes on along the minus strand of CM061228.1, from coordinate 131,510,748 downwards.
AGCAAGTTATTCAGATCTTCCTGTGATAGGTTTACACCTCCACGACCACCACCACCACCGTGACCACCACCACGTCCACCATTGCGGCCACCTCCACGTCCTCCTCGTACTCCAGACATGATTCTGACAGAAAGAACGAGAAAATTTAGTTTTGCAGCTAATGGTAACCACTAACGTTCACAAGATCAAAGCTAGATCCAACTCAGGACTATCCATCCAAACCCAGAGCTCACTAGGGCTTTCATGCATTTCGGTTTATGATTTTGTGTGCACCCAAAATGATAAACCGCTCTACATGGTCCTCCAAGTGTTCTCCTAGTTCGAAGTTCAAGTCACCGAACATAGACTCTTAGCTATACATCGTACTGCTACGGTAGTTTATGGCAAGTGTTCCTATTGGAGTATGAAAGGGAGATGTCCGAGCCTTGGACAAATCTCAAGAGTACACGATTTACCTCAATATACCACACTGCCTAGAGAGCAAGTAACCCGACCTAAGATAGAACGGATGATGTAACATAGGAAGGTCAGATGATTTAGAAACACCCCGACAAGCCCATACGTAATCCACCATAATGTTTAGTACTATGTGATCGTCTAGTGTGTGCGACTCGGCTATAGTCTAGACTCTACATGCAGTCCTAGTTCACTATAACCATTGGCTCTGATACCAATCTGTCACACCCTCAAAATCCACTTGCGGAGTTTTACCGCGAGGCGTATGACAAACCAGGATCCAAACCAACGATCACAATAAACAAGTCTAAATTAACATATGCAATTTCAAAAACATAGTTTAAATCTCCAGTTACAGCGGAAGCTTATTATTAAACATAATCCAAACGTAAACCAAATTATCCAATGTTTGAAAACCATGCAATCCTAACTAGACGCCGTGCAGACGCGTGCGCCCTAGTTCCATTGTGCTACCTTAGCGACCTGAGAAAACATGTAAGAGTTTACGTCAGCACAAAAATGCTGGTGAGTTTACAGGTTTTGTAATCAAAGTACCAAGTTCAACCTGTCCATACTATAACAATTTGCAAACCAAGGTACGCTAGCTAGGCGTATGTTTTGTTACATCTACGATTGGAAAACCATTACTAACTCGCAAACCAGATGTCGTGCCCGAATAGTAAACCTGTTGTTCCTGTTTGAGACAATATGCACTCGCCCGACCCTCCAAGCCGACGAGCGGGGTTGGTCACTCCCAATAGCGCTATTCACATTTCCCCGTTGTGCTAACCCGCACATTCATGGTTCCCCCCGGGACTTCCAAAGATTGTATAGTAAACCATAGAAACCCATAGTATGACAGTAGTTACCAAACATAAGTTTTAACACATGTTTTCTCCCCCGAAAAGTGAAACCAGATAAAAGAGGGGCCGTAAACTCACCTTAGGTTGCGTTACTTCGAAACACGATTAATATCAGCGAGCTATGCTAGTCCCTTAAAGCGGCGACCTAACATATGACAGTTACAAGTACTTAGACTAATAACCCGTAGGTTAGTTAGTCCCTAGATGTCCAGACCATAACCAAGTTCGTTTGAAAACACCGTGACTGTTAAATTAACCCAACGTACAAGACTCGACATCCCATTGGTGACCCGAGACTCCCCGTGTTATACTTGTACTGACAACATACAATCATGCAATACACACTTAACATACGTTAAAGTTCAACAAGTTATAGCACGTAGTTCAAGTATCACGTAAATAAGTCCGAACACATGTTACCAAGTCATTAGATATGTTACGGGGTTCCTAACATGTTCCTAGGTGTCAAATCGGGTTCCGAAACGCTATATTACACTTACAGCAGCAGTACAGGCGATTAGGAAAAGTCAACTAGTGATTACGTGGGTCAACAGGCATTTAGGAATGCTAATCGCCTATACTATAGGCGATTAGGGCTATCTCATATGTAATTTCTGAGTTTATAGGCGATTACGTCGTAAAGCATGCAATTCAGGGCTTAACTAGCATTTAGGATCGTAAATGCATGAAGTAAAGGGGAATAGGATCCTATTCGCCTATACTATAGGCGATTAGGGCTCCCCTTCAGGCGAACGGGCTCCTAATCGCCTATAGTATAGGGGATTAGGATTCCTATTCGCCTATAGCACAGCTGTTCCGGTTTTTTCGCGCGTTTAACACTCCAAATCGAATCCAGAACGTGTGTAAACATCAATTATCAATCAAATAACTATATCAAACATATATCAATCAAAATCCTTTGTTTAACCTTGTTCTATCAGCCCTTCATGCAATCATGTATCCCAAAAACAACACATATAGCATGAATCATCACATTAACATGCATAACCCTAACCCTAATGAACAATTACTCAGATTTCATCAACATGCTATCATTACTAATCTGTAACTACCTTAATATCATGTTACTAATCCTTCTTGAATCATAAAAATCCTATCTTTTAATCATAAACCCACATACAACAAGCATGATAGTTAGAATCCAATTAACAACAATTAATAACGAATTTCCAGAAGACATTTACGTTTATGAACAGGTCTGGACTATTAGGGATTTAATAACAACGTTATTAAAGATTGCATGAATGAAAAGCACACCTTAGATTTGTAATAGATTGATGTTATAGGCTTGAAATCTTGTGTTTTGATCCAAAATCGTGTTCCAGAGGTTGTGTGGGTGTTGGGATGAGTTGTGGGACGACTAGGGTTGATATAATGAAGTTTAGGAGGTCAAGTATTGTATTTATAGGCGTTTTTAGTCGTCCAGCACGTTATAGGCGATTACGCAGCATTATCAGGCGAATAGGGATCCTATTCGCCCCCCAGTATAGGCGAATAGGGCCTATTCGCCCTTCTTGGTTCCCTACTCGCCTACCCTATAGGCGAGTACAATTCCTATTCGCCTATAGGGTCCGGTTCAGCATGTTTGGTGCGTTAAACTCCGTTTTAACATATGTTAACACATTTTCACATACCGACAAGTCACATAATGATTGTAAACACATAATACTTGCAAACAACACATTCACACTCGTTCACCAATTCCGGGACTCGAGACTTGTATATTCCCTATGCTCTGACGATTCTACGAATCGTCACCCTTTGTACACTTGGTTAAGGACTGACATCTAATGAGCCTTTAGACTAACATCTAATGATCCTCCATACTAAACTAACAGTTCCCGAACCGTAACACGACTCAACTAACCCAGTTAAGTATAATATACGCGTGACTCGCTAAGGTAGACTTTAATCTAGACAGCATTGTTAATCAGAATTTGCCGGGTGTCACAAAAACAGATGCGGCGCAGGAGAGAAAGGCGCAATAAAGAGATGAAACAAATAGAACAACCGATTTGTTACATACCTTAGATTCGATGAGATTGCAGAGAAGAAGTATGTTTGGAGAGGAAGATAGGAGCGGCGCATAGAGAGATGAAAAAAAAAACAAACAAACAATTTATATTAGGAGGGTCTCAGGTGTATTGGATGGGTTAAATGGAGCTCCATATTTGAATTGGAGCCTAGGTGAACATCTTAGAAAGGGCTCATTCGACTCGAGATGTATTCAATTATTATATAGATAGACTAGGTTAGAGACCCGGGTATACACCCGGCAGATCCCTAAGTGAAATGACAATTGATCTAACATAACATTACTTGGAAGGTTATAACGTACATACAACAATATTACCTGTTTGACTTTATGTAAGTTATTATTAGCTGTTTGATTTTATATAAGTCAAACTTAGTTTGCGAGTTATAATGAGAACCTAACTTAAACAATTTTACCAGCTTGACCATATATTTATAAACCGCATGCAAGGTGACCATTTCTGCATTCGACATCCGAAGAATTATTCCGAGCCCGGTTCAAAATTACCGAATCATTTTCGCCTAAAGCTTCTTGATATCTGTATGAAACAGATCTACAATTCTCAACCTCCAATCCAAACACTATTAGGGGATCACCGGCTATTTTATGACCAACCTTTCGAACCAAAACTTAATAGATACAACAAAATCCGGTTTATGTGCAGCATACAATTTTTACCAAAAGTCAAACATTGATCTAGTTTTAATTATTAACTCTTGTCTAATAAGTTCCCTCTGACAAAAGTGGCAAGCCAAACTATCTGAGATCAACCAAAAAAGTGTCGAGTTAGTGATAAATAAAAATAAAAAACATGAAATATGAATAAACAGATGTTTGATTTGATGTGATTTAGAAATAAATACTGAAATTAATAATAACATATTTATTGTAACAGAACGCAAATGAACATTAAAATTTAAAGTAAATAAATATAATTTAACAAAATATACAACTAAAAAATTATAAAAAAAAATTAAACGATTTATGCAAAATATAATCACATAGTTATTCACAAATCTCGAATTATTTCTTTATAGACAACATTTGTTGTTTGATTCTTAATTCTACCATCTTTATCCAATATTAGTATCTTCAGTCTATCTCTACTCTTGATTCTTGACAGCACTACACAACTGCCCATGTGTAAAAACATGATCCTTCAAATAAACCGATTAACACAAAAGTATAATGAATCCCAATATATTTAACCCTAACAAACAACTATTTTCGGATATTATTTTACAATTATAACGTATAAACTCATCAGTCACCAGAAGTTGAAGCCAACTTTTTTAAATAAGTGTATCAAGCATTGGTGATATACTCACACCCCAAATCAACTAATCTATACAGAATTAGTGTATCCAAATCGTAGATTAATATAATATATAAACTGTAAAGGTAAAAGGGTCCACATCAAATTCTGAACCCTAAGAAAAATATACAAAATAACTTTCGGATTAAACGCATTGCTAAGAACAATATATAAACCCTAAAAAAACAATAAGTTTCGGATCCGTAAAATGATATTATGAAACGCCATTGTTAATCTTTGAAAACCCACCATTGTTCTATGATGAAACCAATTGTTAGGAACCCTAAAACAGATACGACGTAAGAGACACCAAAAAAACAGATGCGGCGCAGGAGAGAAAGGCGCAATAAAGAGATGAAACAAATAGAACAACCGATTTGTTACATACCTTAGATTCTATGAGATTGCAGAGAAGAAGTGTGTTTGGAGAGGAAGATAGGAGCGGCGCATAGAGAGATGAAAAAAAAAACAAACAAACAATTTATATTAGGAGGGTCTCAGGTGTATTAGATGGGTTAAATGGAGCTCCATATTTGAATTGGAGCCTAGGTGAACATCTTAGAAAGGGCTCATTCGACTCGAGATGTATTCAATCATTATATAGATAGATTACAAAACAGTAATTGTCTCACGCTTTCGCACATGATGCAAGTCAAATTCATTTTATTAAAAAAAATTAAAAAAACTTTTGAAGTCTAGACATAAAATAACGGTCTTTCAAATTATTATGAAATTTTATGAAAATGGTGGGTTTTTTTATGAGCCAATTAGCCAAACATATTAATTTTTATAATTATTACGAGACTTTCAGTTCTATATCCAGTCCGACTAGGGAACCGGTAAGGACACTGGTTCAACGTCAGCTTCAGTTATGAAAACACAAACCTAAGATAAGGAGCACATATTTCGCGGCTCGGCCTGGGCACTTGAATTTTCAGGGTCGGCCCCGCTCCCACGTTTTCGTTTTTATTGTTTTGCTGCATTTTCTTTAGGAGTAATTTATTGCTTCAATAGTTGGTTATGCATGTTTAGGATAGTGGAGCATTATGTCCATGATTTTGAGTAACATGGTTCGTTGTTTGATTAATGGAGTATGCCATTATGGCCTACTAAAACAATGTTGCATCATCTTTGTGCTTTCATTCCCGAATTCATCCTATACCATGGCTCCACGTAAAGACACCTTGTCTTCCGAGGACCTCCCACCAGCCATCACCGACCAATTAGCACAACTCATCGCAATCACGTCCGTCGTCGATACCTCGCAACAGATCAACACCAACCAACCAACTAGCCGCCCAATTACAAGCTCTCGCGAGGCAGGGGGTGGAGAGAGAGGGGAGGGGGAGGGGGAGAGATAGAGAGACAGAGAGAGAGAGAGTAACACCTTTTTTCGGTGCCACATGGGGCGACGGGAGTGGCCTCCCATGTGTAATTTTCTGACGGGCGGAATGGTGTTGACCATTGGGGGCGTTTTGACGTGACGTTTGACGAATAGCATGGCAACGTATGCGTGTACAATACTCTGACAATACTATACACAACAAGGTGTTCAACATAAGAGCTGACACGTCGCTGTAGCAGTCAGGGTGGTTGGTAAAAAAAATATTTAGAAAATAAAAACAACTTTAATATATATTTATTGTATGGAATACAAATAATGACATGAACATGCTTTCATACCATAACTTAAAATGGTCAGGACTTGGGTATCTAACTCCAAAACTTGATAATAATATAGAAGATGACATCAACTTTAAATTATTTTTTTTACATATAATTTAGTTATTTTAAATTTATAATTATAATATTAATATGTAATAAAAACATATTAATATGTAATAAAAACTAAAAATGTTGTTAAACATGTTGTATTCATGTCAATCCATGAATATTCTTAATTCTTGTCACGTTCAGATTCACATGTATAATCGACTTTTGACTTCGTATCGCGTCCAAATTCGTATCAAGTATTCGGCCCGGTTACGGCTAACTCGACAACCCAACCCGGCAGTGGCGCAACTTTTTTAGGACCCGAGGGGCCCCCGACCCAGGCCGATTTTTGACGCAGTGAGGGAATTTTGCGATTTTCGTAGGTAAATTGAGTTTGGATCCCACCGATTTGATCTTTCAGCCACTATCAATCCAAAAAAAATTGAGTCCGGTCCCCACCGATTCGAAAACCAACCTTCGTGGGACCCGGTTAGCACCACTACTCGAATGAATATACTCGTGTCCAAATGTAACACAATACGAATATAATAAGTGCGACCCACTCTTGACGACGAACACACGTGTGGAGACACAGACTCACTCAGCTTCAATGGACAACAAAGACACTGCAAATGGATCACACGGTCACCAACAAGACTCCCAAATCAACGGCTAAGGTTAATCAAATCCTCAATTCCTTTCTGTCGTTGTTGTTTTACGATTATTTGAAACAAATAACATCGTACGACACCTTTTTATGTTTTATTAGGGTTTCCGATGTTGTTTCATTGTTTTCTCCGAACCTGATGAACGTTGTACATGTTTTCATTTCCGATCTGCGTTTTTTATATAAGTTGTGATGTTTATTTTTATGTTTCATAATAATTATGTGATAAATCCATGAAAGTTTTGAATGTCTTGTGGGTTTGTTTCTTGGGGTATCAAAAACATGATTTTTTTATTTTTTTTTTTTTTAAATGTAAATTTTTATGTTTAATTTTTTAAAGTGATGGTTTTTAGTGAATTTTAGTCATTGTGAAATAAGAAATTTACAGATGGGAGTTTATCAGCTTTTGTGTTATATATGTGAAACGAAAAGAGGTCGAGTAACCAAATTGAGAAAGTTAGGTTTTTTAAACATGATTAAAAGAGTTAATTTGCATACCATTTTGTTTCTTCAGTCGTTGCGGTAGGTAATGCGTACATCGTTATAGTTATAGTTATGTGATTATGGTTGTCAAATAATAGATATATGAGTTTATCCGCCGTATCGGGGGAAGTTCAATAGGTAACCAGTTTTTAAGTAGAGTATTGCATAAAGAGTTGTATCTATTGCATTACTTATGGTGCATAAGGCGGTTATATAAGAGCATAGGTGTCCGTGTACAAGCGCTTTTGCCTTTCTCGTGGTTCTATGCTTATAGTTGGTTTTGTGTTGAACGTGCCTGTATGCTGATAATACTTGGAAGTTGGAACGTCGGAAGTATTTAATAGATGTAGAAACTACGACTATCGCTAAACATAAACCTACAAGGTGTTCATTAATGTCTTTGCTTTCTATGGATAGTTTTTTAATACATGTGGGTCCATTGATCCAATTTGAATTATTAACCGGATTTATGTAGATATCAAGGGGCCCACCTCCAAGTTCGGTTGACATGTTTTCTGTTAAACGACGCATTTTCTTAAAACTCATGGTTTTTAGTGGATTTTAGCCTTTTAGGTCATTATATACTTGGTTTATTTTACTGAATTAAGAAATTTAAAGATGGAAAGTTTAGTAGCTTTACGCCTTTACTCTCATATCTGTGAAACATAAAGAAATTTACAGCAGCACGGCAAGTCATGTATAATCCTTATCGAGGGGCATTCAATACATTATGCATAGTCAATTTAAGTAGAGAACCACATAAACACTTGTATCTATTGCGTTACACATGGTACATAAGGCGGTTATACAACTGCATAACCGTCCCACTTTCTTTCCCCGCTTTATGACAAGCGTTACATACAAGTGCTTATGCGTTTCTCACAGTTCTCGACTTGAAATGGTTCCGTGTTGAACATGTCCTTATGCCTGCAATACTTAGATGTATCGAACAGATGTAGAAACTACCATTATTACTAAAAATAAACCTACTTAAATTTTTAACTGGATTTATATGGATAGTTTTCATGCATCCAATCCGACTTGAATTTTTAACTGGATTTATGCAGAAATCAAGGGGCCCACCTCAGAGTTCGGTTGACACATATGCTGTTCAGTGTAACGACTGTTTCAAATGGAGGACTTTAGCAACCGAAGATGAGTTTGAAGAGTTCAGAAGTAAGCAAAGTGAAGATCCATTTGTTTGCACCAAACTTGAAGGGATCGTGTGTGATACTCCTGCCGATATCGAGTATGATTCTTCTAGAACATGGGTCATGGATAAACCCAACATCCCAAAAACCCCGAAAGGTTTTCAGAGAGTAATTGTCCTGAGAAGAGATTACTCTAAAATGGATGTGCAGTACGTCACCCCTGATGGCGCAAGGGTTAGAGCTGCTCCAGGAATCATAGCCTACCTCAAAGAACACCCGGAATACAGCCACATTTCGCCTTCTGATTTCTGTTTCACTTCGCCTAAGGTAATGAGCGACACAATTCCAGAACACATCGAGAAAAAAAGCCCGAATACAAGCGCCAAGAAGCAGAAAAAGTCAACTGAAAAGGCGTAGTCGGTTGGTTGGTTGGTTTATGGTTGTGTTTTTAAGGTTCTATTATGACGTAAAATGAGGATTATGTTTTCCTTAACCTTATGGTATGCTTTAGTCTTGTGTTTATGGCTCGGCCAGGTTTAACTGGAATCTGTTGTAAAGTGGCTGTAGTCGTAAGTTGGTAGGAACCAGGGAATGGTATTCTCGCGTGGAGTCTGATGATTCTGCGTATTATGAATACAAATGAGATTGTTGTATGGCTTTTGTTTTTGTTTTTGTTTTTGCTACACAGATTATAATGTTATTGTTAGGAGCAAGCGGGCGTGCTAGCCGGACTGTAATTTAAAATGGCTGTGGCGTAACCTAAGCACCAAACTAGGTTTGGTGGCGGGTTTTTATTTTTTTATTTTCAAGTTTCAACAATTGTATTCTGTGACATGATCTTAAAGGCATGTTTTAGGTGTGAGGTAAGGATATATTCACAGATGGTCAAGCGACATGACCTTAGAAAGCAGGCGAAAGCGAGTATTTTTGTCTCTGGTGTCGTTCGGGTTCTTTATGTCTACATGTGTGAGAGTGATACGATCTTGTTCAAGGAGAACAACCTCCCAAGAAATAGAGGAGAAAGAAGACAATGGTTGGGCCTAATTTCATATATCCTTGTTTATATTGAAAATCAGATGATCTCGTACCGTGTAAATCGAAGCCTAACAAATGCATGTATCCTAAAATAATGATCTTGGGTTAAGGGATCGACTGAGTTGCATTGTAAAGCTTCTGCATGGGGCTCTTCTACATGCTGCATTGTGACATGTACGTAATCAGAGAGCCGCAAAAGGCTTTTTGGTGGTGTCGAGAGAGAGTATCTATGTATGAAAATGTTAGTTTTGACCAAGAAGCTGTGCAAGTATTCACAAATCAAGTTACAGACATTTGTAAGCCTCCTAAGGTCAAGAAGCACTGTAAGCTGTTTTGATGCATGACTAGCAGACGTAGTTTGATACAGTGAATGTGTTACAAATCAGCATCTGTCTAAAATACACTTTTAATTAACTGACAACAAGGGAATTGTGTTGTATATGTTACAAGGTACTCGACACAAATTTCTCTTATCAACTATACACATACATGATACAAGATTAATGAATGGATACACACACACACACACACATACACACACTCTTTCTTCTCTCTTTCTCTCTGTGTGTCAGGGTTTGGGATTTACCTTAATGTTAGCAATTGTATAGTTAGCCACTTCGTTTCTTTAAATAATTGGGTATCTTTGACTCTGAGTTTCTAACAAACTAGTCAGGGTTTGTGTACTCTAACAGCATGTGTGGTGACCTGTATATTTTCACCAATGTCCAATACAACACCTCCTCCACTCCAAGCTCCCCTTCGGCCCTAGCAGCATAAATATCCTCACAAATCGCAATCAACCTGTGCAATACACCAAAAGTAAGTTTACTACAAACTGCACAAGGTATCGATCAAAAAGGGATAGCAGCGCAGCTTGTTGCTCGCTTACCCATTATCCGGATTTAACTTGGTTATTATATAATGAATTATGAATGGAACTCATTTAATTGGAAAAAAAAAAACGATCAATATCATGGTCTAACAGGCCCATATATAAATGGATCCGTTCACACCATTGAACCCAAGAAGAATGGCACCACATGAAACTGGATCACATTAATGCATTCGATGTGAGGCCATTACCCTGGTTCTACTAGAAAATCAATTCCATCTTTGAGTAGGGCCGTTAAAGATGGTACCTGTCACAAGAAGGAAGGTTCTCAAATGGGATTCTCATCCTCAGATCAGAACATTGAAGCCGGATGAATCTACCAACGGCTAGCACAAATGTAATATAAAGACCCCATATACTGAATTTACTCAATGTCTCTCCAAGAAAACCTTCTGAAACAAAAACATATCAGTCAATGACATGAGGTTCACAACTTTATAAACCTACAATTTCACAACACTTACGTGGCGTTTCTTCTGACACAACAATCGCCATGGGCCCCATCAAATCTCCACACACACTTGAGTTCAACAAACTAATATCGTAAAAAGACCACCATTCTGACTCCCCACGGTTCAAAAAAAGCGCCCCATCCACACCGGTTGCCTGCAAAATATCCATCAATTCAGATCATCAAGTAAAACAGGTGACAAGAAACTATAAATATTACTAGAACCTTTTAGAACTTGTTGTTTACCTCTTGGTCAAACACTCTGACCTCCCCAGAACCCGTAACACGAAAATACCGAGGATATGTGTTGTTTACCCTAAAACTATTACTAGAACCTTCTAGAACTTGTTTAACTTTTGACGGGTCAGGTATATCCTTAGGATCCAAATTTTGCCCAAACATCACGACTTCTTTATCTTTAGGCCTATCTCGAGTGAGTATCCAACTGAATTTCATACGCATGTTTTCATCGATTGACTGGCTGAATCTGGTTTGAATTACATTTGGAACAAGCCATAAATTGGTGGCATCTGCTTGACAGCAAATCAGTTGAATATCATTTACATTGTATGATTCAAGATAGCCGTGTGGGTCAAGGTCAACCGAAGAGTCAAAAGCGGTCCAGGGGGTGATTGAACATAGAGTTGTTTGGTACAGCATTAATCTTCCACCTTCGGTTTTTATGTCAAACTGGATACTGGCATCGTTGATGGGGTTTGCAATGTTTGTTGGATTCCCGCTACTATACATCTATAAAGAAACAAGAGTAAAATTTTAATTATATATAAACTATGTGAAAGCCCCCCTCCCCACCCACACACACACACGCACACACACACACACACTATTATTAGTATAAAAACAGCTGACATCTTACAAGCATAGGAGCCCAAATAACAATGATCAAGATAAAGAATAAGCATATGCCATTGCAGAATTTAGTCATTCTTGTCTGCCTTTCTCCTTGCTTATGATTTGCTCTGTTTAGAACAGAATCACATTTCACCAGATACAAGCTTGCATTAATGTCCTCCAACTGCAAACCAAAGAAACAAAAAAGACCCAATTTCATTACTGATATAATATAGCTTTGGTAATCATATATGATTATATTGTGGTTTAAAAGGCGTAATTATCAGATAATCACTTTCAAATTATACCTTAAGCCAGTCATACATTGTCAAGGATGTGGTTGTGCATGACCAATCAAGCACACATCTTAACTCATAAAGAAACGGTAGGGCCCGATAAAGTCTATACCCCAAATAATTAACTCTCGAAACACTGCTAGTCAAAAACTGCCTGTATAACGTGCTTTTATGAGGAACACCGGATCGTATTTGCGTTGCTTGCAATGCAAGTGAAATGGCTTTTGTGAGATAAATTGCACGGAGTGCAAATCCCGCTGCACTTTGTTGTGAAGGTTTTGTACACCAAGCATAAACCGTTACACAATAAGTGTAAAGAATAAGATTAAAAATGTAAAATATCACTTTGCCCGTAGCAAATGAACACAAGTATATTATCCGATCAAGCACGATCAAGAAGAAAATAGCCATCAGAATGAACACAAACTCCTTAGGAAACTGATCTTCAAGCTGATAAACATCCAGTAATTCGCTTTTGTTTTTTATAACAGATTGATAGAAGATCATAACCAAGAAGAAAACAGCCAAATCAGCACCAAATGTATATGCGTAAAGATCAATTTCTCGTTTTCCACCACCAATTACTGAAATAATTGGATATGGAAAACCGACTTTTTCAAAGAGATGTGCATTTTGTGCTTCGGTTATTTCTTTGGCTACATCGGCTGCTGGGGTTAATGATTTGTATCTTTCGGTTAATGTGCACTCTTCTGGTGGTGATGCATAAACCACTTCGAAAACTGCTAGTGCAATTTTTGAGTTTTCTTCACTTCTTTCAATGCTTTGAACTTGAACAGTACTGGGACAAGGGCAAGTTGTTGGGTTTTGTTCTTTACATCTTGCATCATGAACCAATCTAAGAACCTGGTTCACTCCTGACTCGATTCTTTCAGGTTGGATCCCATCTTCGGGCCAATAACGAACATCCATCGATAACTGGACGAAATACGGGGGAGATTCAGCTTCTTGGGTTAACGATTTCCAATATCGAGTACAGTTTCTGATAATCAACTTTGCAAAGTTTTTAGCAAGTTGAATGATCTTTTGTGTGTTTTCTCTCCAATTTGGATTCACAAGGCGCTCGCTTTGATTTGCGATCCCCCCAATGAGACTACTGAACTCGGTTACCAATTCACTGTCTTTGGCGGTTATCGAGCTTTGAATTAGGGTGAATAGGTACACAAGAAACAAAGGTAACAAGCTGATAACGAATGATGAAGCTATCTTTTTGGTAGGAAAACCCCACTCAGAGAGAAATGCTGATTGGATTGTGAAACCGCAATGTTGGATGATGATTTGATACATGTACTGAATCAAGATGTAGAGCTCTGTGTAGATCAGCATTACAACCCAGAATGTATAACTTGGTCCTGTATTGACACAAAGTGCATACAAAAACAGAGCTGCAAGATACACCATGGAAAGCAGGCTGAAATTCCAAAGAAATACAATGAGAAAGCAGCAATAGCATACAACATCGTTGTTAGATCGCATTTGTGCCCATATATGTTGGAAGATATGGCCAATACGTATGCTTGGCGAATCACTTTTATCAGATTCCACTGAAGTTGAACGACTGAAAGCCATGTAACCTTCCGCCTGGTCATGTTTATCAGTTTTCAAAGATTCAGAAGGAACATCTGATTCTGAATCTGAATCTGAATTTTCGTGTGGAATATTGAAGTAATTTGCTAAATTCGTAACCGCCTGATTTCCGATTGATTGTACTTGAGAAACACCGTCTCCTATTAACTGTACGGCGGATTTCAATGAAGTTTCTCTCTTTGGTGTTTTTCTTTTATTTTGCATCTCTGGCACATCCTCTTCAAATTCAGTGATCTCAGAAAGCGATGTTTTCTTGGGAGAAGCAACCGCAGATAAACTTTCGAAAGGATAAAATGAGTCCACAAAAGCATCAGACTTCTGTTTCTTGGGAGTCGCATCTTCATTATCAAGATTTAAAGTGGTGGGCTCGGTGCTTCTTCGTCTCCTTAAACCCTCGCGTAAAGGAGAACAGTCTGTGCTCCCAGCAGGTGCTGGTGCCGGATCCGTGCTCTGAAGTTGGATTTGTAAATTAAGCATCTCGGATTTCATCTTCTCGACTTGAAAATTACGCTGTCGTTTCATCTCCTCAGCTTCACGGATGTACTGTAACTGTGCGGTCTTCCAGGCAGCTTTCTTTTCCTGTTCGCGTACAATCGCGCCAATTTGCTCAGCTTCAAGATAACGAAATACGTAATCAAATTCTTCAGAAGCAAACATATACGATTGCAGTGATACCAGTATGAAAATGACGATTTCAACCAAAGCTGACCTTGATGTAATCCTAAAACCATAATCATACTTATAAAATCCGATAACCTCGTAGATATAATCCACCGTTTCACATTTTCCGTCATTGAACGCACCCACAAATGGAGATTGATACGCCAGCGAAAGAACAATGACAGCAAAATTGTACATCCGCAACCACTTAAATATATTATTCTTTTTCTTGAGTATTGTAAGCCTCATACGAAAGAAAATCAGAGCAAACGCAAGATAGCCAAGGTGTAAAATATCATATTCGAGTGTTCCGGTGATTAAAATCAGCGCAAGTACAAGATCTAACAAATGACAGTAACAGTACAGTCTCAGGTAGTCAAGAATAGTCCACATTGATTTGGTTTCAAAAGAGAGATCCCGCCATACAAATGAATTCTTCCGTTGAGCTATCATTTGACGATATGTGAACGAGCCAGAGAAGCTACCAAATCGATCTGCTCGAAGCTTGAAACATGCAAACATGAAGACCAAAAAGTAGCTGCTGAGTACTCTCGGATCATCAACAGTGAGCCCTAGCCAACAGTCACAGCAATAGCCAAAATATTGAACAGAACTCCGCCAGCAATCATGGCATTTGATGGTGGCTTCTGGTTCGGGTTCAATAGAAGGGATTGGGTTCCTCCAAATGGCGAAATATTCTAGCACAAGTACTGTAGCAAACAAGAACACAAAAAACGGCCATGCTTTTCGTATAACCTGGCGACCTAAAAGCACACAAGCCGCAAGTGATGCAATATAAAGAATCGAAATAGCATTAAGAAGTGCAAAACTCGCAAGAAGCAGTGCAATCATAGTGATCTCCAGCCCGAAAAGTATAAACATGTTTTCCATCCAAAACTTCAAGTATACTTTCAATGAAGTCTTCTGCATTCTGAATCGTTCTTTTCGCAATTCAAAAACCCGTTTTTTGTTCCATTTATGGCTCTCATTAACACTCCCCAAAAAGTACCCAAGCAAGTATCGTCTACTGTTACTCTCAGTTAGACCCGTTTTTGCACCCAAATCACCAGCCGGCGGCCATGAACTACTGTTTCTAATCCCGGTTTTCCCGCCACTTGAACTTGCCGTTGCATTGTTATCTACATTTCGTAACACATCTTCTTCAGAAAAAAATAACGGGCACGGTTCTTCCCATTGACCAACACCCGAAAACCAACTAGGCATCATTTGGAGCCAATAAAAAACATTGTATTGCAGCGAACAGGCGGCAACCACCAGCACTTTAGCCCTCAACCCGGCTTCCACGCCCCAAAACCCGAGATCATAAACCTTCAACCCAAGAAAAACCGACAAACTGTAATAATTTTGGCCTGGAAACATACCCACTAATCCACCCAACATCTGGAACAAATACTCCATTGTCACAAGAACCCCCGTATAAACAAGAAACGATTTCGACGGGATCCGTGAAGCTTTTGGTAAAATGGAACATAACACTATACCAAGAAGATATAAAAACCCAAAAGCACTTATTGGAGATATAGCAGCATAAAACATAGCGCCAAACAATATCTTTTGACTGTGCCATATTAAAAGCCGTCTAATAAACCCGACAAAACCGAATTGCGTTCGGTTTGGATCTTCTAATGTTCTATACCTGCTTTGTCTCCTTTCATAGCTATAAAGTTGCATAACAATCATTATTGCTAATGATTCATAAACGTTTGTTAACAACGAGGCCTCCGGATTGTACCCAAGATATGCATAAAGATCAACTTTTGTGGATACCCATGATTCGAACTTTGGAAAAATGCTTAAAATATAGCTGATAATGAACATGACGATTGAATATAGCTTTAATGGGTACCAAAGGCGACGTTTGGTTTTTTGAACAAGTTGTCTACCAGTGATCCAGAATAGGAGGAGGAAAATGAATCCGAATGAGACATAATTGGGCCTTGCCATATAAACAGTAATGAGTATTGTTAGAAAAGCAATGTAAGTGCCAAACGATCGATATATTGAGAGAAATTTCTGGCCGACTGCACTGAGATATGAAGCCACTTTTCTCTCTGTATTAAAAAAAATAAAACAGGTAAGTACATAATTGAACAATCTTAGTCATAATTGGGTAATCCCTTGCTTAAAGGTAGGGATAGTTAGGTAATTTCACATTTTAAGTCAATAATCCCTTTTCTTAGAGCTACATGTTTACTCAATTATCCCATATCTAATTATTTGTGACTAATCAATTTGCCCAAAAACTCACTAATATTTGTGATTAAAAATCGCAATAATCAGTTTACACACACATCCAAACACCCCATAGGTGAATATTTGAATTTGTTATTTCAAAGTGATTGTTGCACTGCAGTCAGAATAAGATAATGTTTCGGGGATGTTGGAATGTGCGTTAAAAGTGATAATATATTATGTTAAATAATCATAATCATGTAATCGTATGTTATAAATGGACTATAAAAAATATGTTTGGATCTGCTTCTATCATTTGAAGTTGTGATAATCAGACAATCAAACGTCAAATCTTTCATAAATTCTTATTATGTTGAAAATTTACAAATAAAAATGACCAAAAAACAACTTTGGGGGAAAATTAGACTGTTAAACAAGGTAACGAGTGATTTTATTTTATTGCAGCCACTATGAAACTGATTAAGCAAGTCTCATTTTATTGACCATACAATGAACATAAAACCATATACAGCATACCAAAAACTCAAAAATGGTTGTTGTGATTTAAAAGCGCAATTATCTGATGTAGGAGTAGGACAAAAGTAAAAACCTTGGGATGGATTATCATCACTATTTGTGGCAGTTCCTGAGGCATAAACAGACAACAAAACAGATTTGTTCAAACCAGCTTTCAAGATGCTGAACCCAACTGGAGGACTTGGCGTGTGTTGCACAATTGCTGAGAATGAAAATAGCAAGTTATATCCATGTTTATGAATCGCACAGAAGCATGCAAGCAATGCTATTTCCACAAAATCCCACGGGCTATTTTGTCCACAGAAACCTGTTGCGAATTCAAAATGGGTCAATATTGATTGCCACACGTACATGAAAAAAAAAACAATCAAAGTCTTACCTAATTGAGATAAGATTTCCAAACTCAGGGACCCACTTTTCTCCAAAGCTTGAGACACGAGAGTTATTTGAAGAGAGTACAACAAAGCGAAATGAAGTTCGCACAAAAGAAGAAGGGTATGTCTTACTTTATTGCCAATGTCGTGGCTTAAAAGATACAGGAAAAAGAATACCACTGGAAAAACAATTTAAAGAAACTTAAGCTTTTTTCATGTGATGGGATTTAATAATAAGCAAACTAATAACAGTCAAAAATTTTCGTACTGTACAATGCGTGGATGAAACCGGGCTTCATTGCAATGAGAAATATTAGCACTAGCATGATAGCACGGGAACATTTCCTTAGTACCCAAGCAATTGTAGCCACAATCAGTACTTTTGTATCTTCTGTAACTGTAGTTGTAACCAAATTTTAAGAAATAAACGATTAGTGTGTCTAACAAAATTTACAAAAATTAATTCTTTCAATACTAATCGAGGTTTTTGGAATGGTTTACAAGATTTTAAGCATTGAAAATACACTATGTGAGACTTTGACCCATTCCCCCACCCTTCGTATTCATTTATATTATTTTCCACAGGTCCCATCTTCACTTTCAACTTTATAAAACCTAGTGACACGTCTTCATATCTTCAAGAGTATAAAAAATTAGATGTTAACTATTGCTTTAGCATCAAACCTACAAGCAAAAATATCTAACAAAATATCACCTTCTTGAGTGGCATCTCCATTTGATGTTGGGTGGTCCTCCTCATCAGAGATGTAAAGGAAAACAGAGTTGTTCACAAGATTTCCGAGGGCAACCAAAACTCCAAGACAAAATTGAGCAAGTATAAAAAATCCTGGAATAGGATAATGCCATAGTCCCACCATTTCCCAAATCTCCATATCCTGATTATACCGTTTCGTTAAAAAAAAAACCCATCAAAAACCTTCCAATCACACAAAGTAGCGGTGGTGATTTATGCATAAAAACAAATGACTTCAGGTGACTTTCAACCTGTTTAACATGTTCAGCCTGTTCCCATTTTAGATTTGTTTATTTGACCCATTTGAGAAAAAAAAAATACAAATGATAGACCCATTTATAAGTTAATGGATCAAAATTACCACAATACCACCTCTAAAAAAAGAGAGGAAACTAGAAAGACAGGAAAAAAAATACCTTTTCAAGATCCCAATGGAGGTAAGAAAATGCCACATTAAAGATATATGTACTCACAGCCCATAAGAGAATAAATACAAGGAGTAGCCCGTTAAGGCGATGCAACCGAAATAAAGATGGGAAAGCAAATATAATGTAACCAACATATGCAAGTAACCCGAACGCGCATACACTTGCAAAATAGAAGCTCCACAAAGAAAGGACACAAAGGGAAACCTGTCAATTTCATCACTGAAAATTTAACATATAAGCATAAATATAACTTAATAACTTATACTCGACTTAACCCGAAATCAGAATTCAGCATTTAGGTCAAGTAAGCAACAATCATTGCGAAGCATTTAAATTTGAAATTAGCTTACTAGTTTTTGATGTGCATACATGTTTGGATGTATGTTTTGAAAGTGATTTGCAACTTGAAAATTCAGAATTGAATTGGATTATTTGGATAAGCAGTTAGAATAAAGCTAGTGTAAGTAGGTATCTAATTCAGATTATTTTCACCCAAAATAATCAAAGTGTCTTAATCTTAATCACTTTTACCCCAAACACTTAATAATTGCAACATTAAACTGCAAAAGTCAGTTTAGCCCACATTCAATCACCCCTAAATCATCAACTTTATTATCAGAATGATCAGATTCAAAAGTAGGGCATGTTTGGCTCTCCAACCTCCTTATCTCCTTATCTCCTTTTCTACCTCCTTTTCTACTTTTTCAAAAAGTCACAATTTGTAACTTCTCATTTTTCTCCTTATTAAAGCATAAAAACTCCTTTTCAACTCATTACCCAAACACTATAAAAAATCCTTATTAACTTCTTAATAAGTCATAAGTTGGGTAAATAAAGAGAGCCAAACATGGTCGTAGAATGGTAAAGAAGAACTAAAAAAATAGTTGTCTTTAAGTTCTTTTTCTTTTGCTATAAGAAGTAAGGATTTTACCGGGACACCATATGTGAAGAAGTTAATGCTGAATATCCGAAACACTGCACCTCTTAATAAAACATTGGTATGTCTTACTCCAGATCTGCAAAGAAAATCACATCAAAGTAAAAGCCTTAACTGAAGTCATTCATTGATTAAAAATTGTGAGAAAAGCATTAAAAATTTTAAATTCATATCTAGTGTCACTTACCTTGATTCACGAACAAAAAAAGAGTTCTTTAAGGGCAAAAGGTGCTCAGTCAAGTTACTTTCACTCATTGACATGATGGAATCCATTTCTTCCAAATCAAATTTGACAAAAGATAGCTGTTTGAATCATTAAACAAATAAGCCAACTTCAATAACTATGAGTTTCTTAAAACAAATTCTGAAATGATAATGCAACAAATTTGGGTTACCATGAAGCAAAATATGATAAGTGAAAGACTTGAACAAATCTGTGTCCATTCTAAGGTTGTTGAGATTTTGTAGAGGCCGATGAAATTACATATTGTACTAAAGAACTTTGGGAACCCTAAGGGGAGTTGATAGACATAGAGCAAGAAAACATTGAATCCTGCATACAACCAAAGAGGCTTCCACCACCTTCATCAAAATGTAAATAATGGAAGCCAAAATGTGAGTAACAATCGGGAAAAAACCATTCAAGAGATTTAATTTTATAAATTATTATAGGAGATGTGTAAATGTGCATCTAAAGTGATTATTGCAAATATAACTTTTGAGAAAGAGTGATAATGATTATATATTTTTTGATAGTTGTGGGTTCAAAGTAGTCAATTTTGGAGAAGCGGGCAAGGAGTCATTGTAAAACTGATTACTAACATAAACGTAAAGTTGTGTAGCTATTATCAACGTTAAGTACCTAAATATCTGATTCTGGTTCTTCAAATCACAATAACTAAATAAGCAGGGTTAACATTCGCCAAAAATTGATTTTGATGGTGATTTCTGACTGTTTAGGGTAAAAGTAACCCGATATGGAAACACAGGTATCCTTAAATTATAAACACCTGATTATGTGATTCTCATTCTTCAAATCACAATAACCATTTTTAAGTATTTCTCGAAAACTAACTATGAATTTGATTTTATTTTGTGATTGTTAGGGGCAAAAAATGACTAGGTTTGGAGAAGCAAGTATATTTACACACACACAAAAATTGTTAAAGATAACAAGAAATTTACTCAATTATATGTAGCTTTAGACGCCTGAATGTTTAATTCTAATTCTTCAGGTTGCGATGAACGCCTCCAAAACACACATCTAAGCATCCCATAATAGAACTAGAATCAACTTCATTGTAATAAGATTAACGAATAATAATACAAGCTCACCTGAAAAGGCCATGGAAGTTGCTTGTTAAGGACCAATCCACAAGGCCCACACAACTACCAAGAAAAAACGGCAAAGAAACCCAAGAGGAATTGCTGATTCCCACAACCAACTGAACAGCAGGTAACAGCAAACAGAAACCAACCTTCACATGTGAACCTTTAAATCAAAGCTTAATAAGTTGGAGAAAATGTCAACTGATTCTTTAATATTAAAAATGGCAATTCCAACCCATTTACTCATGAAACAGGGTGAAACTACATTGTGTTTTATCTCAAATTGATAATATATATATATATATATATATATATATATAGGTTTAGGATCCTGTACAAAGTACATTTTTCGTGAGAAGTGTGAGAAAGACTAAGAATTGACATGTAGACATCATGTTTTGGATTTAGGAATGATGTTTTAGGTTGTTTTGACTTGAAAAACACCAAACACAACAATCTAAAACACAATACAATGTATTATAGTCATTAAATTTAAAAAACAGCTAAAACACACTACTTAACGCTTAAAACACACTGCTAATGTTCTTAGCATGGTGTTTTAAGCCTAAAATACATTGTTTTCGGTTTTTAATTGTTATGTTTGGTGTTTTTATAGGCAAAACAATCCAAAACATGACGACTAAGTTCAAAAAATGATACCTACATATCAATTTTTAATCCTTCTCACACTTCTCACAAAAAAATCACTTTGTACACGATCTTGACCCTATATATATATATATATATATATATATATATATATATATATATATAATATAATATATATATATATATATATATATATATATATATATATATATATATATATATATATATAGGGGCAGGATCAAATACAAAAATATAAAATCGTGCGAAGCGTGCGAAGGATCACTCTGTACATGATAATTACGTAATGATAATTACGTAATGCACAAATGCATAATAATTACGTAATGATAATTACGTAATGATAATTACGTAATGTTTTTTATGTTCATGAAGGCATTACGTAATTATCATTACGTAATTATCATGTACAAATGCATGATAATTACGTAATGATAATTACGTAATGATAATTACGTAATGCTTTCATGAACATAAAAAACATTACGTAATTATCATTACGTAATTATCATGTATAAATATCCTTCGCATCCTTCGCACGTTTCTTTATTTTTGTAGAATAACCGCCCCCTATATATATATATATATATATATATATATAATATATATATATATATATATATATATATATATATATATATATATATAGCTAAAAGGGGAATGGCTCAGACAAACTGAAATTCGCACATAAACTATTTTAATGCATTTAGGCTTAAAGTGTTATCATTCACAATTTTGGATTATTGTAATAAGTTTGTTTTTTAGATCATAACTGTAATGTTGGTTATTTCTAAAAAAAGTGGACAAAAATGTGTTTGTGGGTCAACCACACTTGACCTGCCCGTTTCAACCTGGACCTGTTTTGACAATTTGACATGTTACCCAAACCGCACATCTTGTCACCTTCATTTAAAATCCAAGATAAATCAATTAGTTACTAACCTATATCATCAAAAGCTGATGACAAACTCCCAAAACACGTAGATGCATGTCCAAACAACCCTACTCTGCTTTCATTAAGTTCAATAAAAGCGATAACCGCCACTAATAGTTGCACGATCAAAAGATAAATCACTACGGGAGATGTCCATGTTTCAACTCTGAAAAAACATACTTCATTAGTCCGCATAATAAATTAATCATGAGTCATGAGACATGCTAATAATACAAATAATATACTTTGACCAAAACCTAAAACACTCACATCATGAATCCTAAAAGCTTTGCCCACCAAGGTACTTCTACATCACAGCTTCCACACTCTATGGCCCATGTGACAAGAAATGCAATTTGTGAAAGAATTACAAGAAATGAAAAAAGAACAATGGACCATAGTAGTGTTCTCCCTCTTATACGAAACCCTACAACACAAAAACATACACATAAGCAATTAGGCGTCGTGAGTTAGGAATTTGCAATTTAAAGAACATATACAGGAGGCATTATACAAAAAAGGTGACTAAAAAACTATTCACCTCTTTTTGGAGGAGTGAATAGAATAGTCAACGAAGCTAACAAATTGCCAAGAGAGATCAAACTCCAATTTAGTAAAGCAGCTGCAAAAACAAAAAACAAAAACATGAGAATATAACAAGGTATCCATAAGACGATAACAACATGTTTAATAATCAGTTTTTGCCAAACACTCAAAGCTCATTATTGTGACTTCAAGTTAGATGCACATCCAAACACTTCTATATAGAATTCATTAACTGGTTGCAAACGATATACACATCTCATAGCATTGTTCTTTCCAATAAAACATGAGCCCACTGCAACAACAACTGTACCTAGTATAATCCCACTTATAGCCAAACTATTGGTAGGGTACGGGGAGGATGGGATGTCGGCAAGCCTTACCTCTATCACAGAGGATAGAGTGGTTGCTTCCGGTAACCCCCCCCCCCCCCCCCTCTCCTCTGTCACATGCAAGCATCGATCACACACATAGGCTATCAAAATAAGATAAAAAGCGAACCATCCTCCTAATTGTCGTTAGCCTTAATCCTATGTCTAAACATGAGCCTGCTGCATTATTTTCAGCAACAGACAATGTTTCTAGTCTAACCTACAGGCAATTGACATTGTACAATTCACAGTTGACATTCAAATGCTAAATGAATTGTAATTTCAACTTCAAACTTGAAGAAACACATGAAAACCATCTAAAATCCACAAACATTTTGAGATTGAGAATAACAACAAACACTAGGTCAAAATAATAATAATAATAATAATAATAATAATAATAATAATAATATACAGGTTTAAATGAGAGGAGGGAAAATTGATTGAATACCTACCTGTTAACAAGAGTAAGGGCAAAAGAAAGCCACCGAGAAATCTCCCCATGGTTTGAATCGAAAGAGTATCGATTCATACCATATTACCTATCACCTAATCAAACAAACAAACAACAGACAGACAACTAATCATCATGATTGAATAGATTATTAAAGAGAAGAGAATAGAGAAAGTGAAGGCTTGATTGCGTCTTCTACCTGAGGTAGGAGGAGTGACAAGTGAAAGTCAAAAAGATAGTGGATCTCGTTCGGAAGTGATCCTTGTAATTATAGAGGACGAATCTAATTTATTATTATTATTATTATTATTATTATTATAAAATAAGGGCCCAATTCAATTGGGTAGGGTGTTGCCAAGAGAAGAAGACGTCGGCATGGGTTCTAAGATTTGTACGCTTGGATTGCTTACATTGGTGCACTTGTTCCCCGCCTCTCTTTTTCTAATCTCATGCCTTCTCTGTTTGCTTTCTCCAACTTAGATTTTTATTTTCTTTCCAGGATTTTTTTTTTCTTATTTCTTTATTGTTTTTTTTGTCCTTTACATAGTTAAATAAATTCGGGGTTCATATAATATTTTTTTAGTAAAGTCTTTTTTGAGTCCCTATGGTTTGGTCGTTTTAACTACTTGAGTCCAGAATTCAAACTTTTCTCAATCTAAGTCCTACTGGTTTCTAATCTTAACCACCTGAGTCCAAAATATTAACTCTGTTAGATTTTCACAGTTAGATTTTATAAAATTACCAAAATACCGTCACCATTAAAAACAAATATATACATACACACACACTTGCTCAACCCCCCGTCTCTCTCTCCCACCGTCTCTCTCTCTCTCTCACTCTACTTAACCCCAAACCATATCATACACCACCACAACCACACCATACACCACCATCGTCACCACCATTAGAATACACTATTACTGCCACCACAACAATACACCACTGTTACCACCACAATACACCATTGTCACCACAATATACATACTCTCTCTCTCTCTCTCTCTCTCTCTCTCTCTCTCTCTCTCTCTCTC
This sequence comes from Ambrosia x helenae, assembly GCA_030844895.1. Lineage (NCBI taxonomy): Eukaryota > Viridiplantae > Streptophyta > Magnoliopsida > Asterales > Asteraceae > Ambrosia > Ambrosia x helenae. The sequence continues at coordinate 131,485,741 of CM061228.1, read as the reverse complement.
TCTCTCTCTCTCTCTCTCTCTCTCTCTCTCTCTCTGTTGAAACACCAAAACAACCACCATAGTCCAACCGCTCACATCCCCTTCTCTTTCTTCGATTAGACCACCGACACTGCTCACCGGATTTCTGCAACTCAGGGGTTTCCAAAGCTCATTTAAGTGAATGTGTTTTTATGTTCTCGTAGATCGGCGATGGTGGGGCCTGGGGTAAAATGTGGTGTGGAACGAGGGTAGGGTACGTGGTGCAGTATGGTGATGTGGTGTGTAGAGGTGTGGTTGTGTGGATATGCAGTGGCGGTGGTCTGAGGTGTGCTAGTGGTGAGTGGTGGTGGGTTTAGATGAAGAAGAGAAATAGGGGGAAAGAGATGGTAGGTAGGTTTAGGTTTGTCTGTTTGTCTAATATATATATAATAAAATTAATAAAGTTAATTTGTAAGTACCTTATGCATCAAATGTTGTAACTTAGGTGTAAATTGTCACACCCCAACCGATGGCGGAATACATCGAGGCGCGACTTGTGATAGATTGTTCAAAGACTTCATGACACTAGAATTCGTGACAATATAATTTAAAGATAAAATTTCATTCATAGCATAAACATTGTATAAAAGATAACCGAAATACAAATTGTTTCATAAAGGAGAAGTACAATATCAAAATATAGAATTTAAACTAGCGTGAGTTTCTAGCCAAATCCTAAGTAGTTTTTCTTGTATACCCTGCATCAAACGTTTCCTGCAACATGTATAAAATATCCGTCAACACATAAAGCATTGGTGAGCATACTAGTTTTAGTTTACATACATAGTATTTTAGAATGGTTTACTCAAATCTCATACTATAGCATTGCACATACCTATCATACAAAAGACATAACTCAAACCCGCGAGTACCACAGCGTATACCTAACATATTCATGCTAGGCCGTTTAAATCTTAACAATGACCCCTAAAGGGGGCGGTGTGCTAGTCCTATAGCGCTATACATGTTAAGTGGGCTAATAATAGTTAATGATTTATGTCTAAGTATTTAAGAATCATAAGCATGGCAAGTAGCATATAAGTATGTTTAATAGATTGAGCATGTGTGTTTATGAAAGCATTAGTGTGTTTTGCATATGATACATGTTTACACCCCAAAAGTGATAAAGAGTAAAAGGAGGACAAGTATGAACTCACCTTTGGGTGCGTTTAGTAAGGCTCCAAAGACGAGTCTTGGGAGGTTAGTTCCTGAAGGGAGTGGGTACTGACTAAACCATTCCGCACATCCAATCCGGACGCAATGTCACTGCGCGGATAAGGACTACGCGCAAAACACAGTCAAAGCTCATTAATGACTAGACAAATAAGGCAATGATTGGTCAACACCCGGTCAAGGCGAATATCATGCATGGTCAATAGCCATGCATGAATCACGTAACCACACCATTAAAGGCGGTACACGGTTCCACTATTCCCTTTAATTTAGCTTTCCTTATTTCATCACACTAACACGACTAAGGGTGATGGAGACAACCTAACCACGGTTAGGACTTGGGTAATGGTGGCATACGGACTCTCCTATAAAAGGGATCACATCCCCAATAGGAGAGGACACTTTCTACTGACCTGGAGAGCTATCATACTAGATAGTATCCCCATTCACCCCGTTTTTGTTATAAACAACTACCTCGTGTAGTCGTCTCCACACCCACACATACATTCTTTTTTGCAGGTCCTTTGTTCCATAGCTGCTAGTGAAGGATCAACTCTGTGGATACCAATAATCTTATCATCCCTAACAGGTTGTAAGACTATTTGTTTCTTCATTGGCGCCATCCGTTACGGTTACAACCAATCTTTCAAACTAGCAAAATGGCTTTCTCAAAGGATGGAAACAACAACACCGATGTCGAGGCCACAGTCAACGAAGAAATCCAAGACGTTACACCAAACACAATCACCAAGAATGTGGCTCAGAAACAACCAGCCTCAACATTCCAATTCCACCCAATAAGAGGAGGAATAAATGGAGGAAAAAAGGCACAGGACAACCTTTCTTCGGTTGACCCGGACGAATGGTTAGCTCAACAAAACTCAAAGACGATTGCTGAGTACCAGAAGATGGTAATGAACTAAGCAAAGCTCAAGACTCGGAAGGCGTTAAGTTTCGACTTGAGTGGGGATGATTCAGAATCCCCACGGAAGAACAACAGTGGTCGTCACGCAAAGGGACATCGTCAGGCGGTACGTGGTGGAGGCCGTGGTAGAAATACTCACGGCCAGGACCCCGTCAACCTGAACGGTGAACCAGACGGCTACGAATCTGAAGACGAAGTACATCACGATCCAAGTAAGAAGCAACATTCCAAAACCGTTGCCAGCAGCCTGGCACCTAAAGATGATGATCTGTACAAGCCATACAGACCAAAGACCTTCGCGGAACGATCGAAGTTCTGCGCACGGATTGCACAAGCACCAATGCCACAAGAATGCAAGTTACCGAGCACCATCGGAAGATATGACGGTCTGCGCGATCCTGATGATCACTTGCACGCATTTGATTGCGCAGGCAGCTCCAAACTGTGGCCGGTGCAAGCTTGGTGCCACCTATTTGTGCAAACACTAACAGGAGCAGCTAGAGTTTGGTACGAGAGTTTGCCGGTGGGAAGTCTCGTTGACTTCGACGATTTAATAAGAAATTCAAAAACCATTTCTCTCACTTGCGCAAACACAAGAAGGATAAGGCTCACATTCTCTTGTGTTCGCGCAACGATAGTGAGTCTTTGGAAGACTACATCGTCAGATACAACAAAGAAGCACTCCAGCTAGAATGCGGAGAAGAACTTACCCGCGCAGCATTTATACACGGGGTAAGAAATGATGATCTGATGAAATGCTTAACCGGCAAAGACGGCGTGCCACAAGCTTGGGATGAAGTAATCGAAGCTGCCAAAGTTTACGCGTCTTCGGAACGCTCCTTCCATCACAACAAAAACACACAACAAGGTAGCAGTCATCATGGATCCTCAAACAACAGAGGAAAAGGTAAACAGTCCGTTTGGTCAAGAATCTCAGGCACGGCGGAGGAAGGAAAATATTCCTCCTCGCAGGATGCAAGAAACATGATGAGCTCAAGAGGGTCCCGCGACCATAAGGGACATTCAAAGAAGAACTACGATTGGACACCACTGTCCAAAACACCATCCGAGGTGCTAAAGACAGAGCAGATCCAATTTCCAAAGCCACAAGAGCTCCGTGGTGACAGGAAGAACGTGGACAGATCAAAGTACTGTGAATACCACGAGGACCATGGTCACATGACGGACAATTGCTACAGCCTGAAGATGGAAATTGAAAACGCCATCAAATCAGGGCAACTGACACATCTTGTAAAAAACATGAGAAGAAAATAGAGGGACAACACAGAAACAGGAGAGCCCTCCCTGAAGAAGATACGCAATCTCAATGCACATCACGTGTATAGCGTCTCTCGCAATACGTGCAACATGATTCACAGGAACGCAAGCCACAAGCGTACCTTTACAGAAGCGAAGAACGATTCTTGGAAAGAAGAACAAGTGATCATGCCAAGGGTATAGGGTGGAGCCTGCTCCACAGCTCCGTTAATCATCACAGGGGTTGTTGGCCATTATCGAACACGATACATGTTCCTGGATAATGGCAGCAGCACTGACATCATGTACCAGCAGTGTTTCGATCAGCTGGATGATGATGACAAGAAAAGAATAATACCAACAACGGAGCCAATCTCCGGTTTCATTCATGAAACAATTTACCCATTGGGCACGCTCACTTTCCCGGTAACACTCTCAGACGGGAAACACTCACGCACCGAAACGTGCGACTTCACAGTACTTCCCGTCAACTCTTCACATGATATCCTACTAGGACGAGAAGGATTGGCAAAATTCAATTGTAACGCTTCTACGCCACACCAGATAATGGGTTTTCCGACGCGAACAGGAGTCGCGTTCATCCGTGGAAACAAAACGTGTCACGCAACAGAAACATCAAGGCCTTCAAAGCAAGCAAAACCAACTGTTAGAACCGAACCGGAAAAATGGGTTATCAACCCTCTATTCCCGGAACAAACAGTTGTCATCGGCCATGCAATTTCCGACCCCATTCGCACTCACCTAAAACAGCTGCTGACAAAGAATATGGACATTTTCGCATTTAAACTGTCAGACATGGTTGGAGTTCCGCGACACATCGCGGAACACAGACTTAATGTCTATAAGAATGCGGAACCAGTCGTTCAAAAGAAACGGAGCATGGGGCCAGAAAAAACAAAGGCGATGAACGAGCAAGTTGAGGAACTCTTGAAGGCCGGTATATTGCGCAAAAGCAAATACCAAACATGGGTAGCAAACCCAGTCATGGTGGGGAAGTCCAATGGCACATGGCGCATGTGCGTCGATTATAAAGACCTAAACAAGGCGTGCCCAAAAGACTGTTACCCACTGCCCGAAATCGACCTAAAAGTCGATTCCTTGGCACCATACAGATTCAAATGCTTCCTCGATACTTACAAAGGCTATCACCAGATTCAAATGGCCAAAGAAGACGAGGACAAAACAGCCTTCCGCACAGATATGGGTACCTTTTGTTACACTAAAATGCCATTTGGGCTAAAAAACGCAGGGGCAACGTATCAAAGACTAATGGACACCGCGTTTGTCAAGCAAATCGGTGTAAACCTAGAAGTATATGTTGATGACCTGGTGATCAAAAGCAGAGAAGAAGATCAGATGTTACTCGACATACAGAAAACTTTTGATCAGCTGCGAAGTGTGCGGATGAAACTCAACACGGGAAAATGTTCCTTCGGGATGGAGGAAGGAAAATTTCTCGGAGTTGTCATAACAAAAGATGGATTTCGCCCAAATCCAGAGAAAGTTCAAGCAATTGAGCGGATGCCATCCCCATCTTCAGTCAAGGAAGTACAAACACTGATGGGACGACTCGTAGCTTTGAACAGGTTCCTGTCAAACTACGCGTCCAAATCTTTTCCCTTCGTGGACACACTGAAAAATTGTCTGAAGAAATCTAACTTCAACTGGACGGAGGAAGCAGAAACCGCGTTCCAAGACATGAAGAAATGTTTGGGCAACTTGCCAACACTCACGGCTCCGCTACCAAAAGAACCACTCACCCTATACCTGTCCGTGACAGATAAGGCAATTGGGGCAGTTCTCATGGTTGATCGAAAAGGGGTACAAACCCCAATCTATTATGTCAGCCGCATGCTTCTAGACGCGGAAACACGCTATTCAACAATGGAAAAGCTGGTTCTGGCATTAATCCACGCGTCGAGAAGGTTGCGGAGGTACTTTCAAGGACACCCGATCAACGTCCTCACAGATTTCCGCATCAACGATATCTTGCGCAAACCAGAACTCTCCGGACGTTTAGCAAAGTGGGCAATAGAATTGGGTGAGCACTCAATTTCGTATAAAGCAAGACCCTCCTTCAAAGGACAAGTTCTTGCGGACTTCATAACAGAAGTCCCAACAGACAAAGTTGAAGAGTGCGCCAACGAAACATCATCCAATTCGACCACGCCCGATGAAACCCAGATATGGAAGTTATACACAGACGGAGCCTGCAATGATGAGGGGGCTGGCGCAGGCCTGCGCTTAATAACACCGGAGGGAAAAGAGTACACTTATGCAATTCGGCTCGATTTCCAAACAACAAACAATGAGGCAGAGTATGAGGCTCTGATTGCGGGCCTGCGGATTGCCAAAAAGATGGGCGCCCAACACATCGAAGCGCACGTCGATTCAATGCTGGTCGCCAATCACATTGACGGCACGTATGAAGCAAGAGAACCAACCATGGTCCTATACTTGCAACATACCAAAGAGTTAATGAGTGATTTCTCTTACTGCAAAGTGAGTCATGTTCGCAGAAGCCAGAACAAGCCAGCAGACGCTTTGAGCAAAATGGCATCAACTGCATTCGACCACATGGCAAAAGATATTTGAGTTGAGACACTAGCCAAACCATTTGTTCCGTCGAAACAGGTGAACGTGGTCCAAACAGGAAAAGAATCTTGGATCACCCCAATCATGGCCTTCCTAACCAAAGGCATTCTCCCATCAGACAAAGCGGAAGCAAGAAAGCTACAACACAAATCCTTGCACTACGAAGTAAATAATGGCATCTTATATCGACGGTCTTATCTTGGACCATTACTCAGATGCGTGGATTCCGCAGAAGCCACATACCTGATTAAAGATATTCACGAAGGTACATGCGGACTGCATGTAGGACCTCGCATGGTCGTGGCTAAGCTTATGAATGCCGGATACTTTTGGCCCGGAATGCACCTTGACGCAGTTAAAGAATTGCGGAAGTGTGACGCATGCCAAAGACATGCACCTGGAACACTTAGGCCAAAGAACAACTTGGTACCGGTCACCGCAGCATGGCCATTTCAAAAATGGGCCATCGATCTCGTGGGACCTTTTCCCACAGCGCCAGGCAACGTCAAATACCTATTAGTCGCCATTGACTATTTCACCAAATGGGTAGAAGCAAAGACATTAGCCACAATTGACAGGCGTAACATCAAAAAATTCATATGGGAGTTCATCATTTGCAGATTTGGACTGCCCATGGAGATTGTAAGCGACAACGGAACGCAATTTGCGGACCAGCACTTACAAGAATGGCTTCACTCGATGAAAATCAAACAAATCTTCACTTCCGTGGCGCATCCCCAGGGCAACGGCCAGGTTGAACACGCAAACAGAAGTATTGTTGAAGGAATTAAAACATGCTTGGGAACAAAGCGCAGCGGGTGGGTAGATGAATTGCCACATGTCCTTTGGGCCCACCGCACACTTCCCAAAACAAGCAATGGGGAAACACCATTCAGTCTAACCTATGGAACTGAAGCGGTTATCCCAACAGAAGTTACAAACCCTTCCCCAAGAATTTTGCTTGCGCAAACAATTGACAACGACAAAGAGCTGCGGATGAATCTAGATTTTCTAGACGAGCGGAGAGATTCGGCTTGTGTCCGAGAAGCCGCATATAAAAGACAGCTAGAGAAATATTACAATGCGCGGGTCAAAGAACACACTTTCCGCGTCGGTGACTTTGTCTTCCGCAACAATGAAGCTTCAAACGCGGAAAAACCAGGAAAACTGGCCCCAACTTGGGAAGGGCCTTACAAAATTCAAGAAGTGTTGGGAAAGGGGGGCGTATGCCTTAGAACGATTAGATGGTTCGCCAATACCACGCACCTGGAATGCAGCTCAGTTACGTATATGCTACATGTAACCTACTACAATAATTTTGTAATAAGGACTTGATGTCTAAGTTCATTTATATTACAGAAAGCATTTTTCATACATACTGTTGGTCAGCAAATACAGTCTACATACCAAAAGCGTAGACCACTACCACATATACCAAACAACCAAAAAAGGGGAATTACCAAACATACAACTTAAACCCCATAGACACCGTGACCCAACAACAAACCAAAAGAAAATACTTTACACATAAAAACTCTAACACATGGAAAGGAGAACCTAACCCCTAACCTTCCTGGTGGGTGTCTTCTTAACATCTCCCAACTCGGATAGCTTCTTCATCTTTAACGGCTTCCCATCAGAAGTGCCTTGATCATCCAAATGATCAGGACGCATGTCTTCTTGTGACAGCAGGAATGCACAGTGATCTGCTAGACAATCTAGAGCATCAGTGGAAGAACGATCATGATCAGGATGACGAGACAACCTGATGATACCCTGCATGGCTAAAACCTCCTGGGCACTCAAAGCATTGTTTGAAGAGTGGGACGCCATTTTTTCAAAAGACATGGTAACATTTTTTCAAGTATATGGAAAAATGAAGGTACACTTACTATATATAGAGGAGAGAGGTTATAACCATTAATTACCATTAATGGTAACCACTCAATAACCCTAGTGACATCTGTCAAGTCACCCTGCCACCGCCGTCACAACCGTCACATCAGTGGCAGACTGACAGCCATCTGCGTCAGGAAGTATAACGGATGACATCATCCAATGATTACCATGCATACGTGGAATATAAAAATATAAAAAAGCCACAGTGTTCACCACACACAGAAAATTAAATTGTTCACGATGATAGAAATCAAATAAAGCAAAGAAACAGGGCATCTCAACCAAGGTTCAGGTATTGGGAGATATCATCATTTCCAGCACCTTCCACGCGTTTCTCCCCAGCAGCGGACGACGTTCCTGCTTCACCATCAGTAGAAACCATCTTGGCTTTCTCTTCCATCTGCGCTTTTTCAGCAAGCTCAACTCCAAGACGGTCAGACTTGATGAAATAGCTGCGCAATTCTCCAGCAGGATCATCAGTCCTCGCGCAAGCTTCCAATAGGTCAAAGACTTCGAATTTTAGGTTCTCATAGTCCTCATAAGCCTTCATCAACTCTTCATCATACGACACATTCTCGTATGGACCAGCTTCCTTTTCTTTGCCTTCTGCGTGATGATAAAAACCTTCGGTGAAGCCAAGCTTTATCCCTTGCTTCACAGAAGAACTGGAAATGCGCGCAATCACTTCGGTCAACGCAGGATCATTCCAAACACGCTTGAAGATCTACACAATAGGAAAAAATAAGACATCAACAAAGGAGTTAATCAGTAAAGGGGTAGATGGAAAAAGAATCTTATAACTTACCCCCGCAGCTCCATCACTCATCAGCCAGGCAATCCTTTCATTTGCAGCAATAGCCATATCCGTGGACTGTTGAAACATTGCTTGCACCTTGTCCAACTCAACTTTTGCCTGCGTACATGATGACTCCGCCAAAGCCTTTTCCTCTTGACATTGGGAGTTTGCCAACGTCAACTCTTTTACTTTTGCTTCCACATCGGACAAGGAGGAAGTAGCAGTAAGGAGTTCCTCATGTTGAGCATTATATTTCTGCACAGTATCAGCAAGCTGAGTTTGAATTTCTTCATGTGATTTCTTGCCTTGCTCTATTTCGTGCTTTAAGCGGGTATTCTCGAGCTTCAAAGTCTCAATAGATGACCGCAGCTGCTCAGTCTCCTCATTAGTCCGCTTACATGCAGCAGACCAGGCCTTGGAGGCATCAGCTCTCTCCTTTTTCACCTTCTCCAGTTCCGCAACAGCATCGCGAGCAACCTTCTTGTGATGATAAATCTCTGATCGAATCTCATTGCGGGCATGTTGGAACTCTTCTTCACGCGCAAGCAAGGCGGCCTCTGAGTCCTTCAAATTTTGGTAATCCCTTTGGAACTCATTCTCACGTCTAATAAGGGACCCAAGGCCGCTCACGCCAAGCGAAAGGTTCATGGCCATATCAGTAAATAAAGAGCGTCGATCGACGCTATCCTGGTAATCACGCTCAGCAGGGGGAACGGACAACATCACAAACTCCTGCGCGTCAAGCGCATTAGAAAAGCGAGTTGTATCCATAATATCCCAGCGTGGCTGATATGGCTTCGGCACGTCAGATGGGCGAGAAGAAAATAATCTCAATCGGCGTCCAGAATGTCCAGGATTTCCGGGATTAGCAACAACATTTACAGGACGATCAGTCTGGCTAACATTGGTTTCAACCGGTGTATGTTCAAAAGAAGGCAAATTCTCAACAATTACCTCATCATCCTTGTCCTTCGGCGGTGAACTCGGTGCACGCACGGAGGTGACATGCATCTCAACACTCAAGTTGGGCGTCTCAGTCTCATCTGCCTTCTTCCCAACATCCCTCTCCACTCCAACCACCAACTCTTCTGGCGTGGGCTCAGCCTGTGGCAGCAAAGTCTCCTTCATAACAGCTTCAGTAGCATCCGCGGCAGCCTGGGTAGTCAAGTCTACAGATTGATCAGGCAAGGATGACTTCTCTGAAGCTGAGGGTGCCTGCTTTTTCTGTGTCTCCGCAAAGGGATGCTGACCTACAACAAAGGCTATCCACAACAAGTCAACAGACTTGTTCAAAAAATCAAACACGTAAAAAAGGAATACAAAATATACATGTACCAGACAAATGCCGCAACGTCTTCATAGGCAGATTTGCGCGAACAGGCGGGGGCTTCACAGGTATCTCTAGTTTATCAGTCGTTGGCCATGACAAAGGCTTGAAAACGTTGACCGGAACCTCCGAAATAGGGTCCGGACGTGGAAAGTCACTCGAAGTTTCCGCAGAATCAGGAACCCGCACTTGCTTTTGATTTAACTCGGTAACCCCCTGTTGAAATAATTCTTCAGTAACACCCTCCGACTGATGGACAGGTGATGAGCGTCTGGCACGTTTATGCTCCAACTCTGTATCAGATTCCGTCAATTCCTCATCTACTTCTTCAACCACAATGGGAATAGCAGGCGGCTTGGTCTTCTTGCTTGCTATGGCACGTTTCCTAGAAGTACCCGTGCCTGACGCAGAAACCACATCTGTATAAATTGAAATCATATGTGAGGAACAAATTCCGGAGTTACAAGAACTAACCCAATGATTTTTTGCGCTGTGAAGTAACTTCGTCAACATCAATTACGGCTTTCCCGCGGAGTTGTATACCCGCACCTAACACGAAGAATGCGCTACATCAGTACGCAGATCGCGTACTTACTGCACTTTCTTCGCGCACAACAAGATAATCAATCACAAAAAAGATAAGGGAAAAATGAAAAACCTGTCCGAACATATTGCTTCGGAGGATCAACCAGGTTCGGAAATAAGAAATTCCCACTATTCCTTTCAGATAAGCGTGGCAGACCAGGAACAGCGGGTGCGTATAACACCTTTGCTTCACCACGCTTGGCGAACAGTTCAAACAGAGTAGCATCTGGGGAAGGATAAAAATACATGAACACCAACAAGAGAAACATAAAACATAAGTCATGATGTTAATACCTTTTGGAGGATTGGGGTCATGACCCTCAGGGCAGATAAGACTAATCCCTAGCAAATTTAAAACACTATCCGGACACTCATCCATCATCAGGGGAGTGGCATGATCACAAAGAGTTTTATACCAACCTTGATCTTTATAACCCTCCATGGGAGGGAACTCAGCTATCTTCTCCTTCAAACCCAACATCATCCATTGAAAGGGTGTAGGGATTACACCATGGTTAACATAAAAGAACTTATCTTTCCATTCATACATAGACTTCACTTTCTCAGACACAAGCTGTTTAACTTTTCGGCGAGCACCTAAGCTATACCAACCGCTCCCACCACGGGCTGCTTCAAGAACGTAGAAGACGTTTAATCTTTCAAAGGTGGCCTCAATTTCCAAAGCTCGGCAAGTAGCCTCGAAATGTAATATCCGGCACCACCCATAAAGGGTCAATTGTGTGGGATGAACACCATACTTCAATAAAACGTCCACCACAAATTTGGTAGCCGGCAGACGAAAAAAACATTTGATAAACGTTGCAGCATACAATGCAATCTTACCAAGAGGGGCCTTCAAAGCAGTCTGTCCTTCAGCCGGAAGTTCAGGCTCCCACTCCAGCAAAATGCTATATTGATCCAGAAAATTCAAATAGGAGGCTTTATCCCACTTGATAGTGGTGGCCTCTATACACTTGGACGATTCTTTGCCCAGATCTTTAACGGAATCTGACGTTTTACTAGACTCTTGCACATCTTGTGAATCTTGTGACATAATGAAGGATATGGTGGTTTCAGGAAAACAAAGACGTTGAAAAAAGAAATTCAAAATTTTGAAACAGTTGAAAATGGAAAAGCAACATTCAAAATTTAATTTATAGGCTTTGCAATTAATGTGCCTGACGTCATGGACAGGCTTTTCGGAGATGAGCCCAATGGGGAAATGACACGTGTACAATTGAAGACAAACAGACGTCACACGCATCTCACGCGCCCACTCGCCTGACAACCGCCGCTCAAACGTGTCTTCACACGTCTCAACTGATAGAAGTCACGTCACTCCCACTCGCCATATGGACCACAAGTTTTCAAATTCAAGGGGGAAGTGACAACTGTCCACACATGCCAACTGACGTGTCTCACTTTTTGCGGACAGTTGACGTAAAAATTTTAAAACCCGTTCTCCGCATAAGATTTACGCAGGCGAAGATCAAATAGCCAAACATACATACGCAAATTCAGTACGGATAAAAAAGACCATACGCAACAACCCACGCCTAATAAGTCCAGCATCCCTCACATCTCTTCATTACTTCTAGATACGAGACACACTGGACTGGGGGGACTTGAAGGGAGTGGGTACTGACTAAACCATTCCGCACATCCAACCCAGACGCAATGTCACCGCGCGGATAAGGACTACGCGCAAAACACAGTCAAAGCTCATTAATGACTAGACAAATAAGGCAATGATTGGTCAACACCCGGTCAAGGCGAATATCATGCATGGTCAATAGCCATGCATGAATCACGTAACCACACCATTAAAGGCGGTACACGGTTCTACTGTTCCCTTTAATTTAGCTTTCCTTATTTCATCACACTAACACGACTAAGGGTGATGGAGACAACCTAACCACGGTTAGGACTTGGGTAATGGTGGCATACGGACTCTCCTATAAAAGGGATCACATCCCCAATAGGAGAGGACACTTTCTACTGACCTGGAGAGCTATCATACTAGATAGTATCCCCATTCACCCCGTTTTTGTTATAAACAACTACCTCGTGTAGTCGTCTCCACACCCACACATACATTCTTTTTTGCAGGTCCTTTGTTCCATAGCTGCTAGTGAAGGATCAACTCTGTGGATACCAATAATCTTATCATCCCTAACAGGTGGTAAGACTATTTGTTTCTTCAGTTCCTTAGCCTTGGTTAACTAGAATTAGAGAATAAAGGGTCTTAGGTTCGAGTTTAGATAATATATTCACGAGAGTCATGCAAGCCTTTTAGGCAAACCAAGCACAAATTGCCTTTAGGGCAATCCGGATGGTCATGAGATTAAGTTAGACCAAGCACAAAATCATCCTAGATGATTCGGATGGTATAAAGTTAGGAATGTGAATCCATTTGATAGGTTCATGTCATAACCACTTCGTTTATGAGGTAAGCGTGGGTTTTGGACACGAGATTTCCCCTTTCTAGTGTGGATAAATCCGTAGCACAAGAAGGGTCAAGAGAGTTGGTAAGGTAGGGTGTAACCACAAACCTTCCAAAGATTAATAATGAGCTAGTAAGATAGAAACTTGAAAGTATATGTTTATATTATTATATAGTATAGCTAAGAAGTTTAAGCAAAGTTTGGGGACTGATTTGGATGAGTCTTGACTCTCCTTTGTCACCCAATACCATAACACAAATCTCTCTAACATTAGATTGTTAGTAGACTTGGTTGGTGCCTTCACAACAAACTATCTTAGGACATAAAAATAATTCAGAAAACAACCACCTTTGGGACCTCTTTTAGGTGCTCTACCCTTATCACACTTCTGTGGATAAATATGGGGAAGATCCTAGAGGTTTCTCCAAGGAGTTTTAGAAGAAAAAGAAGAAGAAAAATAGAATGAAAGTTGAAGTTTTAAGCCAAGAAACTTACCGATGCAAAACCGGAAGTTTGGCTTGAAAACTTGAAGATTAGAGAATTTTAGAGATGAACAAAGGATTAAGGAGTGGGGAGGGGTTGTATTTATAAGTGGTGTAAGTTGGTTGGGTATTAAATGGAGTAAATGGGGTGGTTAGGAAGAGATTAGGTGGGGTTTAGTCTTGATCAACATAGTGTGAAGAGTTAATGCATTAAGCTGCTGCATCGTCGAGTTTTCAAAAGAAAATAATAAAAGCAAGGATAACTTTAATTTGTATATTGTTGTTGTTGACTTTGTCTACAGCATCGACTAGATGGTGCCATTTTTTTTAAGTATTATTAAAATCTATATCTATATATATATATATATATATATATGTTTTATTAGAAATAAATATATATTAAGATCTTAATTAAATGAGTTTCTTGTTATAGTGTCTAAATTGAATAGGATAATTTATATTGACGACTCGTCAAGAATCGGTAGGAGTAACATAAAAGAGCGAATAAAGGTGAACTTGAAATTTGTTAACTATAGAATTTAAAATACAAAAAAAGTAAAAATCACGCAATGTTACATAAATGACTAGTATACCCTTATACTTAGCAGATTAATTGGATGGTGTTTGTTCTTTGGACTCAAGGAGTTAAAATTACAAACCAGTAGGACTCAGATTGAGACAAGTTTGAATTTTGGACTCAAATAGTTAAAACGACCAAACCACAAGGACTCAAAAAGGACTTTACTCATTTTTTTTTCTTACAATCCAGCAACACGCTTATAACTTGTCAACATGTATGACTCGTTTTTAGAATGGGTTAAACGGGTCATGTTCAGGTTGACCCAATCTATGTGTGTGGGGATTAGGTTGAAAGCTTTAACACGAATAATAATATGGGTCAAGTTCGAATTGAGCATTTCAACCCACCAAACATGCGCCAACCCAACACAATTGACACCCATAGTTTGTCTAAACTAGCTTCAAGACTCAAGAGTGTGTCTAAACTATTCAATTACTACATGTAGGGCTGCAAACGAACCGAACGAACACGAACAAGGCCTTGTTCGTGTTCGTTTGTTAAGGAAATTTTGTGTTCACAAACAGTTCATGAACACTTACCGAACGAGGTTTTTTGTTCGTGTTCGTTTGTTAAGAAAACACTCATGTTCGTTTGTTAATTTTGTTCATGAACGCTCACGAACACAATCGAACATGAATGACCACAAACAGGTGTGCATGAATACAAAGTTTTCACGAACGGAAACAAACATAAAGAGCCATATATTAGCTTCCAAATAATATCGAATTCACATATACTAAGAAATTAAATAGATCCACCCAAAATATAACCGAGTTATACAAATATAGTTAGTACTTAACATAATACTGGTAAACATAAAAAAATAGTGTTTAAAAAAAACTAATGATAATACATTAATACTAAAAGTAGGGTTTGTTTACCTCACATAAATTATTTACTTATTTGGGTAAAATAAATAAAAATTAAAGAATGTAAAAAACATTATAAAAAAAATAAAAACCCTTTTAAACTATCAAACATAAATGAACTTAAATGAACACGTTACCGAACATTGATGAACATAAACGAACATCTTACCGAACGTTCACGAACATAAATGAACAAACGCGACCTTTGTTCATGTTCGTTTGTTTAACTAAATGAACACAAATGAACTTCCCGTCGAACGGTTCGTGAACGATTCGCTAAAAGTTCAGTTCGTTTGCAGCCCTAACTACATGATAAATAAAGAGAAATTATATGAAAATACACATTGACTAGCAAAAATCACGAAAATAAACATTTGACACGTCTAAGCCTAGAGATCTCACACAAAACAAGATTGTTCACAGTGTGCTGTGTGTCCATTACGTCTAAGCTTAGGTTTAGCCTTTGAAAACTGCATGGGCCTATCTCTGAAAACCAATATGTAACGCCCCGAAACTCGTTTCGCCTGATTTCTTCATTAAGCGTAATCAGCAAAATGATGAAACAGGACTTAGATGAGAAGAGTGTGGGTTTATTCGAATATGGGAATAACCTACTTAGTATTATTGTGTGTCTAATAAGAGAATTATATTTAAAACTAGCTTGATTGGTTAGTTTTTATAAAGAGTAACTTTAGGTAAAGTTGAGGGACTAAAAGGGTATGTTGGGGGCAAGATTAAAGTGGTCAAAACACCCATTTGGGTGCAAAATCGTGAGCAGCCCCTAGGGGCATCATTGAGCCATAAATCAAACCCTAAATACCCAAAATTGAAGAAGAAAAGCAAGGAGGTTTGAGGGTTGTCTTGAGGGGTTGCAAATTTGGGGTTTTCTACAAGTCTAGGAGCCTTGGTAAGAACCCTAACCCTCAATTGGTATGAAACTCGAACCCACATGTGTGTTTTGAGGAAAACATGTTAAATTCGTATTATGGCTTGATTATAAGTGGTATTGACCATCTCTAATGGTTTAGAGATGAGCTAATCACTAGAAGTTGCTTATTTGCATAGATGATGATATTGGGTTTTTCATTTGAGCTTTGATATTGCTTTAGTATGGGTAAATCCATATAATAGTAAGAATATTGTGTAGTTGATGATATGCATGTGGAAATTGATGATGATTGAAAGTGGTATATGTGTTAATTGTATAGAAATTGAATGAATTGAAGGATATGTGTAGAGTTGAAAGTAGATGTTGCTATTAGTGTAACCCATGGTCATTCTTAGTTAAATGGGTGAATAGAGTAGAAAGAAAGTGAGGTTTTGTTATGTTTAATATTTATGGAATGAAGGGTAATTGATGTGGGTATGAAATGTGATGATTGATGGTATGAGCTATGGAAGTATGCATGAAATGCTTGTACATTGTGTTTTAAATGTTGTACGCACACCATGTGTTCGATGAAATGTTTAGATGAACTTGCGTGCAAGTAATTGATGAGAATGAATGGAATATGATGATTGTAGGAAATTAATATAAAGGATGTGTTTTGATGGAAACCATGTGTGAATTATAATGGATTGTATGTAGGTATGTATGTATGCACATAAGTGATCTTATGGTTGTATATGTGTTCTATAATGTGTGAATTTGTATGCAAGACTCGACAAGTATGAAAGTAATGTGATAGTTGGTGCAAGTGATAGTAGGTTAACATGGGGATTTCGTCTTAGAGAGAAATCATGTGGGAATTAGTTGATTTTATGATTTGGTAAGAAGTATGCATTAGTAGTGTGTACACTATGCTTAAATATTATGATGTACGCGATGTGTTGATTAATTGGTGTGACGAATGATCTTGTATCTTAAATGAGATGTGAACATGATGTCTATGGTGAATCTTATATGATCTAGTACATCAATATGGACATATGTTTCTAAGTAGGATGTTGGTATAGTTGGAAGTTGACTTTCTGGAAAGTCAACAATGTAGAATAACATGGTTAGGCTCCCAAACTTAATTGTGTGATTAGAAACACTATGTGACGCATAACATGTTAAAACTATGAGACATATATGATAATAAGTGGTATTACTATGTGAGAATAAATGTGGTTGTGAATGTACGTTGTAGATATGATAGAAGTTGACTAATGAAAGTCAATGTGATATTTGGTTGAGAATGATTGTTAGTGTGTTATGATCATGTATGCTAACAATGATGTGAACATGATGATATGAAAGGATAGGAAGGATGGACTCAACCATGGGAAGCTAATGGGTCAAGAGGAGGCAAATAAACAAGCATGAACTTGGAGGACTTGAGGTAAGTGATTCCCGAACTTAACTCGCATCTATGATATGGAATTATGTTCACATAGGATGGGAATCTTAAAGGAGTACATGGTTTTGGTTATGGGTCAAGGATTTACATGGTAGTTAACTTGGACTTTGTCTTTGTAAATGTAACTAGTGTAGACAAGGTTTGAGCGAATCAAGTATAGTAGGTGCTTGAACTCAAACCGGAAGCTCGTAGGGGCGTGCTTTCGATCCGAGAATTGATCAAGGTATGTGTGGAATGATGGGTGGGAGAATAGTAAATGAGTTGCTAGAATGTCGGAAATTGTGGGTAAGAATGGCATGAAAGATATTGGGTTGAAAAAGGAAAGCATTGTGCAAGACCTGCAGTTGGCGTAGGATACGCCAGTTTTGGCGTAGGATACGCCAACCCTGGTTTGCCTACGCCAAATTCTGCTGCCCTACGCCACTCTGTCACCCCTTGCCTACGCAAGTGGCGTAGGCTACGCCACTTTTGGCGTATCCTACGCCAAATCCCCCTTCGGCCTTGGATGTTGATTTTTCAACTTGTTTATGCTTCCGTACCTTGCCCGAGCAACTCCAAACCTCATTTATAGTACATATGTGTACTCATGCTCGGGTTTGAGGGAGAGCTTCATGAATGTAAGGGTTGGTAGTTATATGTAGATCGAGTAGAGGATTGGAAACGTCACATTGTCTTAGAGTTTGGCGAAGAAAGAGTAACATAACGGGTAAAGTAGGTTATATGAGGGAATTGTATGCTTGTAAGTATTGTGGGGTTATACGAGGGAATTGTATGCTCGTATGTAAAGTAGGTTATATGAGGGAATTGTATGCTTGTATGTAAAGTAGGTTATATGAGGGAATTGTATACTTGTGTGTATTGTGGGGTGTTGAGGGAATTGTATATTTGTATGAATTGTGGGGTTATTAACCTTGTTATGTAAGTGGTAAGGAAGATGCAGGTATGTAAGTGTGAATGCATGAGACTTGTAGGATCAGCTCGGGGTACCACACCCGAACTTCCAAAAAGGCGTTGGAACGAGATCATGGAGCATCTATGGATATTCTCTCCACATTTTGAATAGTGTGTATTAAGTCACTAAGTGAACTAACGAAACGGTTATTTGGTGATCGCAGGTTGTCTTGTCTACCTAATAGAGTAAGGAAAGGATGGAGATCGAGCAAGGAGGCGGATTGTACGAGGACACGACCCTATAACGTGATATAGATGGGTCATGTTTAATGTGATAGAATATATTTAAAAGATGTAATACCTAAAATGTTTAGTAGACTTGGGTTATTAATATCCAAGGTTGTTTTTAAAAGAAATAAATTTTTCGGTTGGTATTTCCGCTGCACGTTTTTCTGTAAATTGGTTTAGGGTGTTACACAATAACATCATGACACATGGCTTGATTTATAAATAGCCTCTCACATAATGAACACGTCTCCCTTTATATGTTTCCCCTAAATGGAGACATGTTCATTATGTGAGAGACTATTTAGAAACTAAGCCATGTGTCATGCATTTCTAAAAGGCTAAACCTTAGACGTTGTTTTGTGTAAGATTTCTAGGCTTAGACGTGTCAAATTATATTTTGGTGATTTTTATTGTTCAATGTGAATTTTCGTGATTCTCGCTCCGTAAAAAGGATCTGGAAGGAAACTCCAGATGTTTTTGTTTGGTTTTGTGAGGCGTCGACTAAGAGTGAGTGTGGTGGTCATTACAACCCAATTTATAACATACAATCACTTTGTGGTTTTGTGTCATCTCAAATTTTCACATTTTATCACATATACAACTAAGCACATGAGCGGTGTATCACACCATCACTAAATCATTTTCCACAAACCCTAAAAAAACCAATCAATCACAACATTACACCCCATCCCCAAACAAACCACCTACCCCACACACCTTTGTCGCAGTCGCGATGTACATCACAACCATGATGATTTGTCCATCACATAAGTGGCAGGACGGTGTATCACACACATCACATGGCTGTGTCACGGACCGCCCCTACCCTAGACCAAACATACTGGTCTACCAAATTTCACGCACCTCATTCGCTTGGAGGGCATTCATTGGCTCAACAAAAAGGAACATGCATTCACGCCCTTCTCCGTGTGAAAAAATTCACGCCAAAACCAATTTTAAAACAAAAACGCCCTGAGGGCGGTGTGGGACGCAAATGGGAGCATCTAACGCCCTTTTATTTACTCCACTACGGGTGGGTTTAAGGAAGAGAAATCAGAGAACTCAAAGTAAGAAAGCAAAAACTTCTACCGCTCAACCAAAATCGGGCATCTCTCAGTGGTTGTTATCAATAGTCAACCCAAGGTATGCAATTGTACGTCTAACTTTTTCTCATGATGTTTATGTACGTGTGAATGTGTGATGGGTGTCTAATGGTTGCATGTTCTATAGAACGAGTAATTGTTGGTTGAAGTTACATGTGGGTATCTTCTATAAACTTAGGTTGACATCAATACTTTTATATGTGAAATTATGGGATAGATGGGTTTGGATTTCTAGGGTTCATGGTGATATGTAAAGGTTTGGACTTAGATTATATTTCCATGTCCTCCGTGTTACATGGAGCTTAAAATATGGTTATTACATCGATATGCTATGGGGAATATGATATTTAAACTTTAGAGAATGTAAATGGTAAACTGGTTTGGGTTAACGGTGTCAAATAGAATTTTTAAATGAACTTATTTCTGAAACACGCCAGGTGTTTGATGAAATGACTAAGTGAAGAGTCTCGTTTGTGTATATCTATACTATATTATAAAGCATTTGATAAGGACTTCATATTTAATAATCAAAATGAAATCAAGAGTCATGTTTATGATAGGTCATGACATTTATTTCTACAAAACATGTAAAAAAGAATTTTCATAATGCTATATGTTTTATTATAATCTTTTATATACAATTAGTTACTTTATAAAAGTTAGTTAATCTATTATTATTCATAACAATGTTACTAAACTTTTAGGTATTTGGGTCGTTTAGGAAATATCTTCGGCATGAATAACTTGGCATATTGAGAGCAAAATCGAGCTTACCCTACTAAATAACGTAAAGTTTTATTATTCATAGAACAATGTGCTTTTATATTTTTCCTTAAATCCTTTTATATGAATGGGTCAAACTTATTGTTTTTTGATAATATTATCTCGTGTTAGAAGAAAGTGAAAGGAGAAATTCCTTTATTGTTTCTATTTTTATATACGTTTCAATGTAAGTTTCGTTTAAAACAAAATTGTGTGTCATAATGTACAAGTCATCTAAGCAAAGGCGGATAAGTCTTTAAAGTGTTTTTTTAGTTTTTTATTTCCCTTTTTTTTATGTGAATTTGTTACGGTTTCGACTTACGTAGCTTATTCTATGATATTTTTAATTTTTTATTTTTTTTAATATGGCAAGTTAACTCGCCGCCATGCATGTGCGTGATTTAACGTTTTTTTATCTATTTTTTGTTCGATTTAACTGTCCCGTCGCAACGCGCGGGTTTCTCACTAGCAGGCCCGGCCCTGAGGGAGGGCGGGGTGGTCGACGGCCCAAGGCCCGATAATCCCGAGGGCCCGAAAACTTAAAAAAATCGTTTCTATATAGTATTATATATAATCGCTAACGCAAAATAATAACCAAAACATGACATGGCTTACGGGTTTGCACTCCTCTTTTCTATCATTGAGATTTTGAGTTCGAATCCCATCTTACATGTATTTTGGTTTTGAGTTTTTTCTACTCCCTTTTATTTCCTCCATCAGTATTTATGATGGATCTTGGCTCTAGCACCATATTCAATTTTTTTTAATTCATTCCTCTTTACAAATTTCTGGGTCCAAATTTTTTTTTCGTCCGAGGCCCAAAATATTTTCGCCGTTTTCGGAGACGGCCCTGCACTAGTGATGAATAACTGTAGAGAGAGCTACTAGATATGTAATGGCATGATAACTGACTACTGGGACATTGATGTGTTAATGTGGACAGTTGGAAAATGAAGGGATGGAGTAATATAGTTAAGTATTTAGGTCACATAAGTTAGGTTGATATGAAAATGACAATTGAAGTTGTAAGATCATCTTCTGTGCTATTATGGATGTATAGTATGTATGATCTAATACTTGTATGCGGTTGGTTATTCATGAGTATGTTACATAATGCTACTGTAATGAGTATAATGTAGACTAGCAAGGATCAAAATTGTCAAATGATGATTTTATTTGAAGCCTTGAAGGTTATACAAAATATGGGAAGTACACAATACACGTTGACTAAAAAAGTCAAAACCTTTGAAAGGTTGAACCACAAATATATGATTTCCGAATAATATGGTCTTCCTCACAAACCAATTGATAGCATCCTCTATATTAATAAAATTTGACAATCTCCTAAAGTTTCTCTTAACCAGCCTTTGATGGCTGCTGCTTCAAATCTTTTCTCCTAAATATTTTGCGTTACCATCTTGTCTTTGTTTATCTTGTAACAATAAAGACAGGATGGCCTTTCGGAGATCTCTTTCTCCCTCACTCCTCATTGGCCTCCTGTCTCTCGTCTCGACCATTTGTTTGATCTTCGCGGCGACCCTTGCCACCACCGCCGCTGCTACCAGTGTCCGCCTTAGCTTTATCCGAAAACCCTCTAAAACTCTTCCTCTCTTTGATGAAGCACCCGTGTTTCACAACGCGGATGAATGCACCAATGACGTTGTTCATGTAGCAATGACTCTTGACTCGAACTACCTTCGTGGGACCATGGCAGCCGTGTTGTCGATTTTGCAACACTCGTTTTGTCCCGAAAACGTTTATTTTCATTTCCTATGGTCCCATTGCGACGAAGAAATCCAAAGCACCATCAAAACAACATTTCCTTACCTTAGGTTCAAGATATATAAATTTGACTCAAAAAAGGTTTGTGGGAAGATCTCCAAATCCATTCGTCACGCGCTTGACCAGCCTTTGAACTATGCGCGCGTCTACCTTGCAGACATGTTACCGAAGAATGTCAACCGTGTGATCTATCTAGATTCGGACATTGTGATGGTTGATGACATTAAGAAGTTGTGGAGAGTTAATTTGGAAGGCAAGGTACTGGCTGCACCCGAGTATTGCAAGGCAAACTTCAGGCGCTACTTCACGAATGGTTTCTGGATGGACCGAAATTTATCAAAAGCATTCACGGGTCGAAATCCGTGTTATTTTAACACAGGGGTGATGGTTGTAGATGTTCATAAATGGAGGGAAGGTGGGTATTCATACAAAGTAGAAGAATGGATGGCAGTGCAAAAGCAAAAAAGGATATATCACTTGGGTTCATTGCCACCATTTTTGCTTGTTTTTGCTGGGAACATTAAAGGAATTGATCATAGATGGAACCAACATGGGTTAGGTGGGGACAACATTCAAGGAAGATGCAGGAGTTTGCACCCTGGTCCGATTAGCCTGCTTCATTGGAGCGGAAAAGGTAAACCATGGTTGAGACTAGACTCGAGGAAACCTTGCTTGGTTGATCACTTGTGGGCGCCATATGATCTTTACCGCTCATCTAAACATAGATTGGAAGAGTGAAAATCTGGATCACTAAACAGATGAATCATGTTTGATCCAAAAAGACAAGAACCGAACGCACATGAACAAAAAATGCGCTTCGGGCAACTTGCAATGAGTGCGTTGGAACAAGTTTATCGATCTTTCCTAATGGAATAAAACAGAAATGCGAAAAAAGTCATGTGTGGGAATGTATCTGCAAGTGAAAACATCGTGTTTAATCCTCAACCTCGATCGCGCTTTAGCCTCTCTTCTTGTAGTCAAGTTAGTTATTTTAGTTATTGCATATGTAGATTACAATATAGAAAACATTACGTAGTGAAAACTTTCATTCTAATACAGATATGAATATATGGTCACACATTTTTTAAACTTAACTAACTATAAAACTCTATGATGATTAACATAAAGATTAATACCTAAACAAGCAAATCAAGTGTAATTAATCATGACCGTAGACTCTAATCTCTAGCTTCCGTGTGGTAAAACATGAATGGATTCAGATTTTGGATCTTCTCAAGCAACACTGATGCCCAAATCAGAGGCGGGTTCGACCCTATGCGCTTCTGCTACAAGAAGACGGCCTCGTTGGGCTCGAGGAGGTAGATGCTTTGTGGGCTTTCTTGACCCAACTGTCCATGGTAAGAAGACACCAGTGCCACCACGGGGTAACCTTCTTGGGCTCATGACCATTGGTTGAACCGGGGCTAACATAAGAAGCTGTGGCGCACGAAGAGCGCCCCATTTAGGGACCACCCCTGTTGTATCAGAAGGTTTAACGGTCCCATTTGGTACTGGCACATTTGGTTGCCAGACCATCATGACTTTGTTCTCACAGGTGTCGTCCATCCGGACTTTAAAGAATGTGATACTGATTCTTTTAGTTGGAGATTGACATGTGACGTGGCGTGCCATGTCAGCACTGTTTCCTCTCATTACTAAAAGTGACCTGTTTAATTAAAAAACTTAATATCAATAACTGAAATATGTAACTTAATTGTGTAACATTTCATGATCAAAATAAGCTTACCCTTTATTTAGAGAAAGCATAAGTGGTCCTTTGTAGTTTCCATCATTATCGCATACTAGAGTGCGCCCAAACGCCATTGTTGATTCAGAAAGAAGAAGAGTGGAGATAGGTTGTTCCAGATGAGGTGGTTTCAAGAAAGGCTGCGAAAACTCCCCCTGCGTTATATAAAAAATATTATTATAAACTGTATAAACACACATATTAATTAAGAACATTACAGTAAAAACATTAATACCTCATCGAAAAAGCTTATGATGCAGCTGTTTGGTCTTCTGTTTTCAGAAATCAGATGAAACTGAATCAGATGGTCAATGACATCCTCAAGAGGCGCTGGGATCGGCTCAATTTGACCTATACACATATCGAGAATTAGTTAAAATGGGTCAAATACGCGATGATTATAAAAAGTTATTTATTGAGGATGCTTACTATCTTGGGTTTTAGTTATATCATCTTTTACTTGACCAAAAATAGGAGCTCCAAACTGAATGAGTTCTCTCTTGATCGCTTTCGACTGCTGGTTGTACTTGATAAACGTCTCGCCTAATCACAGTTAAACAAAATTAAGAACCAATACTCTAGTTTAACAAAAAGAAAATGTAACAATATTATTTGCATCAGTTTATATAATGTTATTCTGTTTAGAAAATTGCATCCTATGATTGAAAGTGCAGTTATAATAAGGGAATTATAAAGGAAATGCAACAACTGCCAAACCTGTTCAATCCCTTACTATCTCAAAACTTCAGTCCCAAAGGGAAAGAACTAGATTAACTACAAAAGCATCACGAATCGATTCGGGGTCCACCTGAAAGTTCACCATTCTGACCAGCGACGCGTAGTTCGTTCACATATTCATATAGGCTAGACAGCTCTGAATCATTAAGTATGTCTTCATAAACCTTCAAACCTCTTACAACATTCACCTGTTGGTCAAAATTCAGTATTAATACGATTGTTTTCGCGGCTCATGAATTATTTTTAATATAAAATGTAACTAATAAAAACAAGAACTCGCCATATGTCCTTTTACAGACTCCTTGGCTACGAACCCTTTTGTCATCTTGATCTGAGCACGCCTAGCCTCCCAATATTCTTCTTGATTTGAACATACCTCATTGTTTTCTTCTACCAATTGAACTTCTTGAGATCCTGCAGTAAAAAAAAAGTTTATATTCATATTTCAGTGATCTTCAATATTTACATGCAACTAATATCATTCTCTATAATAATCACTAAGAGGGTGTTTGGGTAAACTTTTTAACAACTCTTATGACTTTTCACATAGTTTTGAAAAGTTATCCTTCCGTTACTTTTCAAAAACTACTTTTCCATTTTTAAAAACTCATAAGTAGAAGCTAAAAGTCACTTTGCCAAACACTTCATTTAACTTATCAACTTTTTGGAAAAGTAATAAGTTATAAGTAGGTGAAAATAAGGAGAGCCAAACATGCCCTAAGGTTTCATTGTTTGAATATTGTTCCAACGTTATGAAACTTTTCACAACTGTATAGAGTTAATGATCTAAGGGTAACCAGTGTGGAACCGCACCCCTCTCCACCTTAGCCATTTTCCCTTCAATAGGGACCCCCTCCATTTCCAGAGCATTGTTTTTGTGTGTGTGTGTGTGGGGGGGGGGGGGGGGGGGGGATTTAGTCTAAACTAATAAAAAAGCAAAATAGGGGAGGGAGTGCCATTTGAGGGCTTTATTCTATTTCTTAGATGTCATTAGAAGGAGGCAATGGAGCCCCTGTTGACGTGGACCTAAGGTGACGCAATGGACCCCTATAAGGATCTATTCACACCACATAGGTTGAGTGTAACAATTATGATTTATGAAACTTAGAGTAGGATTTACCGACTTTTTTTCTTCATTACTTCACGTTAAAATCTAAAAGAAAACCAGTAAATAGTGACTGTGTTTTTTTTTTCATTTCATTTATAAAAAATAGTTTAAGTAAAAACTTAGGTTAAAATTTTAGTAAAAGTTCCGTGGGAGCCGGGTTCAATTCCCACGGGAGGCATGTGATGGATACCCCCACCTTTGTGGTGGGGTAGGTGGTTGGGAAGTGATGGAGAGACCCTTGACCCTTGTGGTCATGGGTTCGACTCCTGATCCCTCCAAGTTTTACCGGTTCACTACCGTCGTGCCTTCGGGCGGGTTTGTGGGCCGGGTTTTCCCTGGAACAGGAGACGGGTGGGCCGAAGAGCTTTGTCCGTACGGACTAGAGGCCGTCTGGGGCCCCTTTCGGCCATTGGGGGCCGCGTACAGAGTACCCGGCAATACTTTAGTGATCGTTCAAAAAAAGTTTAGTAAAAGTTCCGGGAGAACAAATGTTATTCATTTCTAGGAACATTGTAGACCATCGATAGTGGGGAAGGTACTTGGTCCATTCAAAAATACACAACGCAAGGTGTGACTTTACAATGGAATCGGCATCATCTAGGGATGAGCATCCTTCAGTACCACCCAAAAAACAAGACGCATGTGCTGACGTCCATTTTAACGGATCTAATTTGCAGGCTTCACCATAATATGAAATCCCGTAATCACAAAAAAGGAATCAAAATCAATACAATATGTTAAATTATATTTGTAACGAATATTATTTTATATTAAACCATGTGGATTTGTTGCTTAATCATTTTAATTTAAAATATGCCAGTGATTATATTTCTAGCAGATACATGTGTCGCAATATTTTGACTAAAATATTAGTTTTTTTTTTTTTTTTTTTTTACAGAAAACAGGTTTAGGTAGTAATTTTGGTAATCTAAGAACATGAAAAATCCCAAATATAATAAACTGAAAGTGCACAGCTCAATGAAAAAGAAGGTCCAAAGAAAAAAACAGAGGAATCTAACCTAGTTGCTGTAAATTAATATTAAATTGAAACAATCAATGAAGTTAAAACAAGGCGTCCGTGTTAGGTTCATTAAAAAATATGATGAACTGTTAGGAAAATCATGTGTATCATGAAAAAACAGGGGAAATAGATCTAAACAATCACAGAGTTTGCATTACCGATCTAACAAAAGTTATGAAAACCCAACACAGGAAAAAAAAATATTAAATTACGAGGTTGTTCGGTAACCTTTTAATAATTCCATTACGAGGCTATTCATGAAACCCCTTATAATATATGTAAGTTTTAGATTTTAGTAAGACTACTTTTTTTCTTATCGGCGAATAACTGTGTGGCAACCACTCTTACGGAGTGTCGTGCCCAATAATCGACTACTCAATCTCCAGCAGCCCCGTCTTCTCATGATGTTTAGTCAGACTACTTACTGGCTTAGCATATTATCCTAAATGTAAAAAGAAAAAAAATGAAGGAATTAACGTGTTACCTGAATCAGTTATCTCACTGATTGGCGAATCGTCTCTAACAAAATCAACATCAACAACATGAACATCATCATTTCCATTGCTATCACCACACTCTAACATAACTTCAACGGTTTTCTCCTTAACCGGCGAAGAAACAATAACCTCTTCAGTTTTCTCACTTTTCTCAACATCTTCAGGTCTCGTCTTCTCCTGAAATTCAGTGACGAAACTTAAACATTTAAATTAACAACCAAAAATATTAAAAATTAAAATTACAGTTCCTACACGTAAAAAAAGCAAACAAAGAAAATATTTTTCATTGCTAAAACCAATAAAGATAATATTATTCATCGCTAATAACTAATAAGCTAAAGCCGAGACCCCTCCTGGCCCTAACGAAGCTCCGCCCATACCTGAACCACCTTCTGGAGCTCGAAAGTGACGTCAGCAATGGAAAAATATTTCTGCATCTGAAGAACCGGGATCCAATTCAACCTACGTCGGTGTATAGCAGCGAAAACCGACTCGTAGTCATGTTTTCCGCCTTCTAGTTGAGAGAGATGGGCACATAAAGCGTCAATGATTGCGTTTGCTGCTGCAAACTCTCCTCTAAACCATGATATGATCGCGTCCTTTGCGTATGCTTCTGGCATCATTGCTGGCTGTACTGGAATCATCACTGGAACTCGATCGGACGGTGCAGATACGCCGGATGCCGGCGACATGTGGTTATGGTTTTAGATATAAATAATAATTATTGTTAGGGTAAAGTTTGGCCTGTGGACAGAACAAAAGGATATAGAGGCGACAATTAGTCGGGAAAATGTTGCTGAAATTAATGAAAAGTTTAGAGAGAGAAACAGAGGAGAGAGAGATAAATAGAGTGAGTGATCTGCATGTATGTAGGGGATGATACCTGTGTAATATATATACGACGAGTGAATAATAAAATATTAAAATGAAAAAAATATAGAATAAATTTTGGGGTGTTAACTGTTAAGTAACTGTTATATGAAATGAAAATATGAAGTGTCCGTACATGTTGGAGAATTGCTGACATGTCAAATTCTGATTCGTACGTTTTGGTGATGTGGAAATGTTTCGTTATGGAAGAGCTGACGAAGGGTTAGGTCATGATAGGTGGCAAAGGCAAAGACAAAGTCTTGAGTCTTGACTCTTCTCTTTGTTTTTTTATTTTATTATTCTTTCGTGTTCTAAATGAAACCAGAATCCAAAACCAAATTCTAGTGTTCTTGCAAAATTTAATGTTTTATTGGTGTGTTTACTATTTATCATCTGAGGTATATGTGTCTCTCGATACGTGTCGTCAAATTATAACCGAGGTTTAGTGCACTACAACTGATCGATCTGCACAAAAATGTATTAATGTGTTAGCTAGCTCTTGACAATTTAAGCACGGCCTTGTAATCAGTTTCAACACATTTTCATAACTAGTATAAACGTATCGTTGTATATTTACCACGTAATCGCAGTGTTGTGACTAGGTTAGACGCAACATTAATCAAAGTGTATCAGCAATATTTATATATAATATTAAAGGAAAATTAAATAAAAAAATCTAGATTTTATAATACAATTTGTTTAAAACTTAAAAGTATAAAATAGTTATTTAACTTTCAGAGTTGATGTGAACTGGATTTAAAAAAAAAATTCAACAAGTTACGGTATTGATTTTAACCAATGTGTCATTTGATATATTTAATCGTAAAATAAATAGATTTATAGGTTAGGGTTAGGATCAAATACACAGTGAAAGAAAAATAGGAAGTCGTAGGAAGGGTATCAAACGGACTCCGATTGAACTCATTCAAGCGGCATTGGAATCGTCTTATCGAACCCTACGTCGTTAGTTTTTTAGGTCTTCGTTTTTTTTTGGGTTTTAGCTTGTAGTTTTTAGAATATGCGTTATATCATTGTGTCTTTTATGTACCATTGTGTCTTTTTCTTATTTTCATCGTTGTGTCATTTTTTCAATTCATTGTGTCTTTTTTCTTCAGCATTGTGTTATATTTTTTGGCACTGTGTTATATTTTGTGGCTCATTGTGTCATATTTGATGATCTATTGTGTTTTTTGTATCCTTCTCACCCTTCTCATTTTTTGTAGCCTTTGTAGAATAACTCAACCCTTATAGGTTAACCTAAATAAAGAAATAAAGGTCCCAATCGGGCCACGGCTGCGATACTATTAAGATCTTGGACCATGCGACGCACAACGCAGCCACGCCCCCAGGCCTACCATGGCTCTCTCTCTCTAATTCAAGAATATTTATACAACACCTTTTAAAATCACAATATAAAGCGTTTTTTTTTTTTTTTTTTTATAAATTACTCCATAGAATAAAGTCGAAATTTACCCGAAACTCATGTGCCAATAATTAGTAGACCAAATCATAGAGAACATGCAATGCTTGTCGCTTTCTTTAAAGTTGTATTTTATATATAATTCAAAGAGCATACGACATCGATCAATAATTGTGATTATGAGGTTACCTAAAAAAGTCAGTTATTTGTTAATTACAAATTTGATTTTTTAGGCTTCTTTGTGTTGCTGTTAAATTAAAGGCCTTGTATATTAGTACCCTAAAAAGCCATTAATTCATCCTTGAGTCTGAGAATGTTCTACCATAAATCATCCTATAATATTTCTAAATTCTAGTTAATATTTAAATCAATAAATAAATGCCACCCAATTGCAGAAATACATTATACACTATGGGGATGTTTGATAAGCCTCTTAATAAACCATTCAGCGTTGAATGATTCAGTATTCAGCACGTTTGTTTCAACTTCTGAATTGAATGATTAAGACTGAACCATTAAGATTTGGGATGTTGCGGAACCATTAAGCACTGAACTAGGCTGAATCTTAATGATGCTCTTCTATCAATGTGTGACAAGAAAACTAACTATTAAGAGGTTCAACTTAATAATTCAGCACTTAACCATTCATTTACATAATGATTTATTCATCTACATCATATTGTTATTGGTATTTTTTTTTTATTTTTTTTGTTGATATGGTACAAAATTGTTACATTTTGTTTGGATTGTATATTTGTTTTATGTTAATTAACCCTTTTATGTTATTTGTTAATCTATTATTCACGATGTTCTTTGATTATCGATTTGTTCTTTATGTTAAAGGTATCTTTTTTAACTGCTAATGTATTTTTTATATTATTATTTTTATAATTAATGAATCTCATGCATATTTTAATGTATATTTCAAATATATATATATATATATACTTATAAGTTTTATTATTAACCATGTTCTTTTATTTGTTTAATTTGTGATGTTTGTTGATTATAGATTTTGTCTTCCCGTTCTTCACGTTGAAGGCATGTTTATCTTCCAGCATATTTTAATGTTCATTTTTTAAATATATATATATATATATATATATATATATAATCCCAATTAAACTTAGGGTGTGGATAATGTGGAAACCCATTGTTAGATGGTAAATCTTGGAAACCTTATCCTAGCCATCCATTGTATTTGATCAAGGGTTAGGATTAAATGTGGAGACTTTTTGTGTAAGAAAATAATATTATAATGGGGCAAGTACAAATAAGGGTAGTTTGGTAAAGTTACTTTAGGGTCAGGTCACAACCTCTCTCCTACTTTTTCAAAGTCATGTCACACCCTCTCTCCTACCTTTTTAAAGTCAACATCACCATCTCTCTCCTCTCTCCTACTTTTTGTTTAAGAAAATATTATTATAATGGGTCATGGCACACCATCTCTCTCCTCTCTCCTACTTTTTGTTTAAAAAATATTATTATAATGGGTCATGTCACACCCGCTCTCCTACTTTTTGTTTAAGAAAATAGTAATATAATGGGGCAAGTACAAATAATGTGTTAATGTTGCATACGAGGGTAACATGTGTTAGTTGGTCATAAATGACTAACATGTGTTATCTAATATGATAAAGTTAAACCTGTTGCCCCCATATACCCATGAGAAGATCTAACATTTGTTAGTATGAGTGGTGTGGTAACATATGTTAAACCTGTATCATTTGTCAACCTTTTTGTCTTTCTTACCACTCCTGTTTTCAATTCATAAGTTTACAAAAGAAATAAGTAAACATAGCATACAAACTATTAACACACATTATTAAGACTTGTCATAATAGGTTAACACATGTTATTTGGTAACACGTGTTATTACAAAGTATCATTACAAACTATTGAACAAGAGATAAACCTACCCAAGACATTCATATGAACTGCATGTAAAGGGTAACATGTGTTAATGTTGCATGAGAGGTTAACATGTGTTATTTGGTAACATTTATTAAACTTGTATTTTATGTCAGCCCTTTTTTTTTGTCTTGGTTACCACTATAGTTTTTACTTCATAAGTTTACTGAGAAATAAAATATACAAATTATTAATACACGTTATTACAAAGTATCATTACAAACTATTGAACCACACAAAAACCTACCCATGACATTCAAATGAACTACATGGAAGGTTAACATGTGTGAATGTTGCATAAGAGGTTAACATGTGTTATTTGGTAACATATGTTAAACTTATGTTTATTTTGTCAGCCTTTTTTTTTTGTCTTGCTTACCCTTATAGTTTTCACTTCATAAGTTTACTGAGAAATAAAAGCACACAAACTATTAACACACGTTATTACAAAGTATCATTACAAACTATTGACCACTTTAACAAAATAAATCTTGTAACTCTATACATTGAGTACAAAAAAGAAAACGTTATTAAAAAGTTTCTCTACATATTTTTCTCGGCTTCCTTCGATTTCGTATGTTAATATATGTTAACCAGTGGGGGGTCTTCATTATCAACTGCAAAACAATAGATGAGATATTAACCGGTGTGACCAACTCATCATCTAACATACTAAACAGGAGTAACACATGTTAGTCGGGCCCAAATGTGAACATGTGTTAACTGGGGATAAATGTGTAACACTTGTTACCCTTTGCATAAGAGGGTAACATGTGTTGTCTGCCTAAGTCAACATGCCTAGAAGCAAAGTCAAGATGAAAAAGGGATAAAACTTTACAAAGTTTACATTAACAAAAATGTAACAACCCGGCACAGACCCTAAAAATTTTTCGCGTTTTAGTACCATTTTATAATAAATATTGTTTTTTTAATTCAAATATGAGTTGGGTATGTTGAAATCAACAATTGTTATTAACCATATGTTCATAAATCTTGAAAAAAGACATATTTTGTTAAGTTTTTTTTGGGTATACCGTCAATTTCAAGAACATGAACATAAAAAGCTAAATAGAATTTTTTTTTGAAACCCCACATACTCAAAATTACTTTTTTATATAAAAAAAAACTGAGTTTCTTGAAAAAAAATCAATTCAAGAACTATAAGAACATAAATTGTGAGATTTTTTAGACTTGAACCGATGGAAAGCAAAGAAAGATAAGATCCAAGTGGCAAACATACCTTAATAAATTAACAGTTTTGTTAGGTTGGAATTTGAGTTGAATTTGTTGATCAAAGTCAAGATTATTGTGATTTGGTTGCAGAGATGAAGAATACAGAGATCAAAATTAGAAAAAATGAAAGAGAATGTGTGGTTTAAATTAATATGGAGGAATGAGGTGGGTTGGTTGGTAAAAAGAAGGTTGCAACTTGTCAATTATAGGAAAACGTGAAAACATTGGGGATTATGTAAGATGGTACATATTGTACTTGAGTTGTGGTGGCAACTTGATTTGATTGGGTGAATTACCTCACTACACCCATCATCATATTAAATTGAATTTTATATGGGGTGATGTGGCACAATAATAGCCACAAGTGGGGTTTCTAGGGTTTTCACTATAAGAAGAGTTTTCTCTAGATACTTATACATTAAACTTATATATAATTATATTAAAATCTCATACTAATGTTGATCCTATTATATATCTATTATTATTCTATTATTATTACTATTAAATCATCCAAAATTTTCTAATTTTGATTTTTTGATTTAGATATTTGAAAAATCCGTAAACAAGAATAGTCTGTAACCACCTTTAATCCGTTTTAAATTGTTCCTATAATTAGGCGGTTTATATTAATAGTTTAACACATTTAAATTTTAAAATTTGTGTTGACCTTCTTTAAAACCGAAATTACATCTTTTAAAAAATCGCATTAATGATTTTTTTTTTTGTTTTTTTTTGATTATTTGTGTACATGCATTCATCTTAATTAAAATTAATTAATTAATTATATCATACTTGACTAAAATACACCCGTCAAATATTCATATTAATTAAATACATAAATTTTGTTTATGTGATTGTCAATTACATTTTCTTTTTTTAATTTACAAACATTTCTAAAGTTATATAATTAACACTCATTTAACCTTTTAAACTACTTATTATTACAATAGTCAAATTGATGTATATTTTCATTTTATAATGTATAACTTTTAGTTCAAACCCTCCGACTTTTTTTTTGTAATTTGAAAGCTTAATAAATACCTTTTAAATTATTTTTTTATGTTTTTTAATTTAAAATATTCATATCCGAAATTGGTAGACAACTTTAAATTCTAATATCAATTAAATTGATTTTGATAAAATTTCGATACTTTGCTTATAATCATTCAAATTTTGATAGTGTTTTAGGTAATTATCGTATTCTGATTATGGATTAGGTAATCGTCATATTCCAATTAAGGATGTTTAAACATCTTTAAAACATCTTGATAATATCTTATTAAATCTTGAATCCTTATAGTGTTTTAACCTCTTGAATAATGGTATAGTAATTTTATAATATATTAGGTATAAATTTTTACGGATGTTTTAATATGTTTATAACATCTTGATAATGTTTACAACTATAAAATAACGTGATTTACCTGCTATAGGTTGTTCTATGATGGTTGGATCTATGTGTTATGAAGATGTTAATTTTCTTAAGCATTAGCAATATTATAGAATAAACTTGACTGTGAAATCATATTCAATGTCTTGAAAGATTTAGAGAATGTAGATTTCGGTTAAACTTAAAAAATATTCGAATACTATACGTTCTATATAAGTATTTAGTTTCAAATTTTAATATCTATACACTTAATTTTTAATTTTCTGTTAATATTATAAAGAATCAAAATTTTGAATTTAAGATACTAATGGTAACAATTAGAATTAACTAATACATTTAACTTGAAATTTTAAACGACCTAATTTTTTTAAAAAATAAAAATTTTGAATTTAAGTTAATTTTGAATTTAAGTTAATAATGTTAACAATTACACTTACTTATTACTTTTAAATTAGAGATTTTCTATTATATTTAAAATTAAACAATTAATAATTCCAGTTACAAATTTCTTAAATTAGTTACAAGTTAATATTCAAATTTTAAATACTATAATTAGAAATTATAAATTTCGGTTATACTTTAAAAATACTCAAATATTTAATGTTCTATTTAACTATTTGATTTCAAATTTCAACATATATAATTTTAATTTTTGAATTTTTATAAAAAATTAAAATTTTGAATTTAAGATAATAGTGGTAAAATTATACTCAACTAAAAAAATTTAATTCAAAATTTTGAATGATCTGAATCTTTTAAAAAAAATTATATTTTTAAATTTAAGTTAATAATGGTAAAAATTACACATACTTAATATCTTTAAATTATAGAATTCTGAATATATTTAAGGTATAACAGTTAATAACTTTGGTTAAAAATTTATCAAATTAGTTACAAGTTAAAATTAAAATTTTAAATACTATAACATGAAATTATAGATTTCGATTAAACTTTATAAATATTCCGATTACTAAATTTTCTATTTAAGTATCTAATATCAAGTTTTAATACCGATCATTTTGATTTTTAAATTTTGGTTAATATTAAAAAAATCAAAAATTGGAATTTAAGATAATCATGGTAACATTTAAACTTAATTATACAAAGACATTTAATTCAAATTTTGAATGACTTGAATCTTTTAAAAAGTATCAAATTTGTTAATTTAAGTTAATAATGATAATAATTACGCCAACTTATTAGATTAAAATTAGAGATTTGCTAATATTTTTAAAATTTAACAAATAATAATTTTGGTTATAAATTTCTCAAATTAGTTACAAGTTAAAATTCAAATTTTGAATACTATAATTTTAAATAATACATTTCAATTAAACTTTACAAATACTCGAATATTAAATGTTATATTTAAGTATTTTATTTCATATTTTAATATCTATAATTTTAAATATGTTAGGATATCTATATTTTAAAAATCTGAAATATTAGATATTAATGGTAACAATTACGTAATTAAAGCATTTAATTCAAATTTTGAATGATATAAATATTAAAAAAAATTAAACTTTTGAATTTAAGTTAATAATGGTAACAAGTAAACCTATTTATTACCTTTAAAATATAGATATCCTAATATATTTAAAATTTAACGATTAATTTTTTTCCTAATCCTAATTCAAATCATTATACATACATACATACATACATATATATATGGGAGGGATAAAATGAAAACCCTCTTAAGTTGAGAAAACCTTTGAAAACCCATATAAAAAAAACATTAATTTTTTTTTGAAAAAAAATAATAACCAATGTAAAATACATTTTTTAAAGCATTTTGGGCAAAATAAAAATAAAAAAAAGGGCCGATGGGATTTTTTTATAAAACAATAAACAAATTTGCGTTGAAAACATATGTTTTCAGCAACTTTGTTTATTTTTATTTTTTTTGGCCCAAAACGCTTAAAAATGTATTTTACATTGGTTATTTTTTATGTTTTTTACATGGGTTTCCAAAGGTTTTCTCAACTCAAAAAGGTTTCCATTTTATACTTGACCTATATATATATATATATATAGGATATTGATAATTTAGAAACTCCCTTGAGTTGGAGAAACTCAAGAAACCATATGGTGACCATTGATTAACCAAGATCAATGGTTGAGATTGATCTAGTCATTTTATATTATTAATCAAATGTCCTTTTTATTTGTATGAATGGGAAGGGGTAGTATGGTAAAGTGCATAAGAGTGTGTTGGGAGAATCAATGCCATCATTTCTACTTTTACTGACAAAAAGTCAAATCACTTCCCTTCATAACACTTAACAAATTTAAAGGATATTTCAAATATTTTCGTTTCCTTCACTCATCATAAAAACAAAAAGGAAATTCTTGAAAAATTCAAATGGTTTGTGTATTGTTCTTGCCAACAAAGTCTTATTTTAAGGAATAATATATATAGTACAAAATAAGTTTAATGTTCTTTAACATTTTTTTTATATTTATCTGCTACATCTTTCAAAAATAAGTTTGTGTCCTCATTTCTTTCTCTAAAAAATCATTTCTTTCTCAACTTCCTAATTTGGTGAGACGTGTTGTCAATTTGTATTGGTGACCCATCAAAAATATTATTTCTTTTATTGTTTTTTTTACTTTTTGAACAATAATTCTTTTACAAAAACATTACATGTGACTAGCTATGAAGTTACATATGCTTCGTTTTTGTAACTAAAAAATGTATGTAACTAAAAACATTACAAAAATGCTTCATCTAATAGATGTTACGTATGTAACTAATGATATTAGATAACCAAATAACGATTGTTACATATGTAGATATCTTATGAATTGATTCACTAGTTAAAGGTGCTTATGTAACTATTTAAACAGTTAAGATTGTAACCCACTATATCTGGGCAAACAACAACAAGAACACAAAAAAACATAATAACAATCTATTGATGATTAAATGTACACTTGTAACAAAAAAAAATGATAACATGTTTCAATTAAAAAATGTCCATCATAACAAACCAATCTCATGTTCTTTCAAACCCTTCATCAAAAACTTCATCTGCACAAAAGAAAAATGGTAGAAGGTAAAAAAAAACTGTTCATTGTAACATGACCTTTTTTCTATAAAAAATATTCATTTTTAAAAAATATATTTATGTAACAAAAATAAAAAGTGTTACGAATAAGAAAAACCCTTTTGTAACAAAAAAAAAACCTTTTGTAACGAAAAAGAAAATGCTTCTTGTAACAATAAACACCCAATAATTTCTAAAATTCATAATCATCAAAAAAAAAAAAAAAAAAAACCCTTTTCTAACAATATACCACCTATCATGTTTTTAGTTGGTGGATTATGTTTTTAGTTTTATTTTTAAAAGATAATTAAAAATTAAAAATTACTAGATCTGTAATAGTTAAAAAATTCATAATCATAAAAAAAAGCCATAAACAGACATCCGTTAGAAGATCTTGGGCTTATCAACACATCAGTGCTAAAATTTAAACCATTTGCTTCTTTCACCCTTTGATCACATATTCACAAGAATATAACTCAAGGGCAAATGTTTGTTAAAAAAATAACTGACGAACAAGAACATGGATTTCTTACGAAAACAAGAATGGATTTCTACAAAAGAACAAGAACAAAAATTTTTGTTTGTTAAATTAAATAGGGGCAAAAAAATGTTTGTTAAAATAAACAAGATTCTTAAAAATTCTTAAAAACCTTTTTTAAACACAAGATTCTTAAAAATCCATTCAAAACAAATAAACATTAAAAAACAAAATAAATATTAACAGCGGTGGAGATGAAAAAATAACTTTATTCATCTTCTTCGTGAAGGGAGTGGAGGAGATCCACGGTCGTGTAGGAAAATCGACAGTGGTTGAGGAGGTTTCCGGTTGTAGCAGTGGTTGCCATCGACGGATTTAAATGGAGAAGATAGGTCCATCGGAGAAGATCGACAACCAGATCTGATGGCAAGGGGTTCGAGTAGAGCAAGGCTTTGTTGGTGCAATCAAGCTCTTATAAGTCCCTTTCCGGGTTTCCGACATGGCTCTAAACTTAGTGACCATGGTTAAAAAAAAATAATGGTAGTGATGAAGGTGAAAGAGAAGATTCAAACTGTATGTATGAGGTTAGAGAGAGGATGTGCTTGGGTTGAGAGATATGAGGGGGAGAGAAATATACATTAAATTTAAAACAAACATATGAAGATGTGAGATAGATGTTTGGGAAAGTAATGTCTTTTGTGTCAGTAGGTACAAAAAAAATCAGTCAACAAGATGGGTAATCTTTACCATCTTACTCTTTTAATCAAATGAGAAAATGGAGATGTGGACTCATGTGAGCCATTAGATGAGTTTCAATAGTTTCCACAACTCAATAGAGTTTCTCTTGGATACATAGCCTATATATATATATATATATATATATATATATATATCTATTCCAATCTTAAAATCATTTATCATTTGATTCATTCAAAGAGCTCACAATTCTTTATGAATATAAATACATTTCAAGCATAATTATTTAAACATTTGGTTTTGAAAGTTGTTCCCCATCTTCTTCTTCATTTCCAAATACGTAAAACATCTTATTAACTATTTTTTTATGATAGAATTTCATGGTTGTTTATTAAGTTTATTGTGGTTGTACTCGAGTGAAATACTCCTTCATATGTATAACTATATATGCTGTAAATGTATGCACATATATATTTGGTATTTGTTTAAAAAAAATAAAAATGCTTTTAAAATAAATAAAAACCTAAAAACTTTCAATCGAAGACAGTTAATTTTAATGGTAATTGCATTTCTAAGTTTAATAAAATATATAACTAGTAGCTTATTATCTTTGTGCAATTTCAAAATGATGCATAACATATTAGCATGAAACTTGCATATATAAAGCCGATATTACACTCATTTCTTCCTACAATAAATATTCTTTCTAACGTCATATGTATTAAAACAAGGTCACTTGCATTTTGTTTAATAACTCAAAATGTCATTTTATTTTTTCGGCAAGTTGTTGTGGCGGTTGACTTCGACTCGGATTAAATTATTGCCTTGAATTAAATTTTTTTTAATATATTCATCGCTCATACCTTTTTGATTTTCCAGTTAGATTATTTACTTTTTTTACCTCAAATATAATTAGGATACGTCTAAGTGATCTAAGCATCCATCAAAAGTGACACTTTAATTGGTAAGTTGTTACAACTTTAATTAATTACCAATGTAAAAAAAGTAATTTAAACTTTAACCTACATTTTTTAATTTAATAATTCAACTTATATTGAATTTGTTTCTTTTTTAGGTGACATAAACGAACACCATTATCTAACATTTTAAATGGTAATTGAATTATATGTTGTTGATTTTTCTGACTTATGAATTTTATTCTAACTATTGATTACGTTCATGTTTTATTTTTCTTATATGAATATTTAACTTTTTGTTAATGCATGTTTAGATTTATTTTTATTCTTTAAAGTTTAAAATTCAAAGTAGTATTTATTGAACTGTTTGTCCACCCGTGAATAATTTATTATAATTATATTTTTTTTTTGAAAATTGACTTTCATTAAAACAAAACACCACCGACGACTATCACCAAGACGGAGACAGACGCCGAAAGCCAATAACACAATACATAATTACGTTACATCAAAATGACACCAACTATTCCAA
This sequence comes from Ambrosia x helenae, assembly GCA_030844895.1. Classification (NCBI taxonomy): domain Eukaryota; kingdom Viridiplantae; phylum Streptophyta; class Magnoliopsida; order Asterales; family Asteraceae; genus Ambrosia; species Ambrosia x helenae. Next base: position 131,445,991 of record CM061228.1, on the reverse strand, counting down.
TCCACAACCCCTAGCTTAGATCTATTTTTGTACCACAAAAACCCCAACGATTTAATATCCGCAACCATCTCCACCACCTTCGTATCCTTGCCGGAAAAAATCTTTTCGTTCCTAGCACGCCAAATCCTCCAACAAGTAATGATGACAATGCCATGAATAATCGATCGTTTATTCCCCGTCACACCACTCGCCTTATGCACTTCCACCAAATCGTTGACGTGGAAAACAAAAAGTCTAGGGATATTACACCAAGAGGCTATCGCATTCCAAACACCCATCGAAATGATACATCCGGTCAACAAGTGCTCAAGCGATTCTTCGTTATTCTCACATAAAACGCACATATGGTCGCCACATTGAATATGACGCCTAGCCAAAGCTTCTTTGGTTGGAAGACGATCCAAAACCGCTCTCCACATAAAAATATTACATTTTTTTGGAACCCAATCACTCCATTGAAACTCAAACACCCCAGCGCCATCATTAGACCGTAGCATCCATTTTTTTATCGACGACACCTTGAACTCTAAGCTATTACCTACCGCCCAGGACCAAGAATCTACACGATCAACAATAACGACCCCTTCAAGCATATCTTCCAACTGTTGCTTCTCGCTCATCTCCTGTTGAGAACTAGGAGGTCTAATCCAATCCCAAACAATGCGTCGAACAGAGCCGATAACCACCACGCGATCCGCTAACAAGATTTTCTTCTGTTTGTCTAACGCATACAATGCCGGGAATTTGTCCATCAACAAGTCCGAACCTAACCACAAATCCAACCAAAACCGAATGTGACGACCATTCCCCACTGTGGCCCGAATCACCTTATTAAAGCCCACACCATCAACCTTGAACTTATTCCAAAACATGACACAATTCTTCCAAATCCCGGGAACCCCATTATTAACCGGAGCTATGCCCCAAGCTCTTGAGGACCCGTGAATAGACAAGACAACACGTCTCCACATCGCTTGATGATCGTTAAGAAATCTCCCAAGCCACTTAGAAATCAACGCATGATTGTTAATCTCTAGAGAGGCGATCCCTAAACCCCCTTCTTTTATAGGTTTTGTAACTATCTCCCACGCCACCCATGACATCTTCCTCACTTCATCCGAACCACCCCATAAAAATCTTCTCATTAAAGCTTCCAATTCATTAATAACCTTCTTTGGAGCCTTAAAAAGCGAAAAATAATACGTGGGGAGACTATCCAACACCGATTTAATAAGAGTTAACCGTCCAGCAATAGATAAAGAATTAACCTTCCATTTAGAAAGTCTCTTCTTAAACTTGGACACAACCGGCTCCCAATTAGCCACCCTATTCATGTTAGCGCCAACCATAATCCCGAGATAAGAGAATGGAGTTCTACCCGCCTTACAACCCATACTCCCAGCCTGACTATCGACCTCACCATCGTCTACACCAACACCATAAAGCACAGACTTATGAAGATTAATCTTAAGCCCCGAACATAAATAAAAGATGCGGAGAATCCGTTTCAAGTTATCAAAATTAAAAGAAGACCACTCTCCCATAATCATCGCGTCATCCGCATATAAAAGATGAGATAACTTTGGACCATCATTAGGAAGAATAATACCATGAAACGCACCTATATCACACGCTTGCTTCACCATACCTGAAAAAACCTCCATCAAAATAATAAAGAGGAAAGGAGAAAGCGGATCACCTTGACGAATGCCTTTTTGACACCCAAACTCGAACGTAGGGGAGCCATTAACAAGAACTGAAGCTCTAGTTGCTAACAAAATACCACGAATCCAGTCGCACCAAACCGAATGAAACCCCATCTGGGCGAGAACCGACAACAAGAACTCCCAGTTAACATTATCATAGGCTTTGTCGAAGTCAATCTTGAACATGAAAATTCTTCTCTCCTTCTTCTTGGCCCACGCTATAACCTCATTGGCCACCAAAGGACCATCAAGAATATATCTACCGGATAAGAAAGCCGACTGATGTTCTGACACAACTTTGTCCATTACAGATTTCAACCGATTCACTAACACCTTCGACACAGTCTTTAAGATACAACCAATGAGACTTATCGGCCTAAAGTCACCCAAAGACGACGGGCTATTTACCTTAGGAATCAACGTGATGAAGGAAGACCCAACTCCCGGACAAATCTTTTGGACCTATGAAAATGGCCGAGGACATCCACGAAGTCCTTCTCGAAGAGCTCCCAGAAAACCCGAATGAACCGGAAATTGAATCCATCCGGACCAGGAGCTTTGTCGCTACCGCATTCAAATACCGCTTTCTTGATCTCAGCCGTGGAAAAATCACAAATCAGCGAATCCGACTCCGCCAGCGATAACACCTGAAAACCATAACCAACCAACCGAGGCCGATGTGTGATAGACTCTTTAAACTTACCAGAGAAGAAACGTAACACCTCCTTCTTGATAAGAACCAGATTTGTTTCCCACACACCATTAACTTCCAATCCCGGAAAAAAAATTGAAGCTTTGCGTTTATTAATGAAGCCATGAAAATAACGCGAATTTTCATCTCCATGAATCGCCCAGTTACACCTCGACTTTTGCTTTAAATCCCGATAACCAAGATAATCCAACTCGCCAAGCCGCCTTTTGATTTCACTTAACGACCAAATCTCTTCTTCTAACAGATCCCGATCCTCCAAAGCTTTATCCAAACCCTTCATCTCGTTTTCTAAAATAACCCTTTCCTCCTTTTCTTTGGCTTTACAATCAATCACCCATCTAGTAATAGTATCACGCAAAACCTTGAATTTAGACAATAACCTCGCGTCCGGCGTCCCAACAAACGAGCCAGCATCAATCGTCCGCTTCACCACCGACCCAAAATCTTCTCTACCGAGCCAAGAATTGAAAAATCTAAACGACTTGGGCCCAAAATTTCTGGCAGGACCGATTTTCAAAACCAACGGGCTATGATCCGGTTTATTCCTTTCGAGAGCATAATATTCCGCACACGGCCACTCCATAAAGAACTCCCAATTAACGAAAATTCTGTCAATGCGGCTCAATTTATTCCCTGCAACAAAAGTAAAACGCCTCCCTTTCAAGGAGTACTCATGAATATCACAATCATCAATAAAGTCGTTAAATTCATTAGCCTCGCCCATATTAAACACAGAATTCCGCCTATCCTCAGCACACCGAACCGAATTAAAATCACCTGCCACTATCCACCTCCCATTACCCTCCCCAATCAGACTACGAATCTCCCTCCAAAGCACTCGTTTAGCTACTAGATTCTGAGGGGAATAAACATTTAAAATGTGAAACAAACTGCTCTTCCCTTTCACAGTGCCCGAAACTAAAAGCCAATTATTATTCTTTACCACCCTTTCCATAGAAAATACTTGAGAATCCCAGATCGATAACAACCCACCCGATCTTCCCGACGACGGTACCCACTCGAAAGAATGGTCACCATAACTCCACAACCGCCCCACATCCACCGAATCCACAGAAACATATTGCGTCTCTTGCAAAACAATAAAACTAACCTCATGATGGACCCGAAGACCACGAATCCAATCCGCTTTGCTTGAACCCCCTAACCCGCGAATATTCAGAGACATAACATTCATTGAACACCTGCTTGATAACTTTCGGAAACAAGAACCTCTTGAACATCAGACGCAAAATCTTGAAAATTCTCAACACCTAACGCCTTGCTTAATTCGATGGTCTTCTCCGCCTCCACATCAATCGGACTTCGTTGTAGCAAAGGATCCTCAACACTACACGACGTCAAAACCACAGCCTCTTCCTCGATGCTGCGCACCATCTCCGAATTCGAAGACACCCCTTTATTGAGGTCCGGTGTTAAGAACACTCCTCCATCACCTGACTCACTCCCCCTAGTCTCCTCCGTAGGAGCATGCAAGATACCAATAAATCTATCAATATCAGACACATCATTATCCTCCCTTGGTCGCTTCTTAGGACGTTCACTAGAACCGCTACCCCCACTCCGATTAATAAGCAACGACTTCCGCCTAAACTTCTTACGCCCTGTTCCTTTCAACGCAGGAGCACTTGTATTTTCCTCAACGTTAATCTCAGCCGGCACCTCATTAGTAGAACCATGAGCAAACGACGTTTCCCTATCCACCTCATAAGGCCCAGCAAACGCACACCCATCCACACTAACCCCATCTGAATTAACGACTGGAACTTCATTAGCTTGTGAACATTCACCCTCTTCCCTAACCCTAGAGTCCACGGCATCATGATCATCGCTATCATCACACTTATCCTCCTCCGGTATGACCGAACTAACATCCTCTTCATCTACCTCTACACATTCCGGTATCCATTCCCCTACATCCTCATCCACCCACACATTAAACACTCTACCCCTCCAATTAATATCCACTCTATCCGCAATGCGTTTGCATTCTTTAGTTAACACACCGAGTAGAGCATACGAAAAATTATTGTCATCACCTGATAACGAAGCCGATTGAACCACCTTGCCAAACCTACTACCAACCAAATCGAACACCTCATCTAAAGCCAACTGAGGCGGGATCCCATGCACTTGGAGCCAAGCAAGCCGACCCTCCTCCACACTGATGTTATCAGCCCACACAACTAACCCCTCGAACCATTTGGACCAAGCTTCTTGGTCATTCAAGAAAGCATCCTTACCCTTACTGTCATAGAAAACCAATACCACAGAAAGTCCTCCCAAGTATTTTATATCTAAAGCTCTCCATCCACTCATCCGAATCAAGCGTTTCAACGAGGTTAACGTGCGAAAATTCACCACTCTACCCGTCAAAGCACAATCCCTCCAATGAGAAAACCGCTCCACCGAATCATCCACCTTAATCACATCCACTTTATTCCGATTTAACAGCGAATCGGCAAAGGATCGGCCATTACCAACAGAAGCATTCAAACCTCCTACCCCAACGGATCCATCGGACGTAGGTTTTTCAAAACCATTAGGGTTTGCATGGCTGTTAACAGGAGCCGACGTCGTCTTCCTCCTATTATCAGAAACCGGCCTATCCACTTTCTCACCATCCACGAACCGAGCAATCGCAATAAACAACTTGTACGACCCCATCCAAACATCCGATAACTCGTCTTCCAGCCGTTTGACATCTCTTACTTCAGAAAACGATACGAACGCGAACCTCTTACCCCATTTATCCAATTTCCTAGCAATATAAGAACCTTCAAAACGACCAAAACTACCCAGCACCTCTTTTAAGTCTTGCGAAGAACACTTCGGGGGAAGATTTGAAACGAAAAACTTTGAGAAAACCTTGTTATTACCTGGACCCTGACGATCAGTGCGTTTCCCTTTCCGATTACGTTGTTGTTCCCATTCTTCTGAATCCATTCCGTCGTAAGGAGTCGCCCGAAAGTTACGGAGCGGCTAGGGTTTTTTTTGCTCTTTAACACATTTAACCGTTAATTATTGGGCATACCCTAGTAGAATGTTTGAATGATATCATTCAGAGCCCACTGCAACAGCCCCAACATGCGAGTTTCCTCTACAGTTACAAACCCTAAAAATATATTAGAAAATAGCAATACATTCTATAACGATAGCGGTTCCTTGGTCACTAAAACCGAATACTTTTTATTTATTATAATTATATAACTCTTATTAAATCAAAATTATGATTCACTAGTAAATTAATTTTTTATATATTTTTGGAACGAACCAAACTAGTAGATAACTATATTGATACAAAATCATATCATGTTAATGTTGTCGAAATGGTCACATGTCATTCTTGCATTTCACATCAAGTGTATAGCGGCAATAATTCTCAGTCTACAAAAACATAGGGTTCTAGTATGTTGAAGTTTCAATTGTCTTCTCATATGATGTATCAATAAAATGATAAATTAAACGTAACTACGACAAGAAAAAGATTCGATAAATCATATATCAAAATTTAAAGGTAACTTCAGATGTAGAGTTAAGGTATATATAGGAAAATTTAAACCAACTAGTGGTATTGATGGCCGCGCGATACGCGCCTTGCACTTCTGTCATCAATGAAACACAAACCTGACCTCTTCCATTAAACATACAACTCTTTCAACAGAAACATATTAAAAAAAACATAACATAAATTCGTGTAAGAAAAGAGCCGAGAAAACTAGACGAAACCATCATTGTAATAAATAAAAATGATTGTTGTTACAACTGAATCAATAAAAAACACAAAACGTGTTGTTACAACTTAATCCATAAAAAACACAAAACAACATTTCTTATTAAATGCCTAATGCGATCAAATGACATCTTCAAGCAACCCTCGTTGCAGCCATCATTGATGTTGAAACCTGCATTAGCTAAGACGGATGATTGGCTTAATTGGTTCAGAGTTTTGCAGAAGCATAGCTGCAAGGCGGATTGCAGGTTAAGACCTGTTATTCAACGGCCTTGCCACGCCATCATCATTAGTTGTCCAAAAGTATGTGTAACTCATCATAACCAAGTTAAACAACTAATAACTGTATGTCTTATACCAGTAAAGCAAACACAGATTTGAACATCAAAACAATCTGACATATTTGGCGAAGCCACCTTGGTGTCCAGATCATTGATTCATCACTCAGAGGTGTCAACGCGAGTCCTAACGCGGGAGCCAATTCTAGAGCTAGATACAGGTGTTAATAAAATCAGTAACAATAGCAAACAACATAACAAACACACAAACAACGCAACTAATTAAAAATAAAGGTTCATCACAGAAACAAATCGACTCTCTAAGGCTCAAAAAGGGTGATCAATTATGGTTGCGACCAAACTATCGCCTCGCCATAACAACACAATCAACCCTTCTTTATCATCAACACCTTAAGCCCTCTTTTTTTTTCCAAACTACAAAATCGCATAAGAAAATAGAGAATGAGTTTTAACAAAATGCAAGTGTTCTGATTTACCTTTAAGAACCAAATGCAAATGCCACCAAAATGATGATCACTAATGCAAGCATCAACCATGCATCCATCAAAACATATTGATGTTTGAATAAAAATACCAAAAACGTACGAAGCTCACAAAACCAAGAAGAACGACAACATGAGTTTTAACAGAATGCATGTGTCATGAAGTACCTTGAAGAACAGAAAGAAAAAAAAAACCCAAGACAGCTAAATCAAAGGTTCTTTGGCAAAAGAAGATGAAGTTTATTATTCTATAATTACTGAATAATTGTAATTATGTATTAAAATGCGTTGTAAACGCGACCATGAACACACCACAGACAGAGACGTGTAAAGCAGTACGAAAATTATTATTTGAAAAAAATAGACCCCCAAAGAATTGAACCCGGGTCGACTGCGTGTTAAACGACTTGAACAGTAACTGTAGTTTTCTGCCCTTTATCATGTTTTATATAACATTGTTTCTAATAATCATTTAGTATTGTGCTTTGGTTCAGTGGCTTGTGGTCATCTTTGACACGCCAAACAATCGAACTCGGGTTCACTGAATTTTAAAGCCTCTGACTTCAATGACCTTTATGTAAAGCATTATAAAATGCAACATACCAAAGTTACTGTTAAAATCACTGTCCTATTAGGCCTCAAAACCATAACTGGTTCAGCAAACGCATCATAGCCACATTTTTTTTTAAACATACATTAAGGCTCAGGGAAGGGCAATTAAGTATGGCTGCGATTAAACTATCGCCTCGCCAAAACAATATAACCTACCCTTCCTTAATATCATCGCCTTAAACCCTCTTTTTCCATCATCGCGACGGAATATAAAATACATCAAAGGTCAAGCCACAGCCCGTGATGAGAAATTATATATGCATTAATAGGGCAGCGATTTGAACAGTATAGCCTTTGGCCTTTACTGTTCAAATTGGTTTGATATTTCCCAATCATCCTGACCAGAACTTGTATAACCTCACGTTTTTTTACAACCATACTTTAAGGCTCAAAGAAGGGCGATTAACTGAGGCAGCGATCAAACTATCGCCTCGCTATAACAATATAACAAACCCTTATTTAACATCATCGCCTTAGGCCTCCCACAACGAATCATTAAATTTCCACGCCAATAAATATATTGGTAAAATGCAGTTACCATTCATGTAGACACAAATTAGGCCCAAAATGAAACACTCCGGGTTGCCTGTGTTAAGCCATCCCACTTGGCAGTTAACATCCATCATAGGCGAATATCACGTACAGCGTTGCAAACTCAGATACAAATCATAACCTTCAATAACCAATGAAAAAGCCTGTCAAACCCAACAAACAAAAAATCATAGGCTCCGCAAACGCATTATAGCCTCACTTTTGCATCAGGATACCACACACATCAAAAAACCATTGAACCACACACAACAAACATTCTTTTAAACTCATGCAAGCAGCCCAATGGAAATACAAGTATTTAACGTAAAATGAAAATCAATGCACGACATCCGAATTATGCCACCACCATTAAAAATAATCTCTTAGCATCTTATAAGCACTTAAATAACATATTGTTTTATCAGCTGGTCAAAAAACAAATAACATCAACAAAACACAACATGCATGGATGCCATCAAAATGATGATTACTAATGTAAGCATCAAATATGCATGCACCAAAACGTAGTCATGATCGCATAAAAAAAACAAAAACGTACGAAGCTCACAAAATCAATAAAAAATAATGTTTAAGAACTGCGACCGGTTGGCATGAACGACAACCATAATTCACAAGGTTGGCGAAGCCACGTTGGTGTCTAGGTCGTTGATTCATCACTCAGAGGTGTCAACGCAAGTCCTAACGTGGGAGCCAATTCTAGACCTAGACACACATGCTAAAAAAATCAGTAAGAATAGTAATCAACCGAACAAACACACGCACAAAATACACAACTGAATAAACACGTACAGAATGCAACTCACAAAAGCTCAAATGTTTTGACCCGTTATCCAAGTCGCAAATGACATAAAGAAAACTTCCAAATCGGTTTTAAACTTGTCGACTGCACTACAAAAATAAGCAAAACTGAGTTTTATAACACATAGGAAGCGGTTTTACATACATAAGAGGCAATCCTGCATACAAAATTGTAACACATAGGAGGTCTTTTAGGAAGCGGTTTCACATACATAAGAGGCAGTCATACACACAAAATTATCCCGCTATCAACCTTAATAGGTAATACCAACCTCCTATTTATAACATATAGGAGGCGGTTCTATATACAAAATTGTTACACATAGGAGGTCCTTTTGACCCCAACCTGACCAGGAGCTCTTATTAGCGTTATTTTGACTTTTCTTTGCACCCCATCCAGGTTCATCTGCAGTGACCACTGCTTTCACAGGTGGGCCACCACATATCGTTTTCGGCTAAATATGGAAAGTATTTAAATCTTCAATTGCTGGATCCGGTGGATCATCAACATCAGCTTAAATATATCATAACATTCAAACACATACATAATTTTATGTACGGGTAAAAGCGCAAATAACAATAACAAACATGCACCAACAAAAAATGATAACAAAGAGTGATTCAAACACCAGTAAACATGCAACATGAAGAGAGTCAAATATGTTTAATTACATAGATGTTTTTTTTTAAATTGCTTTATATACTCACATTGGCTATTGGCACAAATGGACCTATACACAACCACTATTTGTGCACCATCATCAACTAAGACTATGTGGTGAGGTTTAGGCAAGGCTAGGGAAGCCATGCCGTCACGTCAGCAAAAAGTGAGCCATGCTTTGTTTTAGACATCTTGAGGACTATTTAAGGGTGTGGGGGTAGTCCTCATTGGGTAGTCCTCCACTCCTATTGGTTCACCCTTTTATTTATTTAATTCTAAATTATAAATAATATATAATTAAAATATAAATTAAATCTAAATTATAAACAATATATAATTAAAATATAAATTAAATCTAAATTATAAATAATATATAATTAAAATATAAATAAATTAAACTTAAGGGGGCTTAGTGAAAATATTAATAGTCATTTATACTTTACTTAAAACTTCAGAGGGTAACTGAAAATTTGCAAAAAAAAAAAAAAAAAAAGTCAATTTTCTTCATCTTCAACCTTTAGACCAAACTTCATCTTCAACCTTCTGTAAATCTCGTGTCCCTGTTTTTCTTTGGGGCTGTTTGGTTGATTAAGTGCTGAATTATTAAGAGCTCTGAATGGTTAAGAGGTCTGAATGGTTAAGTGCTAAATCATTAAGTTGGACCTCTTAATAGTTAGTTTTCTTGTCTCACATTGGTATGAGAGTTTCATTAAGGTTCAGCCTAGTTCAGTGCTTAATAATTCAATGCTTAATGGTTCAGCAACATCTCAAGTCTTAATGATTCAACCTTAACCATTCCATTCAGAGGCTGAAACAAACGCGCTGAATGCTGAATCATTCAGCACTGAATGGTTAAGAGCCTCATTAAGAGGCTATCAAACAGCCCCTTTCTTTCTTTCTTTTTTTTTTTTTAAAAAAAAAAAATGGGAGATAAAACAAGAGGGATTAAAGTGTGGTCCACACAAAGCAAACAACCAATCACAATGGCTCGTCCACTTCGTCAAACTTCAGCCGTTTCGGCCGGCCCTCTAGCGTCGGGGCGGTGTTGGCCAGGCCACAACGGGCCTAAGCTGCCCCCAATACCGTTTGGTCTAATATTCCATAAATATCACAACCCTAGCGCATATGTTGCACAGTTTTTGTCTTGTGGCCATTACCTCCCACTATGATCAAATTTCAATAGTATATTAAATCATATATAAAAAAAATTAAAATTACCAAAACTATGTTATCCAAATTTCAAAAAATATTAACTTAAAACAGGCTCAAGACAAGAGGGAAGCTATATATAAGTGTCATAGTTATGGGCAAAGTACTAAAGGCAAGAAAACAATCTTTTTATCCTTGGAAAATTTAAATGAAGCTGTGTAGGTGAAGCCTGATCATCATACATCCCACCATCAAAGGAACCAAAACTTTAATATTAAGCATCTAACAAATTTATTAGATATCCTACAAGTTAAAGTATGTTTTTAACATGCCCTTCAATAATAAAAAAAAAATATTTTTAACATCATACAAAAAATTGTATCATATTAGGAGAAAGTGCTTGTTGCAACTGAAGTCTTCACATACGCTTGATTTTCTCACAAACTCGCGCTGAGGGATTACCAATTGTTGTATGTTGGTATCTTCACACTATGCGAAAAAGTCCTCTAATTGAGTAATTTTGTTATAATATTTTGTGTTTTAGACCATGTGTAGTGGGGGTGAAAAATTAAGGCCCCCTTCCTGATTGGTCCACGTGACAGCTGAGTCAGCATGAGACTTGAATTCAAAATGGGGTGTAGTGGGGGGAAAATGTGGGGCGCTATTTAAAAGTAAAAAAATAAAATCCTGAATGTACCTCTTCTTCATTATCATCAACCATCCTATGCTCTGCTTTCTTCCTTTCATCCCTCCCCTGTCAAACGTTGATTGGAGGATTACAAATGTTGTCCGGCGCCATAAACATAACGCCTATCCCAACTTTGAACACATAACGCCTCACCGTAACGGTATGGGGGGTGCGAAAATAAAAAAAACGCTCCAAATCACGCTCGACTACATACGGTCTTATGCTGTATCACCATAGCAACCACCCCCAAACCGTCACCACAACAAAGGCCAGCCAATTGTCGGCCCCACCAGATTTGACAGAGGAACACTACTTGCGGTGTTATTTACTCAAAAAAAGAAAAAAAGAACTAACAATGGTAATGGTCTTAGTGGGACATTTCATGGGTTCTATGTCGGGAAAACAACCATGAAATTAGTATGCGAAATTTGACTTTCTTCATGGAAGCATGAAGTACTCCTTGTACAAAACTTTTTGCTTTCGCTTTTGCTTATTTATTTTTTTCAGTTTTAACAAATGGGTCGTGACATGTAATATTGGAAATCCTGAACGACTATTATGTGTATTAAAAAAATAGAAAAAAATAAAAGAAAATTTAAAAGTTATTGGATAATAATAATAATAATAATAATAATAATAATAATAATAATAATAATAATAATAATAAACACAATAAAAAGTCTAAACTAGTATTATTATTATCTATCTATATATATAAAAGAAAACGTATATGCTGACGTGGCGTGCAATGAAGGCCTCAACCTCCCCTTGAGAGTGCCACGTGGCATCATAATTGAAAGATTTTAATGTTTTTTAATTATTTCCTTTTTTAATTAAAAAAAGATAAACATAAAACCCTAAATTCTCAATTGCTAAAATTAAATTGAGTTATTTTAGGAAAAAAGAATTTAAAAATAAATATAAAATTTTCTCTCTCATGTTTCTTCCCATAATTTTTAAACGTTTATATATTTTATATACGAGATTTTTAAAGAAAAAAATTACACCAAATTAACGAGCGTTTTATTATCTTTCCAACGAGTACCATAGTGCTATATAAAAAAACGGAGAAAAAATCGACTATTTTTTGTGGGGTTTCGTTTATACAGGAAAAAAACACACAAAGTGTTCATGTTATTCATTAATCATGTTTTTTCTTTTAAACCATGTTCTTATCTACGATGTTGAAAATCAGCCCAATCGCCATGTTATCATTTAAAATACTATGAAAATGCAATGATTGAGAGATTTTATGGTTAGTTAACTTAAGCCATTTGCAATAGGTTATCACGTAAAATTAGATTTTTCAACCCCGGGACCCTCCCGGGGTAATCAGCTAGTGTCTATATAGATAAAAAAAATAGAAGATGATAATTTCCTATTTAAACAAAACACCTTCTATACCTTATTTGTTTTAGGAATAAAATCTAATATTTTAATAAAAACATTTAAAATTAGAAAGAAGTCAATGTTGCACATGAAGATATCCCCTTTGGTGAAGGGGTACCCCTTAAAGTGCACAAAGTGAAGGACGACCCTTCAAATATACTCAACCGCCAAACCTTTATTTATGGTATTAAAAAGTGACCTTTTTTCCACACAAAAAATAAAGAACATTTCAAGATCAATATCATACACACCATTGGCCATTGGGTACCCTCCATTAGATGCTTGGATTACAAGCTTTCTATCAACTTCCCTACTTTCTAAAATTGTTATAAATGAACTTCCCCAAACAAAAAGATGTCAAATATTCGTGGAAATCACTTTGTTTTTTGGTTTCAAAAACAAATTATATAACTTTAAGTTATAATAAAGTTGGGGTGTAAACGAGCCGAGTCAAGGTGGGCTCGAGCTTGATAATAATCAAGCCAGCTTGGCTTGGCTCGAAAATGTAAAACGAGCCAATATGTTTAGCTCGAGCTCGACTCGAAAAAACTCGAGCCAGCTTGAGGCTCGACAATCCAACTCGATTTTTTTAAATTAAAAACAAGAAAATATCATCTTTCCTTAATATATTATTATTATTATTACTATTAATATTAATATTAATTAAGGAATATGGAATGTCGGTGGTCGATTACTTGATTTTAGATACAATTACGGTAATAATATGGAAAGACTATTTTCAATTTAAAAAAAAAAATCTCCCGTGATATAAAATTTCAAACATATATATACCATATACTAGTTTTTATCCCGGGAGCGTTCCGGGTTGAAATATCTAATATGACATAATAAAATATATTATTATTATTATTATTATTATTATTATTATTATTTTAAACAAATCTCTGCCATAAGTTATCATATTCAAATATAAAAAAACCAATCTCTGCGCCGGTGTATAAATCTAGTGCCATTACAAATGAATTCGGAAGTTTGTAATCGATCATTCTAAAAATAACTAACATGAAATAAGAAAAAAGGTTAATTATTGAAATATCGAACGCATTAGTCTAAGGGTTATGTGATGCGTTAAAAAATTTATGGGTATATGATCAGGTATATAGTTTGGGAATTTGGGTATGTTGTTTCGGGTAATCGGGTCGGGTATCACCTAATCCCAGACCCGACCCAAACCCATAATTTTTTTAAACTAATGCCAAACCCGATACAATACCTGTCGGGTTACAAAAAATAGTCATTTTTTCTCCGATTTTTATATAGCACTATGGTACTCGTTGGAAAGATAATAAAATGCTCGTTAATTTGGTGTAATTTTTTTCTTTAAAAAATCTCGTATATAAAAGATATTAATGTTTAAAAGTTATGGGAGGAAACATGAGAGAAAAAATAAGTTATGGGAGGAAACATGAGAGAAAAAATAGTAAAGTTTTAATATTTAGATTTAGTAGATTAGGTATTTAATAGATTAGGTCAAATATTATAATAGATTGGTTTAAATCATATTTATTCCTTTTTTTTAATTGGTTTACACTTGCCACATCACATCTTATGAGGCATCTCTCAAAAGAGAGATTGCATAAGAGTATGACATGTAGGATTAATACCTTTGCAATATATATATACTAGATTATACCCCGGGAGCGTCCCGGGTTGAGAAATTTAATATGATACATCAATTTTACATATGAAATAGACTGATGTATAACTCTAATATTAATATCTAACCTAAAACAAATTAACAATGTACAACTCCAATGCTAACACCTAACCTAAAAGAATGTAGAACTTTAATATAACTCTAATATTAACACCTATCCTAAGACTGCCTGTAGTGGAGGCGTTATTTCACAAAAAAAAAAAAAAAAAATAGCGTCCCCCCAACACCGCTACGGGGGGCTCTATTTTATAAAAATCACCTCTGGCGCTATAAAACTAACGCCCGGAAACTATAAAGCCCCACCAATCAGAGGTTGACACCTCATACCCTCTCTTTATTATTATTATTTTATTATTTTTTTAATTTAAAAGATATAATAAAATATTAATAGGGGCTTTATATATAAAGCCCCTACCACTACACCCCTTTTTCAGTTTCTCTCTCCATGCTGACTCAGCTGCCACGTAGACCAATCAGAAAGGGGGGCTTTATATATAAAGCCCCCCACTACGCATGGTCTAAAGACTAAATAAATGTACAACTCTAATATACTAATATTGATACCTAACTTAAAACAACGTATAACTATATTAACCTATTCAGCTCTGGTTGAATTTTTTTTTCATATTTACTGATTTGAACATAATTAGTGACTTGCCTATACATGATTAATGATTTACTTAAACACTTTGTGTTTTTTTCCTGTACAAAACTCCACAAAAAAATTTCTCCGTTTTTTATATAGCACTATGGTACTCGTTGGAAAGATAATAAAACGCTCGTTAATTTGGTGTAATTTTTTTCTTTAAAAAATTTCGTATATTAAAGATATTAACGTTTAAAAAATATGGGAAGAAACATGAGGGTGAAAAATCCAATTTTGTTTTTAAATTATTTTTTTCCTAAAATATCTCAATGCCACATGGGATGACACATGACACACTAAAAAAAAGAATGCCTCTATGAGTGCCATGTCATTAAAATGGCTTTGGTTTATTATATGTATAGATAGATATATAGATTATTAATTAATAATTATGTATATTATTATTATTATTATTATTATTATTATTATTATTATTAAGTATATAAAACATATGTTTATCGAGCCATGTGCCGAGCCACGAGCCAATACCCCTAGCTCGAGCTCGGCTCGGGTCGCCTCGATAACAAAACAAGCTTTTTCGAGTTGAGTTTTTTTTCGAGCATTTTTCAAGCGAGTTTCGAACGAACTGCGAGCGTTTTGTACACCCCTAGTTGTCACTTTTCAAAATCGAGGTTGATTTTTGTTTCAGGCTCGGAGTAATCTATATATAAATCGTTACACGATGTTACAAAGTTACAAAAACATTAAACTCGAATGAAAAAAAGAAGAAGAAGAAACTGGACCACGTACATTAAGAAATATAATCGATGGATGTTAAGGTCTATGTTGAAATGAAGCCTCGATATCATCATTATTTTATTATATAACTTTAATAAACTATTTATCTTTTTAATCAACTAAATAACTATGATTAAGAAAGTATCAATAGACCTTAATATCTTTGATAAAAAATCTCCACATAGTTTTTATTAAAATACTTGATTTCTTTAAAGAATATAAATATAAATCAGTAAGAAATTTAAATATAATTATTCTATTATGAGTTATTGCGTTAGAAGTAAAAAAAAAAAGTTTAGGTGGTCCAAACTACAAAAGAAAAGATGATAAGAGAATTATTCCATGTAAATTATAAGAACATATTGTATGAGAGGCAAGCGGTAACACAACACATGCAAGTGTAAAGTTGGACCGATCCGAAGAATCTCACTTCTCACTCATTCGATATGCATATATAACCATTCAGAGCTGAATGGTTCAAAGTATTTTTAAGAGGCTAGCAAACAGACCCTTAGTTAATTGGGTTTTAGCGTATGCAAACAAATATAAAGTTATAGATTGTATTTTTCTTAGACTACGAGGGTGTTTGGGATTGATTTTTTAAAGCAGCTTCTGCGTTTTGAAAAAACAGAGGTGGAGCTGCTTTTAGATTATTGCGTTTTGGTAGCTTAAAAATTCATTTCAAAACTCAACCCCAAACACTAAAAACTGATTGGTATTTAGGAATCATACACCCCCTATTTAGGATACATACACCGTGGTCACATCACACACCAATAGGACGCTACCACATACCCAGAATGTGATGTCACACCGCCAGAATGTGATGTCACGGGGTGTATGAAACCAAGAACCCAAACTGATTATTTGCGTTTTCAAAACGCAACCACAAACACCCCTACGAGTTTGATAAATAATTAAATACATATCTTTTTCAAGATTATTTATACATATTTTAATTTTATTCATAACCCAACCATCATATTTATTGCTAAAAGAATCTAGTTGAAGAGTTTCGTAATTGTGGAGAATCGGTACAACGTCGATTCGATACTTCTTCGTTTAGAACTTTCTATGTTAGATGACGAGGTAGGCCCAATCCAGATGGATTAGCCCAATACCACATAAAGGTCTCACTACCTTTGGGCCGGCCCATTGGCAGACACAAACTGGGTAGGCCCAGGCAGTCATGTCCCGGTCAATTGATAAGGTTCAACCTTCTCCCCGAGAATTGGGGAAGGAAGGTTCTATTAAGGAGATAATGCTTATCTCCACCAAAAGTCGGAGAGTCAGCTCCGGGAGATAGGCTCAAAGAGTCGGTTACGAGAAGAACGAGGAAGGTTATAAATACAGGTAAAAGGTAGACGAGAAGGTATTCACATATTCACTAACAGAATCTACTTACTTCCTTTCATATACCGATTCTTATTCTCACGCCGGAGGGTGGTCACAGGAAACCCCCCTTTCCTGTGGCGAGTCCTAACGGTGTTTTGTTTTGTTTTGCAGACACCGGGATCCAGGTTGGCAGATCATTCATAGCCGGGACATCGTTCTTGACTACTCTGAGAGGTAATTACTTCTTCATTGGCGCCATCCGTGGGACCCGAAGCAAGGAGTTAGTCACCGGCTTGATAACCCATGGATCCAAGATGGCTTCGAACCAAAACGCCATAGTAAGCACCAATTTGGCGGAGAACAACCAGAATCAATTCCCTACAAGAGAACGGGTTGATGGAACGGTTGCTAATGATTCAGAAGGAGAAGGGGATGAGGTGGCTCCAGGTTTCGCTACGGGAGCGTCAACCTCTCGGCCAAACAGCACCCAGATGCCGACGTCGGTCGGAAATCTTCAAGGCCCTTTCTCTTTTGTGAGAGGGCCGGCCCCATCATACACTTATACTCGGCCGATTGCTAGTACCACTTTCTCAACCGCACGAGTGCCGGCTCCTACACCAACTATGCCATGGTACACTGCCGCACAAAGTTTACCGCTTTTCTCGGCCGCTGTCTCGGCAGCTATGACTTCATCACCACAAGCAACCCTGGTTCAACCAAGCATGCCACCCTATACTCCGGTCACACCCGGAAACCAGTCATTTATGCCTTATTATCCCATGTCTCCATACGGGTATATATGTGCACCGTCAGCTGGGGGTGCATACTCGTACCCTTACCCATATATGTACCCTCCTATGCAGCCACCCCTCCCGGATGGAGCCCTCAAACCGGGATACCTTCAAGCGAAAGGTTGAACGACGTCCGTACACGTCTCACTTACGAGACTACCCCTGGTGTTCCGGGAGCATCAGCAGGTCCTCCTCAGGGGCGGCAGCAAAACCCGGCTGTGGTACAGGAGAACGAAGAGCAAGACGATGATGAAGACCTCACCCGACCATATCGTCCTCCAACAATGGCAACTTATTCCAAGTTCTCGGAGAGGATAGCTAATGCTCCATTACCTCCAAATTTGAAGCTCCCGTCAACAGTGGGTAAGTATGACGGAACCGGGGACCCGGATGATCACTTGAGCATTTTCGAGTCCGTAGGAACATCTAAAGATTGGCCGATGCAGGCCTGGTGCCACATGTTTGTCCAGACCCTCGTAGGGGCAGCACGGGTCTGGTGGGATAGTTTACCGTCCAGGTCAATTTCTAATTGGAGGGAAATTCATAAAGGATTCACGCAACAGTTCAGCCAGCAACGTAGACATACAAAGTACAGAGAGGAAGTAATGCACATCCGCCAGAGAGATAACGAGCCAATGGGGAATTTCATAATCCGTTTCAACAAGGAGCGGCTACAAATTCCAGGCCTTACTGAAGAGCTGGCGTGCACCGCATTCACCATGGGGGTGAATGACGACGGACTGTTGAGGAAGCTCCACGGTCCTCACGGATACCCGCAAACTATGGACGAAATGATGACCATAGCTAAGGCATATGTCAAGCAGGAAAAGTCGATCGCCGTGAATCATGCGGTACGGAAGAAGCAGGAAACTATCAAGACAGGTGACAGCCAAGATTCTCGAGGCTCCAGGAACAGGGGACGGTCCGGCCAACCCTATTCAAGGGACGACCGTCGGGATGAACGCCGGGATGACCGCCGGGATGACCGACGGGATCATACACGAAGACCGGAGAAGTCTCGGGACTCTTACTCCAGCAGAGGTGAAACAGCCTCCAAACCCAAGCTAGATTATCCAGAGCTTATCAAGACACCGTCCCAGATATTAGAAACTGAAAACCTGAGGCTGAACACTCCTCGGCCGGTCAAAGACTCACCGTCAAAAGATAAGTCCAAGTTCTGTGATTATCATAAGGGAAACGGTCACGATACGAATGATTGTTTTCAGCTCAAGAGACAGATAGAATACTTTGTCAGGACGGGAAAACTAGCACATCTGGTCAAGGATATGAAGCCGGGCCCCTCAGCTTGGGAAGACAAAGCAGCCGGAAAGAAGCCCAGAGAGATTAATGCCATACGGCCAGAAGCAAACAGTGGCACTAAGAGGCGGTTTGAGACAATCGAACCGTGGATGGAGGCAACAATGACAGTGCCACCTTATTACAAGGCCTTGAGGATGGAAGTGTTAGTAATATCAGCCGCTGTGGGTGACTACAGTATGAAGAGAATCATGGTAGACACGGGTAGTTCGGAGGACATCATCTATGAGCCATGCTTTAGACGAATGACGAATGAAGATCAGAAGATGTTGGCACCGGCACATGGTCCGGTAAAGGGGTTTACAGGGGAAAGTGTGGAGCCATTAGGACAATTGACATTTCCGGTGACCCTAGGCGATGGTTACAAAGAGCGTACCGTTCTAATCACCTTCTTAGTGATCCCAGCTACCTCCCAGTACAACATGATTATCGGCAGGTACACTTTGGGTCGGATTGATGCTTTGGTATCCACTGCCAGAGGATTTATTATGTTCCCCACTCCACACGGTGTTGCCATCGTTTCAGGGGAGAAAGTGTGTGCTGTGTCTGACAACAAGGCTTGCCGTCAGGCTCCGGCAGGAATTCGGGGGCCGGAGAGGTGGGTCCTGAGTACAAAACATCCGGATCAGACGGTCATAATCGGAAGCTCCCTTGCACCAACAACTCAGGAGAAGCTAAAGCGGCTGCTAAAACAGAACATGGACGTTTTCGCTTTCTCGCCCTCTGATATGACTGGGATTTCTCGGTCAAAGGCAGAGCATAAACTTTCTACTTATCCAAATGTAAGGCCGGTCATGCAAAATAAAAGGAGTATGGCTCCGGGCCGGAGAGCAGCTGTAGTGCAAGAAGTGAAGAAGCTCGAAGAGGCTGGAATCTTGAAAAAGACCAAGTACCACACGTGGGTCGCCAATCCGGTCATGGTCCGGAAGCATGATGGGACTTGGAGAATGTGTGTGGACTATAAGGATTTGAACAAAGCATGCCCTAAAGATGCTTATCCGCTCCCAGAAATAGATCTCAAAGTCGATTCCCTGGCTCCATTCCAATTCAAATGCTTTTTGGATGCGTACAAGGGATACCACCAGATTCAGATGGCAAAAGAGGATGAGGACAAGACGGCTTTCCATACGGACGCCGGCATATACTGTTACACCAAAATGCCGTTCGGCCTGAAGAATGCCGGAGCGACATATCAAAGATTGATGGATCAGGCATTTGAACACCAGATTGGCAGAAATCTAGAGGTATATGTGGATGATCTGGTAATAAAAAGTAGAGCGGAGGATATGATGCTGAAAGACATAGAAGAAACGTTCGATACTCTCAGAAAATACAACATCAAGCTGAACCCAGGAAAATGCTCCTTCGGGGTTGAAGAAGGAAAGTTCCTGGGAGTGATAGTGTCGAAGGATGGATTCAAGGTCAACCCAGAAAAGGTGGCAGCCATCCGGAATATGCCTGCTCCCAAAACGCTAAAAGATGCTCAAACACTTAACGGGAGGTTGGCTGCCATCAGCAGATTCCTTGCCAGGCACGCCGAACGTTCATTACCGTTCATCTCCACGCTCAAAGATTGCCTAAACAAGAATAAGTTCAGATGGACTGAAGAAGCAGACAAGGCATTTGAACAGATGAAGACATTTGTTGGTAATTTACCCATGCTTACGGCACCGTGTCCGGGACAAGTGTTAAGAATGTACTTGGCAGCCGGACACCAAGCCATTAGTTCCGTTCTTCTGGTCGAGAGAAACAAATGCCAGACCCCGATTTATTATATCAGCCGGACTTTGGCTGACGCAGAAGCTAGGTATCCTACATTGGAAAATTGGTGCTAGCATTGGTTCACACGACCCGGAGGCTGCGCCGATATGTCCAGGCACATGAAGTGGAAGTCTTGACAAATTTCCAACTGGGGCCGATCTTGAACAGGCCAGAAGTGTCCGGGAGACTCGCCAAATGGGCAATTGAACTAGGGGCACTGGATATAACCTTCAAAAAGAGAACGACGGTGAAGGGACAAGTTCTGGCCGATTTTATGACTGAGATCCCGGAAGGTGAAGAGATTCAGGAATCCACTCCAAGAGTTGAAGATATATTGGAAGAGGGATCCACCCCATGGCAGCTATATACTGACGGCTCCTCAAACAGCAAGGGGGCCGGGGCGGGATTGCTATTGGTCAGCCCGGAGGGTGCTAGATTCCTCTAAGCCCTGCGGTTTGATTTAGAATGTTCCAATAACCAATCCGAGTACGAAGCGTTGCTAGCAGGATTACGAATGGCCTTGGCTATGGGGGCCACCCAGGTAGACGCCCACGTGGACTCATTACTGGTCAACAATCAGGTCAACGAGTCATATGAGGCAAAGGATGAATCCATGGCTAAGTACCTTGAGAAGACAAAAGAGCTCATGACAAGATTCAAAAAGGTCACATTACATCATGTGAGAAGGCACAAGAATGATATAGCAGATGCACTCAGCAAGCTGGCGTCATCAGGCACAGATAAAGATGTCCGTATTGAAACCTTGAAACACCCGTCCACACGAGACCTTGAAGTTCATCTTGTCCACACAGTTGAAGTCTCCTGGATGACACCCATTCAAAGATATCTCACAGACGAAAGCTTGCCGGAAGACAGAGCCGAGGCAATGAAGGTCCGGACCAAGTCCCTACAGTATGAAATCCAAGCCGGAGTTCTGTATAGAAAATCCTACCTGGGACCAGCGCTGAGATGTGTGTCCCCTTCGGAGGCACAATACTTGATAAAGGACATCCATGTAGGCATGTGTGGCATACACGCGGGACCCCGGGCTGTGGTGGCGAAAATAACCAATGCAGGATATTACTGGCCTGGGATGCACAACATGGCTGTGGAAGAACTCAAGAAGTGTGTCAGTTGCCAGAAATATGCTCCGGTAACGTGTCATCCTAAAAACAACCTGATCCCGGTAACAGCAGCATGGCCTTTCCAGAAGTGGGGCATTGACCTAGTTGGGCCATTCCCCTTAGCTCCGGGGAAGCTCAAATACCTGGTAGTGGCCATTGACTACTTCACAAAGTGGATAGAAGCAAAGCCGTTGGCTAAGATAGAGGCCTGCAACATCAAGAAGTTCCTGTGGGAACATGTGATTTGCCGTTTTGGGGTTCCCCTGTACCTGGTCAGTGACAATGGGACGCAGTTCGTTGATAAGCAGATACAGGAATGGTGCAAGAGCATGAACATACAGCAGATATTCACGTCTGTGGCCCACCCCCAGGGCAACGGCCAGGTTGAAAGGGCCAATAGAAGCATACTAGATGGAATCAAGAGAAGGCTGGATCAAGAAGGAAAGTCATGGGTTGACCAACTTCCACACGTCCTTTGGGCACACCAGACAATGCCTAAGACCAGTAATGGGGAAACCCCCTTTTGCCTGACGTATGGATCCGAGGCAATGATCCCGGTTGAAATGGTGCTCCCATCTAACCGCCATGCAGAGCAGGAAGCTAAAAATGATCAGCTGCTAAGGCACAACCTCGAGTTGTTGGAGGCTCGGCGGGATGAAGCTCACATTAAAGAAGCCCGGTACAAAAAACTGTTGGAAAAATACTACAACAAAAGGGTAAGAAGCTGCTCGTTCAAAAAGGGCGACTTGGTCATGAGGGATAACGAAGCCAGCAGACAACAACCCCAGGGAAAACTAAGCCCAAACTGGGAAGGACCCTATGAGATTGCTGAAGACCTGGGAAAGGGGGCATACCGTTTGAAGCAACTGGACGACACTCCGGTTCCCAGAAGTTGGAACGCCGCCCAGCTCAGGAAATGTTACATGTAATAATGGACACTGAAACGTCCTAGCCTATGCGCTAATGTAAGCTAACCCGGACGGTAACCATGACACCCCGGGTCAGCAAATTCTTTTATTTCTAAGTTACAGTTCATAATAAGACGCCGGTAATGGCATTAGTAATATTTTGACATTGCATTATAAACAACCGCTTTTACAAGCGAACTTACAAAAAAGGTAGTGGCAGGACAAAAATCCAAAGCCATCAAATACAACTTCCTACCACCTATACATAGCGCTATATCACTAAGCCATACTAGGCTATTAACACTAATTAATGTAACCCTCCAACATGGCAAACACCTCTGCAGGGGTGTGTAGCAGTTCACCTTCAGGGTTGCAATCAGGAGGGAGCACCCAAAACTCCTCATACAACTTCCTCTCTTCCGATTGAGAATCATACACCCACATCTCCGAGTCTTTACTGACCGTTCCGGGCCCAACAGGAACGGCCTCAGGAGATATGGGCATTTCATCTTCGGTAGAAGTAACCCATGGAGATGAGGACCGCCAAAAACCACGCTTGTAAACTAATCCATAACGATTAGAAGAAGCAGTGGGTACCGAGTCATCCATGACTGTTGCAGTCCGAGCTGGTATCAGGGAGGGAACTATGTCTTCTTTTCCCCATGCTCCGCAGCATCAGATGAACATGAAGGGACGCCTTTGTGTCGACGGTGATAAACCAAACGACATTGCCTGGGGGGACGAACATCGCCTGACTTTTGGAAGGATGAATCCATCTGGGGCATAGCTTCATCAAGTTGTCGGGACAGGCGTTGCATTTCCCTTAGCCCTTCGAGAGCATCAAGTTCTCTCAAATAATGCTTTAAGGAAACGAACTTACGCGGCATGGTAAGATGAACAAAATGTGTACGGTTACATGATAGGGAATCCCACTTATAAAGGGGGTGAAAATGACGGTTTAGTTACCATTGGAAGTTCAAACAATCGATAATTATGACACTGACAGAAGCCGCCTGACACGTGGATGTGACGGTTAAGTTGCAGTGCTGACGTCAGCAGAATCATGGCAAATATTAAATGCGAAAAGACGTTTCTTTGTAGCATGCTAAACAAGCCTGGGCATAACTTATTATAATCATAAGTTCATTACATGTCACATTAAAAACAAGGAAGGTTACAAGCTAAATCCATACAAGTCATTGAGATAACAAAAATAAACAATCATTCGCTATCAGAGGAACTTGAAGAGGAGCTGGCAAGCACAGGTTCGAGAAGGGCCCGGACGTTCGACATACCCTCGTCACCAGCCTGGGCCTGTAGCTGTGCAAGTTCGTTGAGGGAATCACTGCTCAATGCTTCCAGGGCCTTGGATGTCCGCTGTTCAACCTCTTTTTCATGATCGGTAGCTTCCGGAAGTTGGCATCCTAGGATCCCATGACGGTGACCATGTCTCAGGCCATCCTGATATCCGGATTCCACAGCAGCCCGGTAAAAGTCATTGAGTCTCTGTTGGTACTGAGTACCTCCCCGTATATGGCTCCATGAAGCCTGAAAACCCTTCGATATTAACCAGTCCCGGTCTGCCTCTAGGACATTCACCCGGGCTTGAGTAGTTGCCAGCTGCTTAGAAAGGTTTACGGCATTGTTGTTAGCAGCCTCCGCGTCCGATTTGGAGGCATTCAACTGCTTTAGCATAGAGTCTCTCTCCTCTTCAGCTCTCCGGGCACGAGACTCATAACCTTCAATTTCAGCGGCTAACCGCTGATACCTCTCCTGATCACCCTTGGCTTTAGAGGCATTCTCTTTCTCCACTTGTAATTCTTTTTCAAGGAGCCTCACCCGGTCCTCTAAGTTCAGCACCAACCGGGCTTGCTGATCCCGGGAACGTAAAATTTTAAGCTTCTCATCATTGTGAGTATTTATTAGACGAGTCTTGTCCCGTTCGTATGTATCTCGGACGGATGACATCTCAGCAAGCTCCTTCCGACAATCACCTAAAGACTGCATCAATGCCTCGGCCTCTACAGACAGTTTGCTATGGGACACGTGCATATCAAACAAATCACCCACATCCGAACGCCAACGACGCAGCACTTCATACAGAGAAGAAAGAGAGCTCACACTGGACCCAAGTGCATTCTCGGCAAGCTGGGCGTTGTCCAGCCCTTGGAGATAATACCGTTCAGCCGGCGGAAAGGCATGATCAGCCCAATGCCTAACAGCGTCTGGTCCAATCAGCCGGGAGGACTGAGCAATTTTCCATTTTGGGGCATACTTAGTGTCCGGCAAAGACGGGTTCCAATTGACACCCGGGACATACACATGAGAAAGCATCCCCTCAGACTCCACGGGCTCCGCACTGAAAGTCGTTTTCCCAGACCTAACGCCGCCAGGAAACGCAACAGGATGATGTTGCACATCATGTAGTAACTCAGTGAAGCTAACATGTGGCATATCCCTAATGGCAACACCACTAGAACTCCCGAGATAAAACCCGGGCTTCGCAGAAGAGGGCATGGAAGTACTGACCGGAGCAGACACATTGCTTAAGGAAGCAACGACTGATGCTGAAGTAGTTACAGTCGCCGGAGAGAATGTAACACCAACTGATATGGTATTCATGGGCTCTTCCACAACTTCCAGACGTGGAGCCAACGGGGTAGTGGTTGCAGCAGCAGTTGAACAAATAGCAGATACCGGAAGGGCAGCAGATGACGTCACGACAGGGCTGTCCACACCCTGCTCTGGCCCAGGAGTGATAAGGGGGTCTTGAACCACGCCCTGTTGGGAAGAATTACCTTCACCCAGAAGGCAAGTACCTAGAAACAAGATAACGGCAGCCATAAGTACAGAGGAAACCAAGCATAAGATATGACAAAGGACCCTTACCGAGTCTTTCCTCCTTGCTGGCTAGCAATTCACGACGTTTGGCAAGAAACGCTGATACATCGGGAGAACCGGTCTTCCTTTTCCGGGATTTCTTTTTCTTCTCACCAGCAGTACTAGCGGGGGCGGCAACATTGAGGGGATCCGGGTTTAGAGGTGGTGAAGCCGGTGCCTCAGTGCTTGCCAGAACAGAGGAACCCGGCTGATCAGGAAGATTTTGCACCGGTGCCTCTGTGCTTACCGGAACAGTGGTGCCCGATTGATCAGGAAGATCTTGAACCAGTGGAACAGGGACCACAAAATTCTTCGCCGTCTGGCTGAGAACGTCGGCCTCATCTTCACCCAATAGACGGTCATACTCCTCGATATGGGGAACGGCCTTCGGATCTATGGCATCAAAGTAGTGCCACTCATCTGGGTACAAAAATAAATGTTTCAGTTACACATACTTCGCAGAATTAAAGCTGTGCAAGAAGATATACCTTGATCTTGTCGACGATACTCCGGGTATACGGTATCATCAACCCAAATGCGGCTCATACCAACGGCCACAAGGGCTCGCTCAGGTATGTGGGTGCACGGCGTGGGATGGTTTACTAACGCCAGATATAGAGGCAGCTTTTCAAACATGGCAGGAGCAGGGCACTCATCAGCAAATCTTGTCTTGCCCTCAAGAGTCTGCACCGGAGCACTGACCGGTAACACACACTCATCTATGAAAAAGAATTTCCGTTTCCAGTTCTTATCTTGTACGTTGGGAGGAAAATTCTCAATACAAGAGGGAGCTCCCGGACGACGATCAAAAGTGAAATATTCCCCCTTATACACAAGCACGTATAATACTCAGAAGACCTCGAGCTGGGGGGACATACCCAGTCCCCGGGCACAAAATTCAAAGTGTCTCACTTTGATTAATCCTAATGGATGCAGCTGAGAAATGTTTACTTTGTAATAAGACAACAATTCGACTATGAATTGGGTAACCGGCAGTCGGAAATGACAAAACTTGAAAACTCCGCATACAATGTGATCTTCCCAGGCTTTAGAGGAAAAGCAGCATCGGTAGGTCCTGGACAAACAGGATTCCATTCCGGCAATATACGCCACTCCGTAAGAAAAGATTGTAGTGCCGTTACCGACCAACTCGTATGAATCTGGGCAACACTCATGGTGGTTCGTGATGTGCTGGTTTTGGGAGCCATGTCAATGGAGAATTCGTTGAATGGGATAAAATGTCATCATCCCCATGGCCACTAGCTAATTTATAGGCGGAAGTGTCACACGTTTTTTAAATTTTGAAAACAAACCGCCAACACGTCAAAAACCCTTGAGTTGCTCAGACTGTTAAAACGGCTGAAATGACAACTCAGGATGACGTCACATCACGTGCTTTACCCATGCGGCACTACCCTCGATAGAGATTTTATTTTGGCATTAACAGCCTAGTAATAACTTTTTCATTTTCAAAAAGCCTAGTAATAACCAAGTCTGCTTATCACTAGACTTGGGGGGACATGACGAGGTAGGCCCAATCCAGATGGATTAGCCCAATACCACATAAAGGCCTCACTACCTTTGGGCCGGCCCATTGGCAGACACAAACTGGGTAGGCCCAGGCAGTCATGTCCCGGTCAATTGATAAGGTTCAACCTCCTCCCCGAGAATTGGGGAAGAAAGGTTCTATTAAGGAGATAATGCTTATCTCCACCAAAAGTCGGAGAGTCAGCTCCGGGAGATAGGCTCAAAGAGTCGGTTACGAGAAGAACGAGGAAGGTTATAAATACAGGTAAAAGGTAGACGAGAAGGTATTCACATATTCACTAACAGAATCTACTTACTTCCTTTCATATAACGATTCTTATTCTCACGCCGGAGGGTGGTCACAGGAAACCCCCCTTTCCTGTGGCGAGTCCTAACGGTGTTTTGTTTTGCAGACACCGGGATCCAGGTTGGCAGATCATTCATAGCCGAGACATCGTTCTTGACTACTCTGAGAGGTAATTACTTCTTCATTAGACATGCATTCTGCGTTATGGGTCTGTTACTTGTTTGCAGTCTTAGCCATTGATTATGATTTTCACATTATCCTTTGTCAGTCACATACTAGTTGTCAAGTAGTGCCACATCTATTGGCAGGTTTTGATGACGAGAGTACTCAGAGCATATGAAACTCTTGGTGTTAGGTGTGTCGACTTTAATCTTATCGCTCTATCCTCTAGGCACGTTTGTTAAGGGCAGGAAGTTTCATACATGTTGACCCATAGCTAAATGCTCTGAACATATCGATTTAGAAGTTACACTTTTTGGGTTTCTATCTTAATGTTTAGAACATCCTAAGACGATAATATCATCTAGGATAAATTACAAATTTCGTCCTTTAAGAATAGGGCATTTTTCATTGGATCTCCTTTCGCGTTTCAATTGCTGTGTTTAGTCCTTAACGACCTAAAATCATTACATGACTTGTCCTAAGGGCCTAACCTGGTTAGTTTTTAACGACAAATCAGATCATGTGCCCCTCACGTGAGGGTATCTTCGTCATTTCATCTGGCCCTATCATTTCCCTCCTATATTATAACGTCTCCACCAAATCAATCAGATTATCATCTAGGGTTCTTCAAGAAACCCAAATTAGGGCAACCACGTTCATCGATCATGGAGTCGATTTACTGCCATTGTGGAAAACCAGCAATCATACGTACATCTTGGACAAGTAAAAACCCAGGTCGAAAGTTTTATGCTTGTCCTGATCAGGTAGGTTAACACTCATTTTTGATTTTCATTACATAATGTTGCATCTGATGGATTTATTTCTGTCAAATTAGGTATCACGATGTGGATTTATTGGATGGTGTGATGAATTGAAGTGCCAAAGGTGTCAACAGATTATCCCAGGTCTGTTAAAAGCCAAGAACAACCTTGAAGTTTATAATGGCCACCTTATTGCTGCAAACCATCAGCTTGAAGAAAAAGTTCAAGACTTGAAAGCTGAACGAAGCAAATGGAAAAGGATGTTGATATTTAGCTGGTTATGTTTGTTGGTGTATAAAATCTTGTATTCTTAGTTGAAATGTTAGGTCTTTGTAAGAAATGCTTAATGGCTAATGATAATGAAAGTGCTTATAATGCACATTGTTAATAGACTGTGTTGAGCCATTTGACAGACTGTTTTGACCCATTTGAATGTGCAGACTGTTTTGACCCATTTGACAAAAGTGTAATACAATGCAACATAATAAACTTCTGGACATACCATTAACCAAAATTGCAACATTTTTTGCTGCATTAAGTACATACATAAACATCAAGTTCAACATAGCCTAATCATTACTACTTGTTCAACAAACACAAACATAAACATAAGTTAATAGTGTTCCCAAAAGCACCAAAATACATGTTCAACAAACATAACAAACACAAACACCCTAACCCTTGCTACCCTGATCCTTGCTAGTGGTACCCTTCTTGCTGATCTTCTTTCTTCCCTTCTTTCCAGACTTGGCCTGAGTACCTGCAACCTTTTCACTCTGTCCCTTGCAGGTCCTTTGATTGTGTCCAGTATTCCCACACTTGCCACATTTTCCTTTAGTGTTTTTCCTAGACAGTGTGCCACCTGATACCAGATCATCCCTTTCAAACTCTGATCTCTTCCTAACCTTCTTGGGTCTTCCAACTTGTGTGTGATGATTTGGTGGTGTTAAAGTTGTAGGAACTTGAGACTTAGTCCATAAAGCTCTGCCATTGATTGGGTTAATCTTAAAGGAATACACCTGTCTCCACCTATCCATTGTATACACTGGATTAACCCAACTCTCCAATGCCCTAACTCTACCTCCATTAGTAGCTTTGAACCAAATTGCAGCCACTGCATGTCTGCAGGGCATTCCTGTCCATTAAAGTAACAAAATTTAGCATTAATGAATGAAAGTGACAACATTTGAATTGAACAAGATATACATACCTGTTATTTCCCAACCTCTGCAAGCACAAGTCTTTTCAGCCAAATCCACAACACGTGTGTGACCAGGCTTACCACTGACTCCATATTTATCCCCCCCATTCCACTGCACATGATAGAAGGTTGCATCTCTTTTGATTGTCTCAAACATTTGTGTGGCCTTAGGTGTCAGCAGACCTTCACTGATCTCTATATCTTGCAACACTGAAACAATCCTCCTCATGCAATACTCCCTAATGTACTCAAGTGCATTAATGATGGGCTTGTCTCTTCCTTCAACTATCTTTCCATTGAATGTTTCACACATGTTGTTTAGTAGCATATCAGTCAACCCCCTACCTGTATTATGTTGGTATATCAAAATTTTGAAATCTAAATCTAAACAGCATTAGCTATACAACTATAAAGAACATACCTGAAAAGTGAGACCTGGTCCATTATACCCAAGGTTCATTATGCAATGCATAATAGGGGAACTGGGTAATGAGGTGCTTGTGGGAAAAATTTCAACTTTAAATCCTTTAACATCACAAGCATACTCAAGGCATAACAAACCGGCTGCCTGGCCAGAAGATGATCAGGGAGAACAACAACAAGTCCCCCTGAAGCCCACATCTTCCAAACTCACACCACCAAAAGCCAAAAAGCCCAAGCCAACAAAGACAACAACCCACCAACCCAAAAGAAAAGCTGTTCAGGAGGTTGAGATGCCTGAACAAGCTCATGAGCATTCTGCTCTTCAAATTGGTGAGACTGAAACACCCTCTCAGTCTCATCCATCTCAAACCCCACCAAGAGCACCTATAACCATTTTATTCAAAAGAAAAAGACTTAGAAAAACTATTGAAACACACTCTTCTTTTGAAACTGCTGAACAACAACTTTCACCTATTGCCCAAACTACTGAACCAACCCCACAAATTTCTGAACAAGAGGCAATAGAAATTGCCAAACTTCTCTCTGGGCTAAAAGAGAAGGTCCCATCTGATTATGTCAGTCCCCTATAACCACAACAAACAGGGACATAACTACTACATCAGACATGGATGTGGACATCTCTAGCCCTATCCCAAGAGATGAGGGTGGACCAGAGTCTTTAAGCCCAATTTTAGAGACTCTTGGGGCATCTGAGGCTGCTACTACTCAGTTACCACCCAGTGGTGGATCTGAGGATAGAAGTAACATAGCTAAGACCTCAGATGTGGCAACTACTGATGAAGGCTTAATGCCTGAAGTAGGAAATCCTCAGTACCAAGAACAAGAGGTTCATGAGAGAACTGAGTTGGGCTCAGCTCATGATTTAACTGAGACAGTCCTCATTGAGGGCAACATCAGGGATTCAGATGATTCCATTAATTTGGATGATGTTTCACACACACAAACTACTGAATTGACGGCACTTTCTGAAGGTCCTGTTTCAGGGGTATCCAGGCTCAAGAAGCCAGTCACCCCTGCACAGGTTAAAGCCCACTCAATCCCTAAAACCCCTAGAGTGGCATCCTCTGTACAACATGAGGATCTCCCAAAAACACCCCCTTCACAACAAATGCCTACCCAATTCCCTGGGCAAACAAGCATAGACCTGAACCAGCTATGCAGCCCAGAGGGTCCCCTGTACCACATGATGAACACTCTCATCAGAAATCACTTCCAAACATACACAGCTGACTTGGAGCTGTCCATCAAGAATCAATTTGGAGTGATCAAGACGAAGATGAATGATCTATCCAACAAGATAGACTTCAACAGCAAACAGATTGCTCATCTTCAAGGGCAATTCTCCCAACCCTCAACCTCAAAACTTAAGATTGATGAATCCAATAAGGGGGAGAAAATCAGGGAACCTAAGGAGTCATTCCAAGCCAGGATAAGGGCAAGAGTGGCCATCCTTGAAAGAGATCAAAAAGATCAGGCCAGAAAAGAAAAACTGGCCAAACAGTTTGGTGTCTCAATAGAAGAAATTGAAGCAGCAGAGAAAGAAGATGAGACCCAAACATCTGAAGAATCCCTAAGGCACAATGAAGAAACTTCTGATGACAAAACTTCTGATGAAGAATCAGAAAGTACTGAAGACAATCCTTCAGTAGTTGACAAACCATCAGCAGTTGTCAACACATCAGAGGTTAACACTTCCAAACCTCAAACAACTGAACCTTCCAGAACCACTGCTCCCATTCAACCAACATCTGATCCCATCAGGCCTACATCCATTACAACAATGACTGTACTAAACCCTTCTCCTATCTCTCAATCAGCTGAATTATTAGAGAAGAGCTTAGTTGCAGCCAACAAGAAGGCCAGAGAAGATCAGATCTGGAAAACTCTGGAAGAAAGGGATGATCTAGATTTAAGCCATGAAGAAAAACTTCAGGCTTATGAAGCTGAACTACAAAGGCAGGCTAGCCTTGATGAGATTGTTGAACAAGATAAAAGACAACAACTGGTGTCTTACATTACCAAGAACAGCAAGACTAAAGCCTATACACTCAAAGGACTCTCCATGCAAGAGCTGACAAGAAGAGCACAACTGCTTGCAGACAAAATGGCCACAAGCAAAGAAGGAAAGGCC
The DNA here is from genome assembly GCA_030844895.1 of Ambrosia x helenae. Lineage (NCBI taxonomy): Eukaryota > Viridiplantae > Streptophyta > Magnoliopsida > Asterales > Asteraceae > Ambrosia > Ambrosia x helenae. The sequence continues at coordinate 131,413,481 of CM061228.1, read as the reverse complement.
AAGAGAGCCCAAATAATAGAAGAGTTAGTAGCAGAAGGCTATGGTTCAAAAGCCTCAGTATCCAGATGGAAAGAAGAAAGACTAATGGATACTTACAGAAAATACTTGGCTGCCAAGGCTGCAAATCCAGAGAAGTTTCAAACTGCTGATCCTTCAAGATCAGTAGTTAGAACTTCTGGTGTATCAAGAAGAACTGCTACTCAGAAGAAGAAGGCAGAGGACAATGTCAAAACTGACTTCAAAATGGTACTACTTGAAGGAAGTTCAATAGTCCATTCAGATTTTGACATTGAGGAGAAACCTCTGTTAACTCAATTCAGGGATCCTTCCACTTTTGCCTACCAAATACAAAAGACCATCAAAGAAAAACTGCATACCAGAGTAGTGACTGAACACCATCTCCCAACTGTTCAGATGCCTGATATGCAACAACAACAAGGAAGAGAATCCCACCTGAGGCTATCTGAAACTGAAAACATCCAGCACTCAGGATCATCAACCCAAGGGACAAGTCTGGTTTCCTATTCTTCTGACTTTAACAAGTCAAAGATACCTATCATCAGATGGTCACTTACTGATAACAACTCAGTATTGTTGACAAGAAGAGACCTCTCAAGCAGGGCTTACAAGAAGATCAGTGATCTGAAGAAATTGTCAACACAAGACCTGCTCACAATTCAACATCTAGAACCTCAGAGACGATCTCTATCTGATGGTCAGTTAAACCAGCTCAAGAACACCATGTACAAAGAGATATGGAAGATTGTTCAAGACAGAAGAAAAACATAAGGAATTAGTAAGGTTTTGGCTTCATCAATCCAGGGGGAGATTGTTAGGACAAAGAGGATTGGTGAAACCACTTTTGGAAACCTTAGTCTAATTCACTTCTGTCATTTTGGCTAAGTATAGAAGTACTGAAGAGAAGACAAGAAACTGCTGAAGAGAAGATATGAGAAGTGCTGAAGAAGAAACGTCATCAGAAGTTCTGAAGTCCAAACCAGACAAGTTCACTTCAGAAGTACTGAAGACAAACTACTCATCAGTAGTTTGTCATTCATCAGCACTTTGCATCAGATATTTTCCACCGCCTTTTGCATCAGTAGTTTATTGTTTATTATTACTTTTAGCTGTATTTGTTTGATTCAATGTTGCAACTTGTGCAACTTGTTTCTGTTGTTTTTGTACTTGCTTTTTAGGCAAGATACATGTATGTAAACGTCTATAAATAGGAGGCTTCAACCTCCTGTTTTAGACATTGATTTTAATAGAAAAAATCCTTCAAACACTATCACTGTTCTATTCCATTTCTGTATTTATTGTGAATCTATCTAAGTATCTAATTCTCATTTACTGCTTAGATTCATAATAAATACTTGTCATTTATTAGTTTCAAACATCAAGGGGGAGTAATAACTCTTCCTTAGTATAAAAAGTGTTGCTTTAACTTATACATTCCGCTGTGCTTATTATCTGATATACAAGGGCTTGCTAAACACTTAAGTGTCAAGATAGCAAGTTCTTACTTAGCAAAAAGAGCAAACTGATCCAACACAGGTAAATCATTAATCATGTATAGACAAGTCACTAATTATGTTTAAATCAGTAAATATGAATTTTTTTTTTCAACCGGGGCCGAATAGGTTAATAGAGTTATACGTTGTTTTAAGTTAGGTATCAATATTAGTATGTTAGAGTTGTACATTTGTTTAGTCTTTAGGATAGGTGTTAATATTATAGTTACATTAAAGTTCTACATTCTTTTAGGTTAGCTGTTAGCATTGGAGCTGTTCATTGTTAATTTGTTTTAGGTTAGATATTAATATTAGAGTTATACATCGGTCTATTTCATATGTAAAATTGATGTATCATATTAAATTTTTCAACCCGGGACGCTCCCAGGGTATAATCTAGTTGAATATAAAAACATAGACTTTTTGTGTTCTTGGGGTAGAATGAAATTGGATTGATCCGTCATATTTCTCAATGTATATGTTCCAGTATTATTATTATTATTATTACTTTTTTTTCTAAACTTTTTATTTAATTTACTAAACATAACAGAAATTTATATAATTCCACTTAAATTAGGAAAAATATCTCTTAACGTTGGATACCATGTGATCCACCTAGGGGTGCAAACGAGCCGAGCAGCTCGCGAGCTACTCGAGCTCGGCTTGGCAAAAAGCTCGAAACGAGCCGAGCTTTATCGAGCTCGAGCCGAGCTTGAGCCTAAACCAAGGCTCGTTTATTTATCGAGCTCGAGCCTGGCATGTGAAGCTCGTTAGGCTCGTCGAGCCTTATCGAGCCTAGTGTAATATTAGTTTTTTTTAATATTTAATAATATTTACCACTCATTTAAAGTTGTTAAGTAAACGAGCCCGAGCTCGAGCTTCACTTATCGAGCTCACGAACCTATATGAACTATTATTTATACTATTTTTATTTAACATATTAACCAATAAATACTAAACGAGCCGAGCCCGAGCCGAGCTCGAGCTTCAAAAATTACAAACGAGCCGAGCTCGAGCTCTTATAACTTAATCGAGCTCGAGTTTGAGCCTGATCGATCTCGGGCTCGGCTCGGCTCGTTTGCACCCCTAGTCATCCACCTAAGTCATTATGCCTAAAGGGTTGTTTGGTTGATTAAGTGCTGAATCATTAAGAGGTCTGAATGGTTAAGAGGCTCTGAATGATTAAGTGCTGAATGATTCAACTATACACCAAGTCTAAATGGTTCAGCTCTTAATCATTCCATTCAGAGTTTTTTTTTAGGTTGAAACAAACAGTCTGAATGTTGAACCATTCAGAGCTGAATGGTTAAGAGCCTTATTAAGAGGCAACCAAACAGGCCCTAAGTAATCAAGTAAATTACATGTATAAGACCGGGATAATATTACCAAATCCCACCCAAATCCTCACATGCTATTCAATTAAGAGGTTTGGTAGCCTTCTAATGGAATCTGAATCAACAAGCAATAAGTTTGTTTGGTTCACTGACTGGATACCTCTAAATCAGTTAGTAAGCCTTTTACTCATTAAGTTTCAAAATGATGTTGTATAAATATTTACTCTTTATCCATTCACTTGTGCTCTAACCCTGGTCGACCGACACTCACGCACAGTGGCGGATCTAGACCAAGATTTCAGGGGTAACGTTACATAGTTTTCACGGGTAACCTAATACAAAACACGTAAAAAAATTAAAGATACACTAAAAATACACTACGCCAAAAAAGTTGAGGGGTAACGGACGTTACCCCTATTTATATGCTAGATCCGCCCCATCACGCACCACCTTCTCAAGCTACCACCACAAACTAGCTAGAACTATACCCCCTTACTTGTTTAGAGTCTATTATCCAATCAAACCTTTCAATAGTTCAGCACTTAAACAACCACTAAAACCTTATATACGTAATTAATAATTACAAAGATATATGATTCATCATTTTCCTCTTCAAAATTTGTATGAATTATCATTTTTCCTCTTCAAAATTAATAATCATAGAAATGATGGTGGAATCTCGTGAATGTTTCTTTTTCACAAATTATCGTCCCCCATAATGTATTTAGGGAAATTGGGAAAACATAATTAATTTATTAAAAAATATTTTTCTAAAGAAAAGAGTTATGGCGGACAAGGAAAGATGCCTTTATTAGTTTATTTACGAACTCTTATTTAATATATTTTTATTTAATAATTTTTATTTAATAAACATGTAACTAACAGTCTTGGCTTCCTCGCAAAAACTAGAGCCAAGATTGTCTTATGAAAACTAATTCAGTTTATCACTTTTGAATCTTAGTGTTTCGGTCTATATAAATCATATTTTAATAGTTTACACCTTTCATTAACAATATTCAAACAAACTCTCATAGTTTATTTAAAACTATTCAAGTCTTATTAATCCAACTTCAACAAAAAAAATCGAGTATAAAGCATAGTTGTCAAAGCGCCTAGGCGTACTCAAGGCGCATAGGCCGAGCCCGAGCCTAGGCGCAAGGCGCATAAAAAACGACGGCTTTTTATAATTAAGCGCATAGTATAAAATACATTTTTTAGGGATTCTAGAGATGTTTTAGGCTTGTTTAGGGCTACTTTAGGATGTTTTAAGGTTGTTTAGGACTTGTTCATGACTCATTTAGGATGTTTTAGAGGTTTATGAAACTTTTAGCCTGAATTTGGTCAGAAATCAGCCCTGATAGTGTGCCTCAGTGCCTAGGCGCGCGCCTCACAGGGCGCAGCGCACTTGGTGCGCCTCGAGCCTAGGCGCGCCTAGGCGCTCGATTAGGCGCTCGCCTAGGCGCGCTTTTGACAACTATGGTATAAAGGGATTAATGTGTGAGTGAAAAAGGAGAAAGAGTGACATATACGAGAAAAGCCTATGACCTTAAACATATGTTGTGACTTTTGACGTCTAGAAGTCATTTCATAGAACCTAGGGCAAGTTTATTTGTTCATTGGCACATGAATAGGAAAAAAAATACTAGATTTGTGTCGTGTCTGAAACTAGTATTGGACTATGGTGATAGGTGGTATTAATTGGACTATTCCTAGCAGATCACATCGTGTGCTTGATATATGTGTTTTTTTTGAACGATCAACTAAAGTATTGTCGGGTACTCTGTACGCGGCCCCCAATGGCCGAAAGGGGCCCCAGACGGCCTCTAGTCCGTACGGACAGAGCCCTTCGGCCCACCCGTCTCCTGTTCCAGGGAAAACCTGGCCCACAAACCCGCCCGAAGGCACGACGGTAGTGAACCGGTAAAACCTGGAGGTATCAGGAGTCGAACCCATAACCACAAGGGTCAAGGGTCTCTCCATCACTTCCAACCACCTACCCCACCACAAGGGTGGGGGTATCCATCACATGCCTCCCGTGGGAATCGAACCCGGCTCCTCCAAAGAGAGAACCGACCCTTTTACCACTAGGCCACATGATCAGAATGCTTGATATATGTGTTACTTTAAGACTTCCATTGTTTACACACTTCCTAATCTTATTTTGATACCTCCTTGCTTTAAAACGGCACATATAAAATTATATGGGTCATATTGAATTTTTTCTGCTCGTATGAACCTATAATGTCATATAATGTTATATGACCCATATAGAATCACATGACAAGACAATGTTGCAGTACTTTGTATTGTCATGTGATTATATATGAGCCGTATAAGAGTATATGGCTCATATAGACGGTGTTAAAACAAGATTGGGGGTGTAACCATACAGGTGAACATATCGGTTTTTTTCATAATTCGGTTTTAGTTTGGAGCCGATTTTGACTTGACCGGTTCGGTTCCGTCCCAATTTGGTCAGCCACACATTGGTTTTTTTTTTTTTTTCCAATTTTGCTTCGATTTTGATTTCGATTTCAGTTTTATTCCGGTTCATGTGCTACTTTTTAAAACCACATAACAACATAAAATTTAACTTTTTGACTTTTATATACAAGAAAAACTGAATTTTAATACAAAAAAGGGGTATTGAATTTTAATAATCCAAACTTTCACCCATTAGCCGGCAATAATCTGTACTTCAAAAATTCCCAACAACAATCCCAACTTTCAACGTATTGGCCGACAATGAACCTTTCTTAACAGAGAACTAACTCAGTTAGTGGATGATGACATGGTCCCATGGACGCTTATGTGGCATGCTCACGCTGACCTGGATGATGACATGGCATGCTATGTTAGCGTCCACATCATCATCCATGCCGGTGTTGGCATGTTTTGGTTCGGTTCTTGTTTGTGTACCGGTTTGTTTGGCCAGTTTTAATGTTGGTTTTAGCCTGATTTTCGGTTCGGTCTTAGTTTAAGATTTTCTAGTATCGGTTTTTGGTGAAATCGGTTTATACCGGTTTCAGTTAGAGTTAATTTTACTGGTTTATGTTCCCAACCCATTTTTTTTCCATGTTACCCTTATTAGCAGTTTAGCACCCTAATGGTGTATGTCTAGGAGTTCTTAATAAACAAGTAAAAAACAAAATTAGTTTGTAGATTATTTTAGATTAAAACGAAATTGAATTTAATGGGAGTATCTTTTAGATTTTGATTTGTTTTTTTGTTTTGATTTGAACAACATAACATATGACGAAAGAAGTTTCTAGCAAAATGAAGAAAGCTCTTCAAATTGAATTTTACATCTTAACTAATGTGAGATGCATATTTATTTTCTTTGATTGTTATATTTATTGTTATACTATATTAGAAACCTGGGTATACATTCGATATATCCTTAAATCAAATGAGAAAGTTATTTTATAAAGATTGTAATATATAAGTTTTAATTACGTATTATAAATTCCTATTAATTTGGGTTACTTGAAAAATATCATAAAAAAATTTAATGTTACCCAATAAATGATATATGAATCACTAGATTATACCCCGGGAACGTCCCGGGGTTGAGAAATCTAATATTGCATATCAATTTTACATATGAAATAGAAGGGGATACAAATGGAGGATGAATTAAAAGATGGCATGTGGGCTTTGGAGCATAATATTGACAACCAAAGATGAAGAAGCTGGTAGGCTCAAGATTATGTCTAGATAAAAGGTTAGTTTGTTATCTCACAAATGAGTTTTCTCATAATTGTGAGTTTCCTCTTGAATTGGTAACTTGGTGGTGGAATATGATCACGTGATAACACTGGTGGCACGATGATACTCCAGTGATCCGTGAGCAATTCTAACTGGCCGGTAAAAAAAGTTATGTATATTATATTAGGCTCATTAGAAATGGAAATAAATAAAAATAGAGGTCAATTATATAGTATAATACCATTATTACATAATTATTACATAATTAATATACTTGTGTTTTGATGCATAAAAGATAAGAATATAATGAAACTTTTTGCCTAGAATACTCTAGTTATTGTATTTGAATTGAAATAAACCTACTTTATACGGGGCTCAAAATGTGACAAAGTCACGAGATCTTACACCATACATTGCCTATAAAAAGAGTCTTGTGCTTCAAGAAACTTTTATTGATCATATATATAAAAATATATATGTATAGGTTTCTGCACAAAGTGTACTTTTCGTACAAAGTATGAGAAGTCTATATAGTCATTGTGTTTTAAATTTTGGCTATGATGTTTTCGATTCATTTTACATTGTATTGTATTGAAAAACACCAAACGACAACAATTTAAAACACAATTAAATTTGTTCAAGATATGAAATTTAAAACACACTGATTAGTTTCTTCGTATGGTGTTTTAAATTGTATGTTGAGAAAACATTAACTAGTGTTTTAAATTGTTACGTTTTGTGTTTTTCTATACAATACAATGCCAAAAGAATATAAAACATAATGCCTATATAAATTTCTCACATTTTGTATGAAAAATGCACTTTGTATGGGAACCCCACCATATATATAGGATTCAGATCATTTGAGAACTCGGGCGAGTTGTGAGAACCGCGAGAACTCCGACGTAAAATGTGAATTGTAAAAAAAATTATACAGTGATGTGAAACGCTTAACTCCGCCGTAAAAAATGAAAAATTAAATAAATTATTTTACGACGGTTTACACTGGTGTTAAGAAACGGCCACGCCTATGTAAACCGTATAGTAAATTAATATTTTATTCAATATTTTATTATGGTTTAATTTACAACCACACATTCATTATTGAATACAATAAGTGTGTGGTTATAAAGTGAGTTCTTATGGTTCTCACAACTCAAAAGAGTTTTCAAATGATCTCATCCCTATATATATATATATATATATATATATATATATATATATATATATTAAAACCCTCTTTGCTGACATGACGTTCATTTAGGTCATCTCTCATTTTGGGTGTGTCACATGGCATTAGGCAGGGATTTATAAAAAAATACCTTTGATTGACACATAACACTAGGTGAGGTTTCCTTCTCCTTATTTCCCTCCAAAAGCCTTTTTTTCTTTATGTTTTCCCCCACGATTTGAAACGTTAATAACTTTTATATATTTACATACGAACGTTTTATTATCTTTCCAACAAGTAACAGTGTGCTATACAAAAAAAAACCCCGACCTTTTTAGTGGGTTTTTGTTCATACAGAAAAAACACAACGTGTTCAGGTAATTCATTAATCTTGTATAGGCAAGTCACTAATAATGCTAAAACAAGTAAATAGGAATTCTATTTTCATCCATATGTTAAAACTACTCATTTCTAACAAAAGCCACACCTTCAAAACCACCCTCTCAATCACGCCCTGCAATTGTTGCTTATGTCTTTGTTCCTCATCCAAACGTCATTTTTATAATATAAATTTTCATTCTTATTCACATGTTTAAAATTGTTGTTTTCTTATATTGTAGTACATTAATTTCTATGTTACATCATAACACACATTTTATCACTTCATATTATATTTGTTTATCCCGGAAATCTTCTGGGTTATATTCTAGTATATATATATATATACACACATATATTGATTTAACTCAATACATGACGTTCTATATAAATTAAGGCGGAATGGATTTAAATACTCACAACTTTCACCCATTGGCGGATAATACTCCGAACTATCATTTTGGCGGATAATACTCCCAACTTGCAACTTAGTTTGTTTTATCACCCCCAAACTAACGGATGTCTAACCTGGTTAGTCTACGTGACCAATCGAATCGTAAACCATGGTGGCAGATTCTTGAAAAATCTTGAACAAAACCCTAGATATTGAATTGGGAGAAACGTTGAGGAAAAGATTGTATGGAAAGGGAGAATATGTTAAAGATTGGGGATTAATAATATTGGAGAGAATGGTTGTTGCATGTGGTAATGCCGGGGGTTGGTGTAGGTGACGGTGGTGGTGTTTTAGAGAGAGATAGTGGTGAGAGAAAGAGACAGAAAGAGAAACAATCATAGTAATCAAAGGCGGTAGGCGCACTCAAGGCGCATAGGCCTCGTCTGGGGCCTAGGAGCGAAGTGCAAAAAAACTGAGGGGCCTGAGATAAAAATAAAAAGCGAACAAGAAAATAAAGTAAAAATATATTAAATTTATACTATTTTTCATCTAGTTAGTATCAAAAGTTTTGAAATATTGATCTATTAGTGTATAGAGGTAGTGTTCCTTGGATAAAAGTAGAAATTTGGCTGAAATCTAGCCATAATTTAACGAATTTAGCTGGAAACTCTCCGGAATTTGGGAATCTAGTTAAAATCTACGCCTAAACCATCACCTGGAGAATTAAAGCGCAATTTCCTCGACTCAAAGCACAAATGCATCGCCTCGCCTAAAAAATGGGCTAGGCACAAGAGGCGGTGGCTTTTAACAACTATGGAGACGATGGGGGTGGTCTGTCACCAGAAGAAGAGAGGGGGGTGTTTGGGATTTATAAAATTTAAAATAATAATAATAATAATAATAATAAAAAGTTTTGAAAATGTCCCTTAAGTTTAGGTTTTTACATTTTTGCCACGTAGACTAACCAGGTTAGACCTCCGTTAGTTTGGGGGTGATGGAACAAAATAAGTTGCAAGTTGGAAATATTATCCGCCAATAGTTGAAAGTTGAGAGTATTTAAATCTACTTCCCCTAAATTAATAATTAAACTTTCATTTGCCGAACCAAGAGAAAAAAATAATTATATCAACCAATTAAAACACATATAATTTTCATTTTTCAGTTTAACTAAGCATTTATAAAAATTAATATTTAAGTTTTTAATTGCCAAATTAGCAAAAATATTATATCAGATTTCACCAATTGGGAAAGCTTCTCTTGATCTTGGTTTCAGCTATATAAAACGCTAAAGCTTCTCTTGATCTTGGTTTCAGCTATATAAAACGCTGCAGGTTGGGTTGGGATCTTAGCAACCGCTGATGGTGGTCAACAACAATTTCGGCTATTATTCGCTGCACATAAACGGCTCGGCTCTCTGGTTATTTGCTGCAACAAGATTTACTTGGCTTCATGTGCAGCCTCGGATTATATTCAGCTTCGGATGTGCAGCATATTTGCAAGACTTAAGGAAGGAACTGTGATATGATTGGGGAGGCTAAGTATTGATGGGTGGTAGTATCCAATTGTTTAAATAAAGCATAGTTTCAGGTTAATGATGTTTCGAATGTGCAGCATCATTGTAATTATTGTGGGTGGTTTTGTGAAGAAGTGTTTTGAAGGTAAAGTATTACTCGAGTGAAGTATCGAAAACGTATGGAGACCTAGCTACCCGAATTGTGCCCGAGATCATTGTTGAAGATAAAAGGTGCTTATCCTCTTATAGTTTTAGCTCAAGCGATTCCGGGTATGGTGACCATAGTTCTTTGGTTGGGAGATTAATAGTCCTTGTATTTGATTGGCGATAGTTAGTCATCGGTATCTTTTTTCTTTATTTCCGGTTTTCCAACCTCTGGTTAGGAAATTTTGTCTTTGTACTCGTTATGTTTTTGGTTTTTCCGTGTGGAATAAAAGTATCTCCTTCTCCGTTAAAAAAAAAGATTTCACCAATTAAGTCATAAAATATTAGTATTAATTATTATTAATATGTAGACTAAATATTTTTTTTTGAACGGCCAATAAATCAATCCCGGGCAGTCTCGAGGTACCCGCTGGACAAAGGAGTACTCAGAGAGTAACCTGAGTCCACCAGTAATTTCACACCAGTTCCCGGGGAAACCCGCCATCCGAAGGCCTACTGCAGTAAACAACGACTAGCATTTTGATGCCGATAGGACTCAAACTCCCCACCTCACATAAAAAAAATAAGAAGGGTATCACTCCACCATAAGAGAATTGGCTGATTGGGTGTAGATTAATATATGTGTAGACTAAATATTTTTTTTTTTTGAACGGCAAATTTTTTATTACACCTTAATTTCACCTCACCTTGCATTTGCAAGGATTTGAACTCACAACCTCACATTTGTAGACTAAATATTAAGTTCAAGTTATTTACGCAAACTTTGGAAAGTGGAAAACAATAAATGAATAGATTAATAAAGGGTTGTTTTTGTTTTCACAATTTAAATATGACTCGTATCGGTTATTACAATGCGTATTACTTTCATAACTTCTCACATTAGCAGAAAAGTACAATTATTTAACCCCTACACACTTTGTATAGGTCAATACGAGGCGTATAGAATTTTCATGTGCCCCAAAGTTAGACAATGTCTGAGACAAAGTACACTGGTTGGTCTTGATACGCCTCGTATAGACTAATACGAAGCGTATCAATACGATGCCAGTATGGTGAAACACATAAAGCTGCTGCTACATTGTACCGTATAGGTCTCGTATATACCAATACAAGGTGTATTGAAACGGAGTTGAATTATTGGTTCCCCTTTTGTTCTTCTTTCTCCTCTGCTTTGTACCCTATAACCCACAAGAATGTCATGGTTGTATAATTTTTTCGATGAATCAAACGAGTACGTTCCCAATTCTTACGAGATAACTATTTCTGATTCTTACAAAAGAAGAGGGAATGTTCCTCACGAGGAAGAGGCTATGTCTAGTTACAAAGACCAATTGCTGCCAGATCTAAACGAGTCGTGCTACAAACCAAATTTTGAACCTTCGTATGTATAGGAAAGAAATGAGTACTACGAACAAAGTGGTGAACATGTCTTGTCTAGTACATAATGCTTTATCCTATAGGATACTATTAATGGTTCTCATCGTATAAGATTTGGAGTGTTTTATTTATGTCGTGTAGTGATTGGGAAAATTACAAAAATAGAAATTGACCAAACATTTTTTTTTGCCAAAATAAATATGTATAGTGTTTAGGGCGAAGAGACTTCAAGAGATTCTAAGTCATTCATAGAGTGAGATGTGAGATAAAAGACTTAAGTATAGGCGCTTTATCTTATGTTGGACCTAGGGCTGCAAACGAACTGAACTTTCAGCGAACAGTTCATGAACCGTTCGGCGGGAAGTTCGTTTGTGTTCGTGAACGTTCGGCAATGCGTTCGTTTATGTTCGATAGTTTATTGAGGTTTTTAATTGTTATACTTTTTTATATTCTTTTATTTTTATTTATTTTACACATTAAATAATATATATGAGGTAAATATATGACTATATGAGATCAATAAACTTGTTTTTTGTATCCAAACTCATTATATGTTTCCACATTCCAGCGTTGATGCCCTCCACCTCCAATGCCCTTTGCCATCCACATCCTCCAACGCCCTTCACCAATATTAAGTATGTTCCGACAATTTGTTTATATTTTTGGTGGATCTAGCTAATGTCTTAATGTATATGAATTCGGTGTTATTCAAAAGTTAATATATGTTTGTTTGTGTTTATTTCCGTTCATGAACACTTATTTGTGTTCATTAATGTCCGTTTGTGTTCGTGTGCGTTCATGAACAAAATTAACAAACAAACACGAACATGAGTGTTTTCTTAGCAAACGAACATGGACAGAAAATCTCGTTCGGTAAGTGTTCATGAACAGTTCGTGAACACATAATTTTCTTAACAAACGAGCACGAACAAGGCATTGTTCGTGTTCGTTCGGTTCGTTTGCAGCCCTAGTTGGACCCACATTACATAATAACCAATTAAAAATGACAAGTGGCTAAATAGGTTGGAAGACGCTTGACATTTATAGCGTCTTTAGTCTAGACGCAAAGGTCTTTGTACGTGGCTAAAGAGGCTTCCCAAAGGTCTTAAAAGGTACGGAAAGGGCTTAAAAACGTACGGAAGCTTCTTTGTGTCTAAAGCTAAGCTGCCTATCCGTACAAAGACCTTCGCATATAGGTGAAAGACGTTATAAATGTCAAGAGTCTACTAACCTCTAGAGCCACGTGTCATCTTTATTATATTGGTCCCATATAAGTTGAAATGTGTCTACACCTAAGACTCTTCACCTAAGTGTCACCCTTTAAATGAATTAGAATCTCATGAAATCTTTTAGTCCTAGACGCCTCACATGTTTATTTTTCAAAAGAATTTTGGTTAAAATGGCCGTAACGAATAACGATTGGTAGTTAGAGAATAAAAATAGTCATGGCTAGGGCTGTTCAAATCGCTCGCCGCTCGTGGATCGCTAGTCGCTCGTTCGAAAAATGCTCGCTCGATCTTCCGTTCAGTTGTATATGAGCAGATCGGCTCGGTTCAGTTTGTAAGTGAGCCAAGCACGAGAAAAGGTATGCTCAGCTCGGTTCGGCTCGAATAAAATTTTTATTTATTTAATAATAAATATACACACAATTTACAGATAAATTTATGGCTTTATATATAAGATTTGACTCAGTATATGCAAACAAAATATAATCAACCCACTTAACTCAATAAAAAAAATTAATACTAGATTTAATAGTAAAACAATAAGTCTTGAGGTGACAGTCTTGACTTCTTTATATTATTAGTCGTCCATCGCAAATTGTCGCTTGATATCACACCTACGTCACAATGCAACAACTGTTCTCTGACGTATGCTCACCACCTCACCAGCCTCAATCTAAGCCTCATCATTGGACATTTCGACCTTAGTTGGCACCCGACAATGAAAACATCGAAGGAAACATCCCAATTTTATGATCGTCCATATTATTCTCCGCTCGTTTCTCGCTCGGCGCTCGCTCGGAAAATTTGTGCTCGAAGAATGCTCGTTCGATTTTCGGCTCGATTGTAAACGAGCCGCTCCGTTCGGTTCGGTTCGGTTTGTAAATGAGCCTAGCACGAGCAAAGCTCCGATCGGATCGGCTCAACTCGTGAACAGCCCTAAGGTTAACTGTAAGGACAATTTCGTTATATTGGGTAAAATAGATTGTACCGATTTTAACTGTAATTATTAATAGTGGCTCCCACGGGAAGAGAATGAGTTGGCGGCGCTTTATTGTCACCAGCTTCCCATGACTTTTAAAAAGACAAGTGTTCCACCAACAGAAGTCAAAGGCACCAAATTTGACTTACACTTTGTTTCCTAGACTATTTTAAATTTAACATAACCTTGAAGAAATAATATTAGTCCTGATTTTTTATATGGTGAGCCTAACGTAAAAAAAGGTTAGCGTAAAAAGTTTAAGAAATATTATTACCCATAGATTAAATTAGATAATTAGGGGCACGATGGTAATTTCTTTGCGTCATTAAAATTTCAACCCCATTTTTAAAATGATCATAACTTTTTCATATAATATTATTTTTTTTATAAAAAAACTATACCATAAAAACAAGCTTTTCATCCTCTTTCATTTCCATACCATATTGCTATACTTTAAAAAAATAAAAATTTTTGCTGGGTTGATAACTTGCGTTTTATTGAGGGTATACTTACGTTTTAGAAACGCAAGTTATAAAACTCCTGAAGGGTTTCACTAGAATGCCAAAAGTTATAAAAGAATAAGAAATTAAGATCATGAATGCTAATCCGATTACCAGAGGCCATGCGATATAAATAACATAGAGTGATGTTAAACGACAATATCAAACTTCCATAAAGTCCAAATCTTTGATCTTATAAGCATTAAGAACCTCATGGCATGATGAATATGATATAAGTACATAAATCAATCCTTACATGGAAGAAACAGAGCTAAATTAAGCACTATAATATTCAGATCAATGCAATGCAGGTGCTAAAGATCAACTTGTGTGTTATTGAGGGTATACTTGCGTTTTAGAAACACAAGTTATACATGATAAGACGACATGATAAAACGACCTGATGAAATGCAAGTTATAAATGATAAAACGCAAGTTATACATTCTAAAACGCAAGTTATATAAGATAAAACGTAAGTTATATCTGATAAAAAGATGCAAGTTATATATGATTAAACGCAAGTTATATCTGACAAAAATCGCAAGTCGTATCATGATAAACCACAAGTTATCAACACAACAATTTTTTTTAAAAGTATAGCAATAGGGTATGCAAATGAAAGAGGATAAAAAACTTGTTTTTATTGTATATTTTTTTTAGGAAAAATAATGTCGTATGAAAAGGTTATTGACGTTTAAGGGGGTGGAACTCAACAATTGTGGGTTATACATATTTTGTCTTTCTCCTTCTATTTTAGAAACTCAACATATACTTTTCTCATTTTAATCTCATCCATTGATTTATTTTTTTACGCTAAACCGTATTGCTTCCATTTGGCATTTTAACGTTGGACTATTGACTGTTAGAATTTTGGGTTATTATTGTATTATTTTTATTTTACAAAGAAACTGTTGTTAACTGTTTGAATTAAAAATCGTCAAAACCAAATTGTTAACATCCCTAAAAACCATAAGAAACTTCAAGTAGACTTGTACAAACCTAATACACACCATATATGATGAATTGATAATTATAGGTATATAGTTTTCAAGTAGACTTGTATAAACCTATACCATACCTATTAACATGTTTTAATACATGTCATGTTCATACTAACACGACTCTAAACTTTAAACCGTAAACCTGCATAGATAGTTTGAACCACAAAAATATGTGACCGTCTATATGGAAATATTATACAATTTAAAACTCAATTTCAAGTCGAAAATGACATTAGAGGGACCGTAAGAAAATTCAAGTAGACTTGTGCAAAGTAACAAACACTAATATAACAGATTTGAGAACTTAAGCCTTATATGATATGATATGATATGATATGATATGATATGATATGATACAACACAAACCGTCCATTTGATGATCATAAGTATATATAGACTCATAACCATCATACTCCATAGGTTTATTATTACGGTTATGGACTTTTAGTACCGGGCCCATGCTCGGTGTACTAGCTAACTTCAGTTTTACATGACTAATAAAACTAGAAACCTGGTCATTGAAGCTATCATGGCTAGAGAACTTGGTCTCGACAACATCTGAAGGAGCTCGCGCCTTTTTTTTCATGGCATCAATATAGCTAGGGTGCACTTCCTCACTACAAGACTTCTTCCCACCATCTCCATTGTTCTCAACATTATTTGAAGATAAATGGACAAAGTTTTTAAAGGGTTTAACCTCAAGAGGAACATGACTACCATTAGTTTTGGGGTAATAAGTGGTTGGCAGTGAAGGACTTGAAACATGTTTTAACTTTGGAACTCGTGAACCACGGGTCAACCTACCAAATGTAGCTTGGTGTATCTTCTCACACCAACTCATATGACGACGCTCATTTGACTGATCGTTCGCCATGTGAAGGTTTATTAATTATTAGTCTGATTCGTGAAAAACATTGAGTAAATGTACTGTTATTTATAGGGGCGTTGACAATGGGCGAATATGTAATGGATGGCTAGTCAGTATTCTAAACATTTGCTAATTATGCACGGATGAAATGTGTCGAAAGAAAGGTTTTATATAATCCAGGACTAATTTCGGTATCTAAGCATATTAATTTTCTATCAAACAACCATCTCTTTAATGTAGGAAAGGATATATGTTTTTATATGTAATATCAATCGATCACTTTAGAAAGAATTCATGCACCAAGATATAATATAATATAAAACAGATAAAATCTACAAAAGAATAAAAACATATAGAACAAAACTTTAAAAGTTGTAAGAAGTACGCATGCACCTTGTTCAAGATTAACTGTTGTGATAAGTTCAAAAGCCGCAGTAAGATTATAACCAGGCATAACCATTTTGCAATTTTTAGGTACAGTAATTCCACTTTATATTATGATAACTGAATATAAACCGAATGAATGGAAACTGGCAATAACAATCACGTATGCAGTTCATAATATGTGAAGGTGAATTACATTTGGTAACTTGGTTCGGATTCTACAGGTTTGTTATCGGTTTTGACTGATTTTTTTACCCGGTCCAATTTGGTTTCAAACCGGTTTAAACCGGTTCGGATTCTGTAGGTTTGTTATCGGTTTTGACTGATTTTTTTACCCGGTCCAATTCGGTTTCAAACCGGTTTTAACTGTCTTTTTCACCGGTTTGGTTTGGTTTCAAATTTCAAGCATAGGAAACCGTGATTGATTGACGATGTAACGATGTAACGGTGAAAAAAACGGTTAAAAAAGATGTATCGATGATCAAATTTTCAAATTTCAAATTCCAAAACGGTTCAAGATGTAACGATGCTAAAAAGATGAACATGATCGATTGCAGCACCCTAGGCAAATCCTAAATCGACCGTGCATAAGCGAGGTTCTTGGTTCATAATAAATGTTTTGCCTCTTAGGCGGTTCAAAATGTAATGATGCTAAAAAGATGAACATGATCAATTGCAGCACCCTAGGCAAATCCAAATTGACCGTGCATAGCAGGGTTCTTGGTTCATAATAAATGTTTTGCCTCTTATTTTGGGCGTATTGACTGTGGAAACAGATTAAAACTTGACATTTAAGTTTGCTCAAGTGACAGTACTAGAATGAGTGACATTTTGGACGTATGAGAAAGCTCCACTTAGGACAACCGAAACAAACCTTATGTGTTTCTGGAAGAGCAAGCAATCAAGGGCAAAACGGACAATATTGCTCGTACTAGAGGCTGGATGTTAAATGTTACACCAAACCTATGGTTTCAGTCGTTTAGGAACCGATTTGTGTGTGGGCTTTCCGGTTTTCGAGTTTAGGAACCTATGGTTTCAAACGTTACACCAACCCTAACCCCTAACCCCTAAATCTCAAATCATATAAACCTTGTATATTTAACATTCAAAAGTAGTGTTTTATACAAAGAATAAGATATATAATCGTCCGGTTTTTGTATCTTTAAACAGCATATATACCAGTCCCATCTTCAGGACTACCATCACTAGTTCCAGCTTGACTTCCCTTACGCGAAGTCTTCCTTTTCGTAGCAACCAAATGAAACTCATCAACTTCTTCATCAATATCCATCAATTCCACTTCTCCGCCTTTGAAAACCGGATGCGTATACGCGTCCTTCAAATAATCTTTCAAATCCAACTGTGGTTTCTGTTGCCCTTTCTAGTGTATCTTTTATCATTGCATCCTGTAATCAAGTTTACTAATGTTAAAACATAAAGGGTAGTTTTGTCTTTTTACATGGTTCGTAAAGCGTATGGTTAAAGATTTCAAACCTGTAATGGGAATTTTCTGAATGCAGATTCAAACCGGTTCTTGCAGAACTTATGGAACCAGAAGGTTAAGATTGGGAGTACGATCAGAACAGGCGTTGAGTTTGCTGCCTGTTTTGTGCTCAGCAGTCCTAACAATGATAACTGTGAAATTATTAAACCGATTATGATACGCCGATTAACATCTGGCCAAAAAGATGCTGCACTCTCGTACTTTTGGTTGTACACATTGATAATCTGAAAAACACCATTAAACAAATCCAACAAAACGGCGTGTTAGTAAAAATCATCTCCATCATCTAGAAGTTGCAACATGGCTCTTATGTTACCTGGTGACGGAAAATCAGATAGGCGAAAGCAAAGAAGATGATGATGAAGGGGAGGAGTATAGGGGTGACAGTGGAGTACACAAGTCCAAGTAGAAAGTACAACTGTAAACGAGGCTCGGTTATGGGCCATAGCAACGAGCCAGGGTCCATGGCCTCATCTCTGTCTTTTTCGGTTTTCACCAAAAAAATGTTTTTCAAGTGATACAATATCAATGGAAACACTCTCAAAACCTCTGCGGCAACACCAGCCCAACCATCGACCATAATGTATGTAATAAAAAACGTTGCTTTCATAGGTACCGAGACACCCACAGTTCTTGGAATCCTGCAATCGAGTAGCAAAAGCATGTTAAAATCTTGTTGCTACATGTTAGAGGTGACAAATTTGACCTCTCTATTTAAGAATGGGTAAATTTGGCTTCTCTTTTAACACATACTCGGTTGCTGACTTATTCAAGAATTCTTTAAGTTGTTCGAGAGCGGTTCCTGTAACAATACTTCCAAGAAACACGTTCACAAGCAAAAAAAGATAATACTTTGCAGCCGATCTTGCTTCCAAATCCGAAACAGCAAAATGTCCTTCCATTTTAGACATTTCCATTAGAATCATTGGAAGAATAAGGAGAAAGATCTTCAACACAATACCGGGAAGATATCCTTGAATGAAAGACTTTGCAGGTCCTCTGAACACGAACATGATCAAGAATTCAGGATTCAATAAAAAGATTTGATATTAGTAGAGATTATTTGGATATTTGAAGGTTCTACTTACTTCTCGATAAAAGGTTTTAAAAAGGGAAGAACTTTTTCGATTGATTCGATGTTGGCCAAAGTTTGAACAATGGCGATTGGGATCATGAAACTGAAAATGAGACCAAATAGAGCAGCAGCCATGACCAACTTTCGCACACTGAGCTCCACAAATGGTATGGCTAGGTTGTTCCAATAAACATCACGTGGTTCAGGAGCCCAAGCTGTGAGCCAACGGGTCGGGTTCCTAGTTTGTTGGGTTTGAGCACAAACGGCTGCACCCCATCGTGATCTGAACGAAACAAATGCAGCTGGGACCACAGCTTCTGGGTCACCAATTACCCGTTCTCGTTCTGCTTTTTTCCTAGTATACAAAATTATTAAAATGTAAAATTAAACTAAAAACAGTTAAATTTGAAAAAAAAAAAAAAAAAAGTGGGTCTAACAGGCTGGGTAACGGGTCAAGAGCAGATAACTTTTCAACACGGGCTGAAGAAATTTGTTTTGACTTTTGACCCGTTACTTTTTGATAATTATTTTATTTGACACATTAAGGATAAAACATAACCCATATCGTTCCATTTTTGAGTGAATGGATTGAAATGTCTCCTACTGAACATACTTGATGATCCAACTATGATGAAAATAAACATATGAATCAAATGATGGACACTTACTTCTTTGATCAACTTGTCGATTTCATCATTATAGTAATCAATTGCATCGACCTTCTTTCCCCAAAGAGCCCAAAAACCTGTCTATACACATAACTATACATGAATTATAAACTTCAAAAGTCAAAAAGAAATTCAAAACGTACAATAACATATCTTTTAGCCACAGACCTTTGTGGTCGGCCTTTTATTGGGTCTTCTCTCGAACTTATTGGTGTAATAAATAAGCCGATTTTTCAACTCCTTTTTCTTATCCACCATCTTTGCAAGCTTATTTGCATTGTACACCACCTAAGATTCAACAAATAAACGCATGTGTTAAATCCACACACAATTCAGATAAAAGTTTCATCATTAGACATACAGTTGTAAAATACTACCGAACTTTGAAAACAGACCTTATGTGTAAGATATTGACCAGGGTGATTAACGCGGAAGAAATGTTCAACATGTTCACTAACAGATTCATCGGGATCCGAGGGGACGTTTCTCACAATAACCTAAACAAGAAATAGAAACAGTGAAGACCTCATTAATATTATCAAGAAAATGGAAATGCGCACTCGAAACTTACAGTAAATTGGTCAGGACGACGTTTTTGAGATGCAAGGAAATTCAACCTCATGTCTGTTACAATTTTGTATTCCTTATAAAGCATATAACATGTCCAAAATGTGAAGACATACGCCATTATTATATGCGCAGCTAACCTGATATAAATATAATCAATGTTTCAAAGATCAAACGCATAGATTAGGTTACAGAGCCCAAAAGAGGCTAGCTAATTGGTCGATGAGTTGAAAATGGAGCTCTAATGGATTGAAAAAAAAAAAACACTTTTTTAGACCTTTTGGATGCAGGCGGGATATTGGATATTGAAAACTTGTCTATCTCGCCGAAAGTTATATCTTTCATCTTAAGGCTCATAATACTGAAATTTCCACCGTATAATTGATAGGTAACAGCACACCAAAAGCAAGTAGAGCAATGGGAACAAAGATTTTCAAGCTGCAAAGAATTATCAACATTATTAACTGAAAACGATAAATGAAACGATCAGTTCATAGTAAACGGGTCAATTAGTGAAACAGGCCAAGAAAAGTAGTACCCGAGAAGATATATTCGAATGTACACAGCAGAATCAAGGCCTGCATGGTCTATAAGCTCAAGTTCTGGCATTTTTAAAGCAGCAGGGATCCAATTCAATAATCTTAGATACATTCTAACATCCAAATTGACAAAGTGTTTTACAAGAGGTCCCGAAGTGCTTGGATTTTCCCGTATGCCTTTGAGATACCATTTGGGGAAGTAAACGCGATCGTTCATGGGTTGAAGGCGTAAAATTGCAAATGCCACCAGAAATAGGAATGCAGATAAACTATTAATGAAAGCGGAAACGGAAATATCCGAAAGAGTAGCCATTTTGCTTGTTGAAGATCAAATGCTACCTACAATTCAAGTGGTAAGTTAACATTTATATGAGAATAAATGAGAGTTCTAATGAAAAAAACATGGAAAAAAATGCTAGAGTGAGCTTTTTCTCACCATTGTACTTATATTGGCTGGTAGAGATTAATAACAGGGTTTTTTTTTTCACTTAAACTTACAAATTTAATTTCAATAAAAAACAGCCGATTACAAGTGACATGCAGGTAAACGGGCCACAAGTTGCGCCGCTACCCCTTTTTGTATTAACCTACTCTATTAAAAATAAAACATTGGCCCATAGCAAACGGAGAATTACTTTGCACTATTTTTTTCTGATTATTTTCTAAAAATATGTCATAAATGTTTTGAGCTAAAGATCATACTCTTGTTTCTTGAAATCCCATTAATAGTCCCATAACATTTTCTTTGACTTTTTTTCCTTTCAACACAACATTAATATTCATCCATCAAGATGCAAGTGGAAATCAAAGAAAAAAATACAGACATATAAAATAAATAAAAAATAATAATAATAATAATAATAATAAAAACACAAGAATAGTCACATACCCATCTTTCTATCAAATCAATTGATAAAAAAAAAATAAAAAAAAAAATCCTTTTGTTACACAAGAATAGAAGAATATCATCATACTAAAAAAAAAAAGAGACCTCAAATCATAAGAACCACATTCCTCAAAACTAAAAAAATGCATCTTTATGGGTATCTTGAAAATAACTTTACTGATTTTAATTTAATCAATAATCATCCTCTTTAATACCTAACTAACCATCTACAGAAACTGAATTACAATCAGCAACCAAATACCAGAAAGAAACCCAAAATCCAACTTCAATACTCAACTAATTAACAAAAACATTAAAGGGTATCTAATTAACAAAATCTTGAACAACAAAAAGTTAAAAAGGAGTAAACTTTACCTTTTTTGGTGGGCAACAAAATAAGATTAATACGATAAAATAATATTGTTTGAGCTTTATGTTTCTGGGTATGTCGAAAGAGTGTGGATGGAGAAGAAAGAAGAGCGGCAGCAACAGCCAACAAGTAGCTTAACCGTTGCTCATGTAGTTGGAATGAATTTATGGATTTTTGAAGTATCTTATACCACCATTTTTTTATTTATTTATCTTTTTTTTTTTTTTTTTTTTTTTTTTGGTTAGGAAGAAATTGTAGCCAATAATATAATGGCCGGTTTGACCCGAATATTTTATGCTTTTTATTATGTGTCGACATGAGATTATGCATAGTTGTTTTGAGTAAATCTTGTTATTTTTTTTTTCTTTATTGAGACGATACTAAGAAATAATGCTTTAAGTTTTAAGTAATGATTGTTTATTTTTCTTTATTTACAAGTTGTTTTTTCTTTTATGGAGTTTCATGTGACTATGAAGATTTTTGTTTTTTTAACGGTCAATTGGAATCACTCACGAATTACTGGAGTGTTATCGTGTCACCAGTGTTACCACGCGATCACATTTCATCACAAAGTCACCAATTCAGGAGGAAACTCATAATTATGAGAAAACCTTATTATGATATTTGAATCCAGGACCTTATAGTTCCTAAGTTTTATCTTACCATCAAGATACCTATACGGAGAGTATGTAAATTGCAAATTTGTAAACAAATGCATACAACCTCCTGTTATTCCTTGGTCTAACAAAGTACTATACCTTTTTAATATAAAATTGTCTAGTTATGGTTTTCCAACAAGATTTACGGGCTGTTTGGTTGATTAAGTGCTAAATCATTAATAGGTCTGAATGGTTAAGAGGTCTGAATGGTTAAGCGTTGAATCATTAAGTTGGACCTCTTAATGATTAGTTTTCTTGTCCCACTTTGGTATGGGAGTCTCATTAACGTTCAGCCTAGTTCAGTGCTTAATAGTTCAGTGCTTAATGGTTCAGTAACAACTCAAATCTTAATGATTCAGAATTAACCATTCCATTCAGATGTTGAAACAAACGTGCTGAATGCTGAATCATTCAGCGCTGAATAGTTCAGAGCCTTATTAAAAGGCTACCAAACAGCCACTTACTTGTATAAGTAATTATACAAATACCATTTGAATATACAATATGATTTTTTAAATCAAACTGGGTTGGATGTTTTTTATCTTATGTTACATACCAAGTTAAAATACGGAGTAGTATATTTAATTAATGATGAAAGTGTATATTTGTTTTATTTTCACAAATAGTTCATCATCAGAATTACCACCATCGATATTGTTGCCTCTACCTTCGTTGTTAATCTAGTGAAACAAGTCCAATAATAATAGGTTTGAAGATATTTAAGTTTGACTTTATTTATTACTAGCTTATACACCGGGAGTGTCCCGAGTTGAGAAATCTAAGTAAAGTGAATAAAATTAGAAGTATCTAAACTATAAAAATGCATCTATATATCAACTTACATTAGATACTTTAAAAAAAATACCAAAAGATCCATTTCACCTTACAACATCAACATCTAAAACAGAATATTAAAATCCCAAGCATTTTAAGAGGACATAGATAGTTTAGCACCAATACATTCAGTCAAATGTCTTTAACTACATACAATAAGATTTGAGCTATTTCAGAATATGGTAGAAAAAGAAAACATATCAATTACCTGTTGGAGAGCGTCCCGGGTTGAAATATCTAATATGACATAATAAAATATCTAATATGACAACATAATTAATGACTTGTCAATATATGATTAATGAATATTATTATTATTATTTTAAACAAATCTCTGTCATAAGTTATCATATTCTAATATAAAAAAAGGGTAATTGGGTCGGGTATCACCTAATCCCAGGCCCGACCCAAACCCACAAGTTTTTTTTAAACTAATTCCAAACCTGACACAATACCTGTCGGGTTACAAAAAATAATCGTTTTTTTCTCCGTTTTTTATATAGCACTATGGTACTCGTTGGAAAGATAATAAAACGCTCGTTAATTTAGTGTAATTTTTTTCTTTAAAAAATCTCGTGTATAAAAGATATTAACGCTTAAAAGTTATGGGAGGAAACATTAGATATAAAAATCTAATTTTGTTTTTTAATTTTATATTATTATTTTCCTAAAATAAATGTCTTGCTACATGGGATGATACATTGCACACTCAATAAAAAGAATACCTTCTTTAAATGGCATGTCATTAAAATGGCTTTGGTTTATTATATGTATAGATAGATTATTTATCTATTTCGTAGATTGAATTTTATATAAAGACTAGTTTTTATCCCGGGAGCGTCCCGGGTTAAAATATCTAATATGACATAATAAAATATATTATTATTATTATTTTAAACAAATCTCTGCCATAAGTTATCATATTCAAATATTAAAAAAACGAATCTCTGCGCGAGGTATAAATCTAGCGCCATTACAAATGAATTTGGAAGTTTGTAATCGATCATTCTAAAAAGAACTAACATGAAATAAGAAAAAAAAGTTAATTATTGAAATATCGAACGCATTAGTCTAAGGGTTTTATTGGTATATGATCGGGTATATACACTACAAGAAAATGAAGCTATTGCAGCACCACTAAAATGTTACATTAGGCCTTGAAAAAGTTACAATATGAATAATGCAACCTTTTATTGGGGGCTGCATCAGAAGCAGTTACCTTAGACCTAATGCAACCCTTTGTAGGCTTAATGCAACTATTTTTTATAGTGTTACATTTGCTACTCTAATGCAACTTTTTTAGTATGCAACTTTTTTATATTCTAATGCAACTTTTATAATACTCAAATGTAACTTTTATAATACTCAAATGCAACATTGGTTACAAAAGTGTAACCTTTTCTACACCTAAATGCAACCTTTATTATATTTTAACTACAAATATGCAACATTTTTCTAGTCTTATTGCAACCTTTACTATTTTTATTATAGAAAAAGTGTAACCTTTTTTTTAATAAATGCAACTTTTTTATGAATTTTAATTACAACAAATGCAACACTTTTACACCAAAATGCAACTTTGTAACATAAATCAAATTACAAATAATTAAATTATGCATTAAATCACGATTATGCAAAAACAATAAGAACACAAATATCATCATAATCAAATTATTTACTTAAAAATACTTGTCCATACTTAAATAACAATAAAGTGTCAATTACAATACTAAAGAGAAATATAAACCTTCTAGTCATCTTGATCTTCAAGTTGTCAATATTATCTTTTCGAATAACTTCAAGTTCGGCTTTTTTTCTTTCATGGTCCACTTCAAGCTCGGCTTTTTCCTTTGATGATCCTCTTCGATCTCTTTGCGCAATTATAGCAACTGGTTTTCTTAACTTCAACGTTTGCTTTAAAAGATTCTATCATCTCCTCTGGAACCATGTATGACGTGCAAACACCATCCACTTTTTTATCAATGTATTTGTAACACCTCTACCATAATACACGCCCTTCCGTCCTTTTACGTGTACGTTCAAACAATTGTGTTAAAGTAGGTAATTGTTGGCTTGGGTCGGCATTTTTCTGTATTCATAATAAAATAAATATAAGGAAACAAAAACATTAGTGTATTGCACAACAAAAATAATACAAATCATGGGCAAACTAGAAACATATTACCATCTCCTCACAAATCCTAGCAAAACTTTTTGGACCGGCTGTGTGCATATTTTTTTGAGACATGCGTGATTCCCTAGCTCGCAAACAGCGTTGCTGTAAACACATTAATATATACACATCAACTAATATACAACTCTAAATAGCAAATACTATTAATGGAGAAATTGTTGAAGGAAATACTGCCTCATCATTTTCCAAACCATCTAGTTTCATATAATTCATTAATATGTAAAAGAATAAATGAGTAAATTAATATAAAACATAGTTTTAATTAAAATGAACTAGTGTTTATTCCGGGCGCGCGTTGCGAATCTTGTCATTTTTTTGGAAATAATGTTTGAAATGATTCTTCTTGTTGTATCGTCTATACAGTTTTGGTTTCTAAACTCTAAAGGTAGGCTAGGTTTACCATATGCAAAGGCAAAATTCATAAAGGTTATATAGCTATATTTATTCACGTCTACATGTGTTTTGCTCCAACAAAAAGCTACAACACAATTCATATATTATTATTTTAAAAACCCAACTTTACAATCACTACAAGGCACAGATCTCACATATAAACTTCAAGTTTACAATATTTCATATTAGAATTGAAACCTCTAGCTTTAGTTCATAGTTACAAACTTGCAGTTAGACTCAGTAATCAAACATGCTTATTGTGAAATCATATAAAGAAACTTATGATAGGAGAATCAACAATAGTGAACCATGAAGCAGGCGTATAATGTATTAAGGCTAAAATTATAGGAGACCTACACTTACAAGGTTTAGGCGAATCGATCAAGCGGTCAAGACATTTTCCGTCAACACACACCATCTCCTCTCTGCAAAGCATTTAAAACGGCGTTTAATGAGAATGTATCAAACTTGCAAAACAAACCCATTTAATACCCTAACTTCCTTTTATTCAAGTTAGTGGAAAACTGGAAATCATATAATCATATTGTCACAATTTGCCAGCAAGATTGTTGTTATATTCAAGAACCCCACCCAAAAACAACCCTTTAAAATACATACCTTTTAACTCGGAGGTGATGGCAGCGTAGCAGGTACGGCGCATTCCAAGCTACCGGTCATAAACGCCAATCAAGCAGGCCATAGACGGCCATAAGCCAGCGGTACAGAAGTCGGTTGTCCTCAAATGTGACATGAACACTCATATTTCACACATTTCATATATAACCTGAGAGTTAGATTCATAATCAATGTTGATAAATTAAACCCAAAAGGCCAAATCCCAAATCAGGAACATAGGTGGAACGAAGGTAATACAACATACAATCTTAAGTTCTTGACAAAGCAAGCAGACCAATCGAATTTCAAGAACCAATAAAAAAATACTTACATTAACGTAAACAACAAAAATTTACGAAGCAAAAGGATTCTTGATTTAGGAAAAATGTTTGTTTCAAACAGAGTTGCTCTAATAATTTTAACATGACCACCAACATTAAACCTTGTCATTTTTAGTACAAAGTAAGCTAATTTGTAATCATTTATTTCAGCTTTCAAAACTTTCAGCCATCCTTCGTTCAGTGTTTTTTTTTTAACATTTCCCACCTTCATATTATTAAAACTATATTTATTCAAGAAACCTCACCCACTCGATAGTTTCCCTTTTGCACTAAAAGCCAAGGTGAATGACATTAACATTATAATCAGTGGAAGATTTGAATTAATTTACTATAAGTTAGTACAAAGAAGAAAATATAATAAGCAAGATATGAATTAATTTGCATTTCTGGTATGAGATGTATTCATACATGGTTTTATCCTTTGTTAAGATCTTTTTTTTTAAGCTGAATGCTGGAAACACTTAGGTGTGTGTTGGTTCTGTTGCATGGTGAATATTTTTAAGATGGCTAGAAAAACTGATACTGAAATATTTATTGATTATTTATATAAATGATGCCATGTCAGTATTAAATAAAATATAAAGCGAATCTCCTCAATAAAGAAACTTCCACACGTTGAATCATTAGACATTGATAGCATTTAACCTATAAGAAGTAATCAAGTATAGCATACTAAGAAAAGCGAAAGGTATAATGCATACTCGAAAGCGAAAGGTATAATGCATACTCGTTAAAGCAAGCAATAAAGGAGTGTACACCAACTAAAATTAGAATGAACCCAGCAAGAAAAGGGAAAAAAAACATACTCAGATTTCATTGATAAACCAATTTGTGCACAACAACGGCATGAAAACGTTACCAACCACATTTCATAATCCATTTCAACACAATATAAAGTGGAAAACCACATACTCATCATGGCTACAATACTAACCGTAGAACTGAAACAACCGCATTGTATAAAAAAACAGTTATTTGAACATGTATGACTTTATCCAAAACTGTAAAGCAAATAACCTCAACAGTGAAAGTTAAACAAAAGCCTAAAGCATACAAATGATTAACACAATTATTTTTTTATTATTGTTAAGATGGTTAGCTATCCTGCATATTCAATCTTGGCATAAATAAGTTGTACCATTTGGAGGTACGTAGCTTGTGCTAAGTTGTTCTGGCAGATGACCACGTTGGTCGACAGTATATGGGCTTCCACTCTCCAGTCTTCGCTGATACCTAACAATAGGTATTCAAAGGATATATAGTTATATACATATATACACACAGATACATATATAAAGGAACCACTCCATCCAGGTATCTACAAAAGGAACCGCCGTTAAAAAAGCCAGCTTAAAAACGATTATTATGTGCAACTAGAGGTACTAACCTGCACCATTAAAGTACATCTTGGTCCTTGGATCAGCTAATAGATTCCGTTTGTCATTTGGGTTCTTTTGTTGACTTCCAACAAGAACATCTTTGGGGTCAATTTTGGCTCCTTGGCTCCTCTTCTGATAAGCAATTTGCATCTACTTAATCATAAAATACACAAAATATTACTCCTATTGAATCCTTTGCAAAGCGAGGTATTTGTGGAATTAAAATAAATATATTCATTCCATTCTTGAGGTATCAAACCTTATCTATTTTTTTAATTCCAACTTCCCATGACCCATCTACACAAACATGATTCAATTACAAAAATCACTGCACAAATCTCTAACTCACTATAAACACTTACAGATTTATTATTGAACACACATTCAATCATACAAATAATAATAATAATAATAATAATAATAATAATAATAATAACAATAACAAAAACAATAACAACAACAACAACAATAATAATAATAATAATATAGATGCAGAAATTGAGAACTAACCTTGAGAGAAGAGGAGCAGGGTTGGAGATGAGGTACCGGTGAGACGGGAGACGGTAGAGAATAGGAAGACTGGGTCGGAGACGGGTTGGATATGTGTGTTGTGAGCAGGAACGGAACAAGTGAGGGTGAGACGGTTGTGTATATCTGAGATGGAGCCCTAGTATTTGGGGAAGAGCAATTGGGTTTTGGGGGGAATATTAATCGGGTGAAAATGTTAAGCGGGAACTATTTTATACATTTAAATTTTATAAAGTTGGATAAATCAATATGTAAATATACGTTTAAAAAAATAAAAACAATACTTGTATAATATATGATATTATATTCCTACTAAAATATAAAGAGAGAATATTGGTATAAATATAACTTTTGTCAACTAGCATGTAAACGAGCCTAGCTATTCGATATGGATTTGAGAAAAAATAAAAACACTCAAGCTTAAACGAGCTCCGGGCATAAATTAAGCTTGTCTAGCAAACGAGTCCGAGCCCAAACTTCACTTATCAAACTCGAACCAGCTCGCAAGACTAAACGAGCTTATTATCTATATGATTTATTAAAATAAGATAAATATAATTATATAATAATAATTATTTTTATTATTTATAATATTAAGATTAAAAAAAATCATATATATTATACTATATGAGAAAATTATAAAAAATAACTATAAGTAGTATAAGTTATTTAATAAACTAAGCTTGAGCTCTCATAAGTCTAATGAGCTCAAGCTATAGAAACAAAACTTGAACCGAGCCAAACTTGATATTCATAAGTTTAAGAAGGTTGAGCTTCATAAACAAATTAGCGACCGTTTTGCGACCGAAAGTTGGTGGTCGCTAATTTTGGGACCAATTTGAAAGCGGTCACAAATCGGTTGCTAATTTTGTAACCGTTTTTGCCGGTCACAAATTTCGGTTGCAACTGCCCAGTTTTCTAGTAGTGTAATGCAACCCTTTAGAAAAAAAGGTTGCAACATTTAGTAACATTTGCAACCTTTAAATAAAAAGGTTGCAAATTTAGTACTAGTTTGCAACCTTTTATAAAAAAAGTTGCATTAGATCTTTTAATGCAACCTTTATGTTCATCGGAGTTGCATTAGATTCAAATGCAACTTTTTTGAAAAATGTTACTTTTAAAAGGTTACATTAGGCCTATTTTCTAGTAGTGATAGTTCGGGTATTTGGGTATGTTGTTTCGGGTAATCGGGTCGGGTATCACCTAATCCCAGACCCGACCCAAACCCACAATTTTTTTAAACTAATCCCAAACCCGACACAATACCTGTCGGGTTACAAAAAATAGTCATTTTTTTTCTCCGTTTTTATATAGCACTATGGTACTCGTTGGAAAGATAATAAAACGCTCGTTAATTTGGTGTAATTTTTTTCTTTAAAAAATCTCGTATATAAAAGATATTAACGTTTAAAAGTTATGGGAGGAAACATGAGAGAAAAAATAATAAAGTTTTAATATTTAGATTTAGTAGATTAGGTATTTAATATATTAGGTTAAAGATTATATAGATTAGGTTAAATCATATTTATTTCTTTTTTTTAATTGGTTTACACTTGCCACATCACATCCTATGTGGCATCTCTTAAAAGAGAGATTGCATAAGAGTATGACATGTAGGATTAATCCCTTTGCAATATATATATACTAGCTTATACCCCGGGAGCGTCCCGGGTTGAGAAATCTAAGTAAAGTGAATAAAATTAGAAGTATCTAAGCTATAAAAATGATATATATGTATCAACTTACATTAGATACTTTAAAAAAAATATATACCAAAAGATCCATTTCACCTTACAACATCAACACCTAAAACTGAATATTAAGATCCCAAGCACTTCAAAGGGACAAAGATTGTTTAGCACCAATACATTCAGTCAAAGATCTTTAACTGTATACAATAAGATTTGAGCTATTTCAGAATATGGTAGAAAAACAAAACGCAATTACCTGTTGGAGAGCGTCCCGGGTTGAAATATCTAATATGACATAATAAAATATCTAATATTACAACATAATTAATGACTTGCCAATATATGATTAATGAATATTATTATTATTATTATTATTATTATTATTATTATTTTAAACAAATCTCTGCCATAAGTTATCATATTCTAATATATTAAACACTGTATAACTCTAATATTAAAACCTAACCTAAAACAATGTACAACTCCAATGCTAACACATGTTGTAAATAAAAATCATATTTACTGGTTTGAACATAACTAATGACTTGCCTATACATGATTAATAATGAATAACCTGAACACTTTGTGTTTTTTTCCTGTATGAACAAAACCACACAAAAAAATAGTCGTTTTTTTCTCCGTTTTTTATATAGTATTATGGTACCCGTTGGAAAGATAATAAAACGCTCGTTAATTTGGTGTAATTTTTTTCTTTAAAAAATCTCGTATATAAAATAT
The DNA here is from genome assembly GCA_030844895.1 of Ambrosia x helenae. NCBI lineage: Eukaryota > Viridiplantae > Streptophyta > Magnoliopsida > Asterales > Asteraceae > Ambrosia > Ambrosia x helenae. The sequence goes on along the minus strand of CM061228.1, from coordinate 131,381,990 downwards.
ATTAACGTTTAAAAGTTATGAGAGAAAACATTAGAGATAAAAATATAATTTTGTTTTTAAATTTTAAATTATTATTTTCCTAAAATAAAGTCCTTGCCACATGAGATGACACATGACACACTCAATGAAGAGAATACCCTCTTTGAGTGCCATGTCATTAAAATGGCTTTGGTTTATTATATGTATAGATATAGATTATCATAAGTTTGAGGTTGGATTAAGGATTGTGTTTACTTTTTAGTTTAGATTATGATAAGTTTGAGTTTATTTACAAGAAGTAATTGATTGTAGCCCAGTTGGTTGAGGGCCTAAAGTTTTCTATGGGAGGTTTGGGTTCAATTCCCACTAGCTACATTTGGAGGACATTGGTGGAGGGGAAATGAGGGATGACCCGACCATTGGCTTGGGTTCGAGTCCTGATCCCGACCGGTTTTACCGATTATTTCACTGTCGTGCCTTCGGGCGGGTGAGTGGTCGGTTTTCCTGGGAATTGGTGGCAATTGGTGGCCCGGGTACTCTCGAGTACCTGATTCGCCAAAAGGGTGCCCGAGAGTGCTCGAAAATTGATTCGTTGGCCGTTAAAAAAAAAGTCCTAAAAACTAAGGATCGTGTTTAGTATTAATTGATGATTCTGGTTTTTGTAAATGGTGTAGTTTTGTTTTCTAGCTCACAATAATTAAGAACAAGTTCGTCAACAATTAAGAGTCGAATGAGTTCGTTTATATCGTGTGGTGGCGTGTTAAACTAATTGAATACAACACCACGTTTTAACACAACTCATGTTTAACATGTTATAAGTTTAACAGCAAACAATTTACAAAGTAATAATGCATAGTTAACATGATAAAAAAAATATCAAAGGCGGTAATCTCATCTCGAAAACTTAAAAAGAAAAAAATAGTTGCGTCCAAATCCGGATAATTAATCATAACAAGGTAATCTCAAAACCTCAAATAAAACTCATGATTCGTGAATGTAAACACAACATTAAACTCAAACGTTTTGTGTGATTGTATAACTAAAACTACTGTATTTGTGGTTACCTAAAGAATAGTTTGTGTAAGTTGATTGTGTGCCCATGTGATCGCGTTATGCGGGAAATGATTATAGCTTTCTTTGAGGTCAACCTTTAGCTGGAATGGCCAACTCCAACGGCAATCTTTAAGGAGCATACCAAGTCCATTTATAAATGTGTATTTTTATATTGGTTCTTTTCACAATACGAAAATATTTATCTAATTAAACCAATCAATAATCAAGTGCTCAGTACATTGATGTGCAATGCTAAGACGATGGGGTGTGGAGTCGGGAAGGGTGTCGCATCCCACGTGGATCGGAATAACCCCCCCCCCCCCCCCCCCCCCCGCAATCCACCCCCACCCCTGAGTCAGTATAAGGGGCTATCGGGATTCCTCACCGATCTTGCGGAGGCTTTCTTCTTGACTGTTGAAGGGGGAAGGGGGAGTACGCCCTTAGATGGGGAAATATAGGGAAGGGTGACATGACGCTGAGGTGGAGGATGAGGGAGATGGGAGAGTATACCTCATAGCCTTGTAGATGATTACAATGCTAATATATTAAGAGAAAGTTTACGGTACAAGGTTGTATAGTGTACAAAGTGTAAGAAGTATTTTAGGCCTTTGATCAAAAATAAATTAATGGATGAGATTAAAAGAGAAAAATATACGTTGAGTTTCTAAAAGAGAAGGAGAAGAGCAAAATAGGTATAACCCACAATGGTTGAGTTCTACCCCCATTTTTAAAACGGTCATAACTTTTTTCATACGACATTATTTTTTTAAAAAAATTACACCATTAAACAAGCTTTTCATCCTCTTTCATTTTCATACCATATTGCTATACTTTTTTAAAAAAAATATAAAAAATTTGCTGGGTTGATAGCACTTGCGTCTAAATGTAAACACTTGATATTATTACTTGCGTTTAAACATGTCTGAACCAGAACGAGCCTATTAGTAATATCTGTACTTTAAAAAAAAATTCTGGGTTGATAGTACTTGCTTCTAAATGTAAACACTTGATATTATTATTTGCGTTTAAACATGTCTGAACCAGAAAAAGCCTAGCAGTAATATATGTACTTTTAAACATGATACAGGCTGTTTGAACTGACGAACACATAATCAAATCAATTGACTTTATTTCGATCACATCTCCTATTTCATCTCCATTTCATTTTAAAACTTTTTCCCCATCCATGTGAACTTCTCCGAAGTGGAAAAATTTGAACCAGTTTAAGTTTCAAATAAGAACATGAGTAGTATAAGATTAGGAATGAATGGAGCAAGAAGATATTTTACCTAAGACTGCCTCAACCTGACAAGATTCTCAGCCATCACACTTCACACTAATTGATATATCTATGTGATTAGATATTATAACAGATTAACGTGTATTGACTTCTGTACGTTGTAGCTATGTGCATTTAATTAATTGCACATGTTACGCAAGTAAAGTTCATCAAGCTTTCATAGTGAAGAATCTGTATTCATCAATTTTTATGTACTGGAGGATCCTAGAATTACAAATAGGCTTGTTCTGGTTCAGACATGTTTAAACGCAAGTAATAATATCAAGTGTTTACATTTAGACGCAAGTACTATCAACCCAGCAAAAAACAAAAAATAATTAAAAGTACAGATATTACTATTAGGCTTGTTCTGGTTCAGATATGTTTAAACGCAAGTAATAATATCAAGTGTTTACATTTAGACGCAAGTACTATCAACCCAGCAAAAAAAATTTTTAAGTATGGCAATATGGTATGGAAATGAAAGAGGATGAAAAACTTGTTTTTATGGTGTAATTTTTTTTTGAAAAATAATGTCGTACGAAAAAATTATGGCCGTTTTAAAAATGGGGGTGGGACTTTAATGACGCTAAGAAATTACCATCGTGCCCCTGATTATCAAATTCAATCCTACGCTCCATTTTGTTTCTTACACTTTGTACAATAACTCACTTTTTACGTTAGCCTCTCCCATATATTAAAGCAGATATATAAAAAGTTATTTTATGAGCGATATACGGTTGTAAAGTTACGATTGTATTATTAAACTATGTGTAATTGATCCACACGTTGTGGTGTGGTGGTAAAGGTGTTGGGTTTCAAACGGAGGTTGGAAGTTCAAGCCTCGCAAAAGGCAAAAAATGGTGTAATAAAAGGTTGTAAAAAATGGCGGAGGAAATTAGTTGTTCAGAAAAAATTAAACCATGTGTAATGGTTTTTTTTTTAAATCATTACGTTATAAAGTGTCTATCACATTACTAGACCATTTTTTTATTTACTTTCTTTCATTTTTTCACTGCACCATATTAATATATATTACATATGTGGGTCATTCATTAATACTAGTAGAGTGTCTGCACGATGCAGCGGAGAACACAAACACTTCTAAGGGTGTATATGGTTCGGTTAAGTTTGATTATTAGCCTCAACCAAAACTAAAATCAAAAGTCATCAATTAATCAATCTTATTAAACAATTGGTTCCTTGGTTCGGTTAGTATTGTTAGATTATCGGTTTTTAGTCTTGTTTAGTTAATTTTGGTGAATAATAAAAACAAATTTTGGCTATTTTTTTTGGCCTAGAAGTGCATGAAATGGAGGTATAAATACATAAAATAGAGGTAAAAATAGGTTTGTAAACGAACCGAATGTTCATGAGTTGTTCGTGGACTTGTTCGGCGGAAAGTTCGTTTATGTCGTTTATTTAATAAACGAACAAAAAAATATTCGTTTAGTTCGTGAACTGTTCGTTTAGGTTTTAAACAAACAAAGATAAACGAACAAAAACATGACAAATTTCTTAATGAACAAACATGAACACAAAAATGTGGTTGATTATGTGTTCGTGCTCGGTTAAATTTAAATGAACAAACACGAACACCGTGTTCCTTCGGTTCATTTACATGCCTAGGTATAAAAGCTAAAAGTTTCAAAACCCCCTCTATTTATACCACCACTACAATTCAAAAAATATCTACTCAACTTCAAACCATATTAGAGTATAATTTGCTATATACTTTTAATTAAAATTTTGATTTTTTACGTGGTTAACAATATCTAGGGGTAAACAATAATTGAATCTCAGCCGAAATTGAACAAAAACAGACAAAACCAAACTGAAAATTTGTGACACCCGGCAAATTCTGGTTAACAACGTTGTCTAGATGAAAGTCTACCTTAGTGAGTCACGCGTATATTGCACTTAACTGGGTTAGTTAAGTCGGGTTATGGTTCGGGAACTATCGGTTTAGTCTAGAAGATCATTGGATGTTGGTCTAGAGGTTCATTAGATGTCGGTCCTTAACCAAGTGTACAAACGGTGACGATTTGTAGGATCGTCAGGGCATACGGAACATACAAGTCTCGAGTCCCGGGAACTGGTGAACGAGTGTGAATATGTGTATTTATATGTGTTATGTGTTTACAATCATTATGTGACTTGTCGGTATGTGAATATGTGTTAACATATGTTAAAACGGGGTTTAACGCGCAAAACACACGAAACCAGCCCCTATAGGCGATTAGGGAGGCCTAATCGCCTATAAGGGAGGCGAGTAGGCACTTTAGGGGCGAGTAGGGGACCAAATGCATGACTGTTCATGCGATTAGGCCCCAATTGCATGAACTTACATGCGATTAGGATCCCTAATCGCGTGTAAAGCTGCACAATCGCGTGTTACGGACTGGACGATTAAAAACGACTATAAATACCATACTTGACCTCATAAACTTCATAATACAAACCCTAGTCGTCCCATAACCCACCCCAACACACACACAACCTCTGGAACGCGATTTTTGATCAAAACACAAGGTTTCAAGCTTAATCCATCATTCTTTTACAAATCTAAGGTTTGGTTTCCATCCATGCAATCTTATAAACGTTTTTTTATTCAATCCCTAATAGTCCAGACCTGTTCTAAAACGGAAAAGCTTTCTGAAAATCGTTAATAAGTGTTGTTAATCGGATTCTAACAATCATACATGTGTTATATGTGTTTATGACTAATATCTAGGGTTTTTATGATTAAAGATGAGTGATTAACATGTTGTTAGGTTAGTTCAGAATAATATTGATGTCATGATTAATGAAATCTGAGTAATTGATTATTAGGGTTATGGTTATGCATGTTAATGTGGTGTTTCATGCTATGTGTATGGCGTTTGGATTACATGGTTGCATGCAGGACTGATAATACGAGGTTAAACGAAGGATTTTGGTTTAAACATGTTTAGAATAGTTGTTGGGATGATATTGGGTGGTTACACACGTTCTGGATCTGATTTGGAGCGTTAAACGCGCGAAAAACCGGAACAGCAAGGTTACAGGCGATTAGCAACCCTAATCGCCTATGTTAGAGGCGATTAGGAGGCCAATCGCCCATCTTTCATGCGATTAGCCTAATTGCTAGTATTTACATGCAATCAGCCCTAAATGCTAGTAGTTACATGCAATCAGCCCTAAATGCTAGTAGTTACATGCAATCAGCCCTAAATGCTAGTAGTTACATGCAATTAGCCCTAAATGCTAGTAGTTACATGCGATTAGCCTTCCTAAATGCCAGTTGACCAACCTAAATGCTAGTTGACTTTTCCTAATCGCGTGTACTGCTGCTGTAAGTATAAATTAGCATTCCGAGACCCGATTTGACATGTAGGAACATGCTAGGAACCTCGTAACATATCTAATAACTTGGTAACATATGTTTGGATGTAATTCGGTGATACGTGAGCTATGTGCTATAACTTGTTGTGCGTTAACGTATGTTAAGTGTGATTGCATGATTGCATGTTTGAGAGCGTAAACATAACACGGGGAGTCTCGGGTCACCAATGGGATGTCGAGTCTTGTACTTTGGGTCAGTTAAACAGTCACGGTGTTTTCAAACGAACTTGGTTATGGTCTGGACATCTAGGGACTAACTAACCTGCGGGTTATTAGTCTAAGTGCTTGTAACTGTCATATGTTAGGTCGCCGCTTTACGGGACTAGCATAGCTGCTGAGTTATTCGTATTACGAAGTAACGCAACTTAAGGTGAGTTTACGGCCCCTCTTTTAAACTGGTTTCACATTTTCGGGGGAGAAAACATGTGTTAAAACGATTATTTGGTAACTACTGTCATACTATGGGTTTCTATTGTGTACTACACGATCTTTGGAAGTCCCGGGGGAACCATGAATGTGCGGGTTTGCACAACGGGGAAATGTGAATAGCGCTATTGGGAGTGACCAACCCCGCTCGTCGACTTGGAGGGTCGGCGGGTGCATATTGTCTCAAACAGGAACAACAGGAACAACAGGGTTACTACATCGGGCACACATTTGGTTTACGAGTTAGTAATGGTTTTCCAATCGTGGTAGTAACAAAACATACGCCTAGCTAGCGTACACTGGTTTTCGATTTGTTATAGTATGGACAGGTTGACTTGGTACTTGGATTACAAAACCTGTAAACTCACCAGCATTTTTGTGCTGACGTAAACTTTTACATGTTTTCTCAGGTCGCTAAGGTAGCACTACTGGACTAGGGCGCACGCGTCTGCACGACGTCTAGTTAGAGTCGCATGGTTTTCATATGTTGAACATTTGGTTTACTTTTGAAATACTGTTTTGAATAAGCTTCCGCTGTAAACGGGGATTTTAAACTATGTTTTGAAATTGCATTATATTCATTTAGACTTGTTTATTGTGATCGTTGGTTTGGATCCTGGTTTGTCATGCGCCTCGCGGTAAAACTCCGCAAGTGGATTTTGAGGGTGTGACAAAATTAACCAAAACCGAGTTAACCTAATATCGGTTTTTTTGTACCCTAAGTTAACCAAAATTAACAAACCGAAACTGAACCATTCATACATTTATTTCTTTTATACATCCATTACATGTATTTATACCTTCATTTCATGTGCTTCTAAACAAAATTTTAACCAAAGTTTGGTTTTGGTTATTAACCAAAATTAACTAAACCGAACTAAAAAACGAAAATCTAACCAAATAAACGGAACCAGTTAACCGGTTAGTTAACAAGATTGATAAACCGATAATGTCGATTTTTGTTTCGGTTGAGGCTTATAGCCGAACTGCACCTAACCCAACCATGAACCATTAGGAGTGTCTGTGTTCCCTACCAGATCGTGCGGGCACGTTGTTATAAATATAATAATGAGTTTGTTTCCGTTTAACTAATTTAGGTTAATTAAGGGTACAAAAAGAAAACTATAAACAAATTTTAAGTTAAAGCGGATGTTTTCAGTTTTCAATAGATTTTGGTTCAGTTTTGTCTGCTTTTTGGTTTAGCTTCGGTGAACGGTTTAGTTATTACTCACTCCTAGGTATCGTTAATCACGTAGCACATAAAGATTTTTAAAATAAAAAATAGCAATACTATACCTAAGTTAAAGATAATAAAATGCTCATTATTATGATGTATTTTTTTTATAAAAGTATAAACGTATGAAAAAAATATGGCTATTTAAAAATCATGAGGGATGGTTTGCTTAAAATAAGGAAAAGAAGTTTAACTATAATTTAAACTAGTAGAAAACCCGCGCGATGCGACGGGAGTGACACTTTTTATTTCGGTACTTATTTCAAATTCGTATAGTATTTGTTGTAGCATCATTGCGGTGGATATACGTCATAAGCGTTACACATGTCTAGTAACTAAAAAGATTTAACATTTAAATTGTAAAGTACTTTTAAAAAACATTTAATAAAATAAAGTAACATATGAAAAGAAAAATAAGTATTAATAAACATAAAAGTTGAGAAAAATAAAAGCTAGCGAACTACTTGAATCATGAGATCAATTTAGTCATACACGTTCCAAGTCTGCATGATCTCATCTATATTGTCTACCCACCATTCGTCATCAAGAACGATCATTGAAATTTCTTGTATATCTCCATGTTTAATTATTACATCTTTTGGTGAGGATGAGTTTCCTCCATTTTTTAAAAGAAATTTACCTATAAGTAATATCTACAATGCATTTTTATATTTTTTTCTAAACTTAATAATTTAAAGTTTTATATATTTAGCTTGTTATGTTTATTTAAAAGTTTAATGAGATTTCTTTTAGTTAATTATATTTATGTGTATACATGTTAATATATGCATGCATACCCATATACATATGCACATATTGCTAATGTCGATTATTTAAATAGGGTACTACAATTGAAGCTACCAGTAACAAACGTGATAAAGCATTCTAAGAGCCCAGTCTTGTGTTGCAGTTTTGTTACTGTGTGACAAATTACTTGTCTATCAAAGCAAGAATGAACCATAATATTTAACATTATCACATTTTAAGAATCACCGAAGCTGATATGTAGATTTCGAGTGCCCTGTTTGGTTTTTTAAATCGCTGCATTTGATTTATGTGAATTTTTCATTATTGGGCGGAACAGTATTTAACACCAAATTCAATTTTACAATTTTTAGTTTTACTTGATCATGAAATAGTGTTATGATTCAACATCCATATTAATAATAAATCCATATTATATTTCATCTAGTTAGTATTTAAAACATAAAATGCAATAATCACTTGTACATAAGGCATTCTTTCTTGTACATTTCAATCCACACATCGGTATTTATTACGACAAACACCGACACGTCGACAAAAATGAGCCGGTTGTCATGGTATATTCGAATGTTTTTAAAATATAATAGTTTTAAAGTTATGATAGAATTAAATAAAAGAAATTATAATTTTGTAGGGAGGTGAGGAAAATGTAATTACTAACTAAAAATTAGGGAATTAAAGTGTAAATAAGATATGGTATTAAAGTGTAAATAATGTATGAATGACTATTTTACCCTCATTTTAGGGTTGTTACTTGTTAATGAAAAATTAGTTCTTAACTTTTAGGTATCTTAAAATACCCCTCCCTCATGCATTATAATATAGTATAGATAAGCAAAAGTTAAGTAAAGTTTCCAGGATTAAAGTGTAACTAAGATATGGTATTAAAATTTAAATAACATATGAATGACTATTTTACCCTCATTTTAGAGTTATTTATGAAAAATAAGTTATTAACTTTTGGGTATGTTAAAATGCCCCTCCTTTATACATTATAATATAGTATAGATATTTAATCTAACATTGTACATCAAAGCTTAAAATATTAATATATTTAACATCTGTTAGTACATATGTGTACCATCAATGAATAGATTTCCAGCTTTAGTTAGATTTAGTCTTCCCGTGTTTTCACACGGGATTTCATCTAGTACTATACTATACTACTATATAATAAAAGAAAATAATTAAGGACACATGTCATTCATTGGAGTCATCTACTTTTTGGTTTTTCTGCCTCCCCCTCTACTTACTATGGTTAAAAAAAAATACGTGGTATTAAAAAAGTTAAAAGTTAATATCAGGTTGAAAGACATAATATTTTAAAAACAACTTAACAAATGTTCTAATTGTTAGGTTAATGTTTATTTTTTAAATACATATCTTGACAAGTATGTATGTTAACAAATTACATATGATTTTATTCTGTTAATAAACACACAAGTTTATTCAACTATGTAATACATATGTTTTTTAAAACATATTGTTTATTATTAATTATAATATATTACACAAAATTGTAACCTTGTATATTTATATACAATTCAAACCTGTAAATTGCTTGTTATATTATGTTAAACTAGTAGGAAGCCCGCGCGTTGCCGCGGGAGCGATAATATAAAATGTGATATTCTATATTTAGTTTTATCAATTCTCTCGTGTATCGTGTCCATAAGGATTTATGTACCCTTACGGAGCCTTAAAAATATGCTAAAACTATGTGGAATGCATATACATGTGTTGGTAACTATAAATACTCTAAATCACTATGTCCACCATTCAAATTATAATTTTTTTAATCAATTCATAATCGAATTCCATGTTTAAATAAGTTTGAAATTAGGAGTGGAGGTTAGTGGTCGATTGAGGGTGCCCCGCCCCACTCTTATTTTCTTTGCTCAATAGTGTAAGTTTACGTGTCATCGGCCTAAATTTTATACGCAATATTGTGTCCAATCCCTTCCATTTTAAGGGTCGTCCCTAACTGTCGTTGCGACGAGGATCCGGTGTATGTGCAAAACACTTAGAACCCTATAGCAAACTAACCATGCTTCTAATCAAATTCTCACTTCTAAATGAGAATGAATTTCCCTATGTTTCAATACTTATTTTAAAAAAACATAACATAGATGAATAACCCATTAAAAGCTCAATTTAAGATTCATATTATTAATCAATACAGGAAATGAGTTCAAAAATCATTAATCAAAGTTGTAGACTATAATTATACAGCACACCTAAATGATTGTAACCTTTAATATAGTTATTTTAAAAAGCATAACATGCATGAATAACCAATTAAAAGCTTAATTTATAGTTTAAGTTAAGACTAAAAGATTGATGTTACCAATCAAAACAAAACAGGAAATATGTTAATAAATCATTAATCAAATTTGTTAGTTGTAGTTATACAACACAACTAAATGGGCGAACCAATCCTCAGGATTAAAGATTTAAACATTTTTATAGTCTTGACCAGACATAGCATAGATCAATAACCAACAAAAAAAATAATTAACAGCAAAAAAAAACATATCAATTCATGTGTTTGCTACAAATTTAGAATTTTTTTTTCTACAACAACAACAAAGCTTGCTTCCAACTGGAACTCCTCTTACTCGGTCCAGGCGAATTCTTTAGACCACTCACTTGAAAAATAGCACTGAATTTGTATTATAAAAGCAAAGAGAAGAACCAGCAAGATGCGAACATTTGGGTGTGATGGGTATGGAAGAACTTATAGTTTCAAGAAGATGGAGTTATGGAACTCGAATAGACGATTTCGAATTTCCGAATTAAATTTTTGGTTAAAGTGAATTTGTTCTTTATAACAATGTTATGCGAATGATGATTGGAATGTGAACTAATCACCATTTGTGTAGTTAATATTGTATTCATTATGATGAACCACCAAGGAAGATGAAAGGTTAATATGAATTGAATTGACTAAGATGGCCTTAAATTGTCTTAAAATATTAATGAATGTCCAACTTTAATCCCTCTAAATTGGCTTTAAGTGTATTATAAATTATGCTTAAATATTTGTACACAATAAAAAAACTACAATGGTATACATCTTTGGACATAATATTTATCAAAATCCGCTTCTGGCTAGACTACTGGTTGGGCGATTCATTATTAAAGGATAGATGGCCTAATTTATTTAAAAAGGATCCGAATAAGGCTGCTCTGGTTAGCGACAGGTTGGAACAGGGAGATAGACGTCTTACGGTTAATTCTAGGTGGAGGATACCATTAAGTACGGTTGGGGAGATATCGGAATTTCAGGACCTGCAAAGGATGATTTCCGGTGTGAGTTTCAATGGGTTGGGGGACCGTTGGGTATGGGACAGTAGGCCCGACGTGCAGTTTTCTGTTAGAGAGTTTCGCTTGAAGCTTTCTAATGATAGTCAACGAAATGGGGTCATAAATGGGCTGCCAATCAGAAAGTTTAAATGGATAGGATGGATTCCGATTAAGGTGTGTTTGCTGGCTTGGAGAGTGGCTAGAGACAGGATTCCTACTCGGGTGGCTTTAGTTCAAAGAAGAATCAATATTCCGGATGTTTCGTGCCCTCTTTGCGGTTGCGGTAACGAGACTGTTATACACTTGATGGTTGATTGTGTGTTTGCTTATGGGATTTGGAGGGGTATTTGTCAATGGTGTAAGCTAGATCCGTTCTATGCATACGACTATGAAGATTTGTTAATGCTCTATAAGAATGTGCATGGAGGTAAATGGAGAAAAAAGATTATTTTGGGAATAGTTATGATTACAACTTGGGTTATTTGGAACAAGAGGAATTTGAAGGTTTTTCAAAATGGTTCGTGTAATGTGATGGAGGCGGTGGCGGAAGTGAAGGCCAAGGCTTATTTATGGTTGAAGTATAGATCTCGTTTTACCGATATTGTTTGGAATGATTGGGTCAAGTACCCTTTGTATATGTGTGTATAATTGTTTGGCGGCTCTAGTTTTATGGGCTCGTCGTTTTTTAATGAAAGTTTATGTTCAAAAAAAAAAAAAAAACTCTTTGAAAGGCACTCAAATTTTATTTACAATGTATACAACTTCCTAATCGAATATGCTATATTGAACACTATATAAAGGTAAAACTTGGACCAAAAACAAATTGTATGCAAGGCAACCAAATCCTGAATCGGCCTGTTTCAACCAAACAAACTGTATTATAGCAGCAGTGAAATAAAACGACGGGAAGATATTACCGATCCAATCTCAATCTCCAAGAACATTTTCAGTTTAGCGTTGTGATTCTTATTGGAAACTTCCCTCAATTACCCAACCTGCAATTCCAATAACAGTTTTGAGTTCAGCTTGTTAATAAAACCAATAGCAACATGATAAATATTGATCTGAAATCTATAGATAAAACACATTAACATTTATAAAAGATATTAGCAATTAAAGAAAAACAATTCTGATCGGGTTTCCTACAGCAATTAAAGAAAAACAATTCCGATTGGGTTTCCTACAAAGCTGTTGAAGGTCGATTAGGACGATGTGTGTGGTTCTACCTCTTTGGCCATAAAAGAAGCGTTGAAATTGAATAGGCACACCAATTCTTTAGCAACCTCATCCTGTACACCGTAAATATTTGATGAATATAAGTAAGTGTATGTTTCCAACAACTAAAGGTATATTATTAACAATGTAGCAGGAAAAAAATTACAAATCGACAGTAAATCAAATCGAGCAATGAAAAATACCTCGAATTGGTTAAATGGCATTTCTTTCTGTATGCAAAATCTATGAACTTTGTCATGGTTTGCATCATGAGTAACCTAGACATGTCAAGTAATGATATTAGTAAGATGAGTTTCTTGAAAAGTAAAACAAGTGTAGAAATGTGGTGGAATCAAGTATAGAAAAACTTATCTCTAGAGGTTCCAAACATATGAACATATGGGTCAAGTTTTCCTTCTTCTTCAATAATTCTTTTATTGATCATCTTCTTTATTTTTCTTGCATTTTTTTAGTCTTTCAAATGAGGCACAAAACCTTCTATGTATACAAGACCTAAGGATGAGTGTAGAAACTAACTTAATTAGAGCCATAAACTCTAATAAAGTGAAATAAAGAACTCTACTCAAGAGTCTCCTTAATAATTTCACTAAAATCAATTAAATTCTATTTATCATATTATTAAATTTTTGTTGGTATCAAAGTGTGTTGTTAAAAAATATAAGATTAGTAAGTCTAGTTAGTCATTTTTTTACAACTTTTCTTGTACCTTATGAAATTTTTGACACCAACAGCAATATATATATTTATATCTACGCCTAACATACTACATACAAATGAATATATGTATGGAAAAAAGTCAGAGGTAACCTGGAAAAAGGGAGGAGAAGCAGCAAATGTAATGTAAGCATAATAATGTAGGCGGATGTGTTGTACCTTTCAACATCTTTTGTGTTTTCTTTTATAGACCCATGGTTAGAAACAACTTGTTAGTCCCTTGAGTTCCTTCCCCTTAAATGAAAATTATTACACCAACAATAAAGGGCCAATAAAGTAACAACCAATAATATAAATGTGAGGGTAGGGATGTAATATGTTTTGAGGATGTGAGGTAGGAGAGCATAGTAAAATTACATTGATATCCTTGCAAGTGTCTTAATGTTCCACAAAGTTCCAATTATACCCTTGTGATATAAGCTTAATTTACTTGTACATGTTGCTATAATAGTTGAATGATGTACAAAATTACTATGTTGTACATCACTCTTCCTTTATAATGTACTAGTGGGTTTACCCGCGCGTTGCTGCGGGACCCAAATACAGCTTGCAATACAACAATGTGATTATGTATAAAGGGCAAAAATGCAAATTTAATAGCACACCTAAGTACCCAACGTTGTGTTTCAAAAGAGACCTTCTGAAATAAATACTTAGCTACTTGCCGAGTGACTAAGTTGATGTACTAACTCCCTTAATCCACTAAAACATCTATTCGTAAAGTGATTTGTTGGCATGCCCCTATCTCCCCTTGCAACTCATCCCAAATCCGAATATTAACCAACACAAGAGACGATATTTTAAAAAATTAAATAATGGTAGCTAGTGCATGACATATATAAAGCATATATTTGCCTCTTGATTCAACTCTTTGTTATCTTTACATCTTTCCCTGAAGCAGAATCACCGGACCCATCATTTGGACTGAACATTAAATACACACAACATAACCTTAAAATCCTGAAGACAAACATCAACAGACACCTTCAAACACTATATGTTGGAGGATTGTTCTTCCATATACTTAAGAATTTGTCCGAATCGGGAACCACCCCACATCAAAAATCCATCATTGCAAGTCGTAAGAGATAACTAATTTCAAGATGAAAACCCAAACACCCATTCTACTTTCCTAACCATATCTTAAAATTTTTGTTACAAGAATGATCGATTACAATGATCAAACCGCAACTCGCTTGTATCTACAACTTACAAACGAATTCATACCTACAACAAACCTAAATCTCACAAATCTTTTTGAGTTTCAAACCACCCCATATACTACCCAAGCTTGTTGGGGAAGAACAATATCAGGTGATTTAAGAGCCAGAAACTTTAAAACCACTTACAAGAATACCACGCTCAAGAGAAGACCACAAAAAATGTTGTACAAGAAATCGAATTGCTTGTGTGAAAAGCTAACGAGCTACATGATGAAGTTACGTTCGAAGATGGAGCCAGTGATGTACCATTTATAAACGCCCCGTTACTCCCATTACTACACGAAACATAACACGAAAACCATACTGTTAATTTTGATTTTTGTTTCCCATTAAAATCTAACTACTCATTGTGAATTATTTTACCTTCCTGGAAAGATGCACCTGCCATGACCTGCAAACAAAAAAATCAGTTAAAAAGCAACCATGAACGACGAAATGCACAAGCTTTAATCGATGAAAACTGAACGTACTTGGATCAGTAGTGGTAATGGTGGCCACGCCCTTTAAAAACACAAGTCCCATCAGCCATAGCAATCTTATAATAATAAGCATCAAAAGCATAACTGGCATGTGCAGCCA
The DNA here is from genome assembly GCA_030844895.1 of Ambrosia x helenae. Lineage (NCBI taxonomy): Eukaryota > Viridiplantae > Streptophyta > Magnoliopsida > Asterales > Asteraceae > Ambrosia > Ambrosia x helenae. Next base: position 131,366,812 of record CM061228.1, on the reverse strand, counting down.
CAGTATCCGGTTCATGCATACATTTCATATTCAGTGAGTTGGGTCAGGGTTGAATTTTACAGACTCTTTCCAGATGAGCTCTTTGATATTCTCCTCAGTGCAAGTTGGTTGCTCACAGTCAAAACTGAAAGCTCTTGGGCAAACAGGCTCCTCATTGATATCATGAAGAGGTGCTAAGTATGGGTGACAAAGAGCCTCATCGGCTGCAAAATTCAAGAATTTCGGATTATTGAAACTATATATGGGGTGTTTGGATGTCTGTCTAGATTGATCTCAATTCACAATAACTATTTTAGTAGTTTCATAGGGTGTGTGGGATTTTTTTATTGTGTTTCTAGAAGGGGGACGAGCGCTTTTGGGTATTTGGATGAAGAAAAGTGTTTAGGCTTATTATTCTACTTCATCGCGACGGTCATGAAAATGTAATATTACCTTTTTAGTAAGATTTTGAAGTTCAACAAAATAAGTATTTATTTTGTTAATTATCATAAGTGGCATTATACCTGTAATACGCCTGTTTGGATCGAAGACAAGCATCTTTTCCAGCAAATCCAAAGCTCCAGGAGATTTATTAGGAAATCTAGCAAAGAATCGTTGCTTTGGATACTGAGGAAGCTGTCTAACATATCTTTTGGCATTATCACTTCTCAGAAATCCAAGACTCGCGTCATCTGGCAAACCTATCATCTATAACCAAAAACAAAAAGACACAAGGTCAACCTGGTCAAACTCCTCCAGATATTCAAATTACCTTTTACCATACGGGTCCCGAATTTCATTTTCAACACAATAACATGTTAATTGGTTCTGATTATTAGATATAAATGTAACATTACCAAACTATCTCTAGCTTTAAACAACTGACTATCTAATCTTATTCTTTTTTTAATTCCTCAAATCGCAATAATGACTACGAAAAACTTGATAGAAAAAAAATTCAGCAATGATTAGATATGTTGGCATAACCAGAATATATTATAGGAATTCTGAATATGATTAAGTACCTGTGATTCCTTGAACTTGACCCCAGGTAGTGTTACAAGTCGAGTTAGATCATGTTCCATATACTCAAAAACAAGATATAAACTGCATGACGTTTGCGAAGTTATTAATCCTTCAAGTTTAAGTATATTTGGATGGTCAAGCCTTCGCAAGATAAGGATTTCCCTTGCCATAAAAACAACGCTCTCTAAATCTTTACTATCAAACCGCACCCTTTTCAAAGCAATGATTTTGCTGCTTATTAGATCACAAGCCTTGTATACGTTGCTATATGTTTGTTCGTTGACCAATCTGCAAGAATAGAAAGCTATAAACACAGTAAAGAATATGACATCAAGCATCTTTAGTTATTCACTTGAGCTACTGAAAACAAAGAAACACAGTGCACACACCTTATCCAACTTCTCAAACGTATCTGCTCTACGTGGCAACCATCCGTTGATAGCTTCACCAGCCACCTCAGCAAGCCAAGAAGGCCACCCTGCCACTACTTGTTCACCTACTACAGACTTTGGAACCGTCCTAATGATAGAACCATTATCAAAATGATCATCGCGCACATGCCTAGACGAATTCAGTTGTTTGTCAACCGACTGCGTTCTAACTTTAGCTCTACTTTTCACCCTAAAACTTTCCTCCCTGGTCAACTGCGATACTCGCGACTCTGATGACAGTTTACTTGACCGTCTTTCCCACGGGCTCCCACCCGACGACTTAACACAAATCCCCCCCACCCCATCAGTTGTAGTTTCACCGCAAACCGCCTCTTTACGATTCGAAAGCACCAACATAATCTATCAAACTAATCAAATAACCAATACTTCACTTATAAGTTATAACCCTTATCATCTATAACTGATGACATTCAACAGCTCAATAGTAACACAATTACTTTCAATATATGTACTAAAAATTACTGAACTGAAGAGAATTAATAATACCTTCAATCTGATTCAACCAAATCAGGGTTTGAACGGTATAACTAAATAACTTCAAGACTCTTTATTATAATTATAATAATAATAATAATAATAATAATAATAATAATAATAATAATAATAATAATAATAATAATAAACGAAGAAGACAATAGCATACAGACAACTATGCCAGCAAGACAATCCACTTAAAGTAATTACCTAAGCTTGTTTTGTCAATCTACCCTTGCATTATATGGACACCACCTATATTACGGTGTGCCATTTTCTATATCTTGTGATGGGTGATCGTCATTAGCTAGAACACTCTTTTCCTAAGTGGTCTCCTACTGCTGACAGTTGGTCACTCCAATATGACATACCTAAAAACCCAAAGATATCACCAAATTAAAACGACGATAAGTCGATAACCTCCCAAGTTAAACTAAATCGAAAAGTGGAGCCCAGCCTCCAAGTGATGAAGGGACAATCTAGTGGCTCATTTATAAAACAAAATTCCTAATAATATTAAGACTCATTTGTGTTTTTACTATTATGATTTTTTTACCACTAAATCATTTATTTCTATAACTATTGAAAACAAACTTTACAAAATTTGAGGCCTTTTTTACCCGAAACAAGAACCATCCTCTTAATGGGTTGTGCATATCTTGACCTGATGCTTCTGTAACATGTCGGGTCAAGAAAACAACCAAGAGAGAAACTGAAAGAAAACATTTATCGAAACATTGTTAAAAGTGGTTTTCTTCCCAGAGTATCTCTGTCAATTATAAAATTTCATCCTATCCATGATTGACCTGAGCATTAGACCGTTCATTTAACAAGATATAATCATCATACAAGTATCTATATCAAACTCGCAAGTGTAGAGGACCTTGAGTTCTGGTTTTTCCACGTATGACGCGATTCGAATATCGGGAACTTGAACCTCCATGGAAAAGGAATCGTCGAGGTTTGTGGAGATGAAGCCATGAACATCAATTCAAACACAAATAAAATATTCAAAGAGACTACCTGATTGTGAATCCGGTTGTCTTGAACGGTATGTGAGTTGTCATGGTGGAATAGTGACCGTGGTGCGGCGGCCGGCGATTCCCGTGTAGCACCAAGAAAACAGGGACAGTGGTGTGGTGTGGCTCTGATTGCAATGCTTTAGTGATTAGTATAGATACAATAGCGATGAATTAAAGTTTCATCTTAAAGTTTCAGTCGGTTAGGAGATTGGAGAATCGCATAAGTCGCATGGCATTGAAGAAATTAATTAGGGGAATAGATTTCAGTCGATTTGGATACAGGTGAGGGTAGTGATGGAAAGCTTTTTTCATATTGCAAGGGAGTGGATGGGTTAAATGTCTATATTACCCTTTTAAGTGTCTTAATGTACACCTAAGTGACTAATTTACCCCTATCAAACAAGCTTTATTAAATTGTATATGTAGCAACAAAACTTGTACCCATAACAAAATTACAATAGTGTACATCACTCCTCCTTAATAATATAATATAGATTATAGATTATAGATTATAGATTATAGATTTGTGTTGTGTTGAAAATTCACACCCATAACACTTTACGTTACATGACAACATCTAAAAGGCTTTTGTTGCCTACCAACAACAATTCGCCACTCACGTTTCTACGGGTTTTTGTTTGGCGTATGCGTACTACTAAGCTTATACAAGTAAATTAATTAAAAGGACCGTTATAGAAGAAACTACATGAATTGGTTGTGGCGTTTTATTTAAACGAAGCATTAAAATAAATATATACGCTATTTTTATATGTTAAAGTTTTATTAACCAATAAGCTGGATTATAAATAGGCGACAACATCTATCAACTACTCCCCAAGCCTTTGTCGTCATTTAGTATATAAATCTACTTTTGATTATTAAGATACCCTACTCTGATGTCTGATGTCCAGTTATGACACCTAATCACCCTATTTTGTTGTTTACGTCTATTTTACTACTTAAAATTGGCCCACTAATAATTTTTAAGTTTAAAGAGCCAATTACGAGTGGGTCAATATTGTTGGACCAATTATAATGTAAGCTTAAATCCAATATACGTAGACGTAGCCCAGTTTGAGATTACAATATACAATTACATATATTGTTTGAACTAAATGTTTCACCCCATAAAACCACCATCTTAATATAATAACATTAATACCTTTCAATATATATATATATATATATATATAGGTAAAGTATATGGAGGAAACCCTCCTTATTTGGTAAACTCTGGAAACTCTGACTTCCCAACATTTTTTTTTTTTGAAAAAAATAGGGTATGTAATATACATTTTTTTAAGCATTTCGAGCCAAAAAAATCAAAAAAGCGCCGAACGGTTTTTTTTTTTTAAATAAAAAACGTCTACTGTTACATATAGTTAACACATTGTTAACACCTGTTATTAGCGCTTAACATGTGTTAGTCAAAATTTTATTTTATTTTTTTAAAAAAAAATACTCGGCGCTTTTTTAATTTTTTTGGCCCAAAATGCTTAAAATCATGTATATTACTTGCCCTATTTTTTTCAAAAAAAAAAAATATTGGGAAGTTAGAGTTTCCAGAGTTTACCAAATAAGGAGGGTTTTCTCTATAACCATTCCCTATATATATATATATATATATATATATATATATATTATATATATATATATATAGGGTCAAGATCGTGTACAAAGTGATTTTTTTTGTGAGAAGTGTGAGAAGGATTAAAAATTGATACTTAGGCATATTTTTTGAACTTAGTCGTGATGTTTTGGATTGTTTTGCCTATAAAAACACCAAACATAACAATTAAAACCCGAAAACAATGTATTTTAGGCTTAAAACTTAAAACACCATGCTAAGAACATTAGCAGTATGTTTTAAGCGTTAAGTAGTGTGTTTTAGCTGTTTTTTGAATTTAATGATTATAATACATTGTAGTGTGTTTTAGATTGTTGTGTTTGGTGTTTTTCAAGTTAAAACAACCTAAAAATCATTCCTAAATCCAAAATATGATGTCTACATGTCAATTCTTAGTCCTTCTCACACTTCTCACGAAAAATATACTTTGTACAGGATCCTAAACCTATATATATATATATATATATATATATATATAATAACATTAATTATATCAAGAATAAATTCAACACTAGAGGATGACTAAAAATATGTCTTCTTTTAACCTTTTAGCATCAACAATGCCTAGTGCTCATGAACTACCACCTCAGATTTTTCGGACAACAATAACTACACCCACATCTCTCCTATCCCCTTACAATATCTTCAAAACCTTATCCATGGTCTCATGGTCCATGGTCCGTGAAGGAAGCTAAGTAGTGTTAAATAGTGTGTTTTAGCTATATTTTAAATCTCATTGCTATAATACATTACATTGTGTTTTAAATTGTAGTGGTTGGTGTGTTTCAAGCCAAAAAAAACCCAATACATCATTTCGAAATCCTAAACATAATGTCTACATGTCATTTCTTAATCTTTCTTATACTTCTCACACAATATGACATTTATACACGAACCTAAACCTACAGACAAATATCTATCATTAAACAAAATAACCTTGAGAGCATATGTCATTGTTGCCGATTACGTAACCAGTTAATTAAAAACATTTGCATTTGCACACGTAATACTATTACTATCAAATCTAATTTTACTGATTAATTATGATATATTAATCTTGTAATGCAAGGTTTGGTAACTAGAACGACTTAGTTGTCAATCTTGTAAACTAGGTTTTAATGATAGGTTTCCTAGTTTAAGTCAAAAAAAGTTTATAGATTATTATAGTTCCTTGGTGGACAAGGAATAAAGGCTAGTTTCCTTGTTCTACAAGGCTAGTTTCCTTGTTCTCCAAGGATTGTAGGCTTATAAATAGATGGATGATTTTGTAAGTCAAACATTCAATCACAATCAAATAATAAGAAACAAGTTTGGCTTAATTCGTGTGGGTCTTTGGTACCGATTTCTAACAATTGGTATCAGAGCTCAGGGTTGGGTAATAATACGTTCGATAACGATCGGCAAGTCCGGCTAGACAAGAACCGATTGCCAAAAGTGATTTGCGATCGGAAGGATCTTAGCGACGGGTTTAGTCTGATCGGAAGCAGGCTGCGGCAGAAGAAGACATGTCGTGCATAAATCATTTACAATGGGAGACGATGCTAATCGACAGATCGTTACAGCCAAAGACCACAATACGACATCTCTCCAAATCCCACTGTTAACTCCAGTGAAGTATACGGTTTGGGCGATGAAGATGAAGGTAATCCTGAACGTTAACAGTGTTTGGGAGATGATAGAACCAGGGACAGTTGCTAACGCGAAGAAAAACAACATTACGATAGCACTTCTATTCCAAGGAATACCCGAAGATTTGGTGCTCCAGATCGGAAACCTGACTACAGCCAAGGAGATGTGGGAAACAATTAAAAACCGACACCAAGGAGCCGAGCGGGTGAAAGAGGCACGACTTCAAACTTTGATGTCCGAATTCGAAAACCTAAAGATGAAAGAGACCAGTTCGGTGAACGAATTCTCATGCAAAATTCGCCTCTAAAGCATCAACACTCGGAGAAAGAATAGAAGAATCAAAGCTTGTCAAGAGGTTCTTAAACGGATTGCCGAAGAAGTTTATTCACATGGTCGCGTCACTTGAGCAGGTGATTGATCTTAAAACAGTCACGTTTGACGATGTGGTTGGACGTCTAAAGGCCTACGAAGAGAGGATAAGGTCCGATGATAATCAAACCACGAAGCATGAACATCTTCTACTTACGCACGAGGAGTGGGATGCCAAGAAGAAGCAGGGAAAGAGCTTCGGCCGCGGAAGAGGAGCGTCAGCCGAAGGTTCATCTTCACAAAGGGTTAAAGGAAGAGGTAGAGGCAGAGGTTCGGGTCACGTAAGGGAGAAGGAAACCACTAAGAAGACAACAAAGGATCGTTCGAAACTTAAGTGTTTCCGATGTGACGAGTTGGACCACTTTTCAAGCGATTGCCCCACCCGAAAAAACCCGAAGAGAATAACCTCACCTTGACGACGAACCGGTGCTCTATATGGCAACCCATGAAGGAGTGTACTTGAATGAAGACCGAGTTGACTTAAAGAAGTGTGAGGAGAGTCCGCGAGAAAACAACACTTGGTTTCTCGATAACGGGGCGAGCAATCATATGACGGGAAACAAGGATTGGTTTTCGAGTTTAGACAACCGGATAAAAGGTAAGGTTCGGTTCAGGGATGGTTCATGCGTGGAGATCAGAGGCCGCGGCACAATTATCCTAGAAGGCAAGTCAGGTAAGCAGCGGATCTTGAAGGATGTTTACTACATACCTTCGTTGAAGAATAACATAATCAGTGTCGGGCAAATGGACGAGTCAGGACACAAAATAACGATCGAGCATGGCGTATTGTGGATGTTTGAACCAAACGGATCGGTTCTAATGAAGGTACATTGTTCAACCAATCGTGTTTATAAGATTAACCTAAAAGTTGTTGCGCCAGTATGTTTACAGGTTAACATGCATGACGAGTGTTGGCTTTGGCACGCCAGACTTGGTCATCTTAATTTTGATGCGCTGAGGACGCTATCAAGAATCTCGATTGGGCTACCATTCATCAAGAGACCATCCGCAATATGTGACGCATGTGTGATAGGAAAGCAAACATGGGGAGCTTTTCCAAAGGAAGTCAAATATCGCGCGTCAAAGCCGCTTGAGCTACTCTATGCCGATCTATGCAGAGCCATCTCACCAATGACTCAAACAGGAAACCGGTACATGCTACTGATTGTAGATGATTACAGCAGGTTTATGTGGGCTTGCATGGTGAAAACCAAAGACCAAGTTCCTGGAATTCTAATCGAGTTCATCAAAGGAATGGAGAGGAAACTTGGGACAAGCCTAAAAACCTTGAGAACCGATAATGGAGGAGAGTTCACATCGCATGTACTAGGAGATTTCTGTAAGGAAAGAGGAATGGCAAGGCAATACATGGCTCCCTATACCCTTCAACAAAACGGGGTAGTTGAAAGACGAAATCGCACAATAATCGGTACTACTCGAAGCATCCTAAAGGCCATGTCCGTACCACAAGTCTTTTGGGGAGAAGCAATCATGCACTCAGTTTATTTGTTGAATCGCTCTCCAACGAAGGCATTGCAAGACATAACGTCCTATGAAAAACTCAAGGGAAGGAAACCAGATCTTTCATATATTAAAGTGTTCGGGTGTGTAGGGTTTGTTAAAATCTTAACACCTGGACAAAAGAAGTTGGATGATAGAAGCTTGCTAATAGTGTACATGGGTTCTCAGCCGGAAACAGGAGAGAATACGCATCGGATGTTTGACCCGAGCAATGGACGGGTACACATAGTTCGAGACGGGGACGTAAAGTTCAAAGAGACGGAAGAGTATGACTGGAAAGATTACGTGTCCCGCACTGATACCGAAGCGCCAGCGCAGCCCACAGAAGAAGACGTGCACGAGTCTGAAGCATCTGCGCAACCTATAGGCGATAACGCGCACGCGGAAGACTTCGCGCATACAAACAACTTTGCGCACACAGGTGATTTCGCGGCAAGAATGTTTGACGAGGGTGCAACGTCAGCGTCAACACAAGTTAACGAAGAAGGAGGATCTCGCGCATCACGCGCGAATCTGAACGCGCATTCCACGGAGGCTTCTCAGCTAAGAAGGTCGAATCGAACCTCAACCATTCCGAAGAAATTTGCAGACTTTGAGGTCGAAGAAATACCAAGATTAACGCATCAATTAAATAGAGATGATCAGTTGTTACTATCCTCTGTTGACGCTGAACCAATTGTTTTTCAAGAAGCGATAAAAGAAAAGCATTGGATGAAAGCTATGGAGGAAGAAATAAGTTCAATTGAGAAGAACAATACTTGGAAGCTGGTAGAGCCGCCACCGAAGATTAAACCCATCGGGGTAAAGTGGGTGTTCAAGGTAAAGAAGGATGCGCAAGGAAAGATTTTGAAATACAAGGCCCGCATGGTAGCAAAAGGATATGTACAAAGGTATGGGATTGATTACGAAGAAGTGTTTGCGCCGGTTGCTAGGATCGAAACCATTAGGTTCCTACTAGCCTTGGCCGCGAACTCGGGATGGGAAGTGCATCATCTTGACGTAAAATCGGCATTCTTGCACGGTGAGTTAAAGGAGAAAAAGGTGACTCTGAAAGTTGATAATTCATCCGCGATAGAATTGATGAAGAACCCGGTGTTCTTTGGTAAGAGCAGGCATATTCATACTCGGTACCACTTCATAAGAGAATGTATTGGGCGAGAACAAATTCAAGTGGAGCACATAAGTGGGAATTTACAAAGGGCCAATATTCTTACTAAAGCGTTGCCACGTTTGAAGTTCAATGAGATGAAATGACTCGTTGGAGTTACAAGATTAGGGGGTGAATGATATATTAATCTTGTAATGCAAGGTTTGGTAACTAGAAGGACTTAGTTGTCAATCTTGTAAACTAGATTTTAGAGACATATTTCCTAGTTTAAGTCAAAAGAAGTTTCTAGATTATTATAGTTCCTTGTTGGACAAGGAATAAAGGCTAATTTACTTGTTCTACAAGGCTAGTTTCCTTGCTCTCCAAGGATTGTAGGCTTATAAATAGATGGATGATTTTGTAAGTCAAGCATTCAATCACAATTAAATAATAAGAAACAAGTTTGGCTTAATTCGTGTGGGTACCGATTTCTAACAAATTATACTACTGTCTTAATAAAATAAAAGTATTGCTATTTTCATTTATTTTATACACAATATGTGTTTTTTTCTTCTAATAAAGAGATTATTACACGTGTTCAGCTTATCTATTTATGTCATCATGCATACACAATGATATGGTATTACATTAGAATATAATAATAGTGAGACATAATAGGACGTAAAATAATAAGTACGTGAATATATCGACATGGACACGTATGCACTCGCTAGCTTCTTTGATCTAAAATAAAATCCTTTTCAGACATGCTTATGGAAGAATCGAGTGCACACGGAGAATACGCATTTCAGGTAGGCCAACACGGAATAAGACACGTCACGTAACAAATATTAGACATGACCATTATATTGTTTAATTATTTTTAATTATTTTATTATACATACTACAATTTGATTTTTGATGAACAGCAGTTTTAAGTTTCGATTTCACTCATTATACTATTAATAATATACATCTTTAACCATTAATTCTTGTTCTAATTTTATTTTTCTTTAACCATTTAATCTTATTATAATTTTATTTTTATTTAGTAAATTGTGTTCGTTAACATAAAACAAAATAAATGCACAGTTATGTTTATTTCTCTCCTAACATTCCGATATAATTTTTTTGGATACAGAGTTGTATACAATAAAGATTTTTTTGGTATCGTAAACTTAGGGGCAATTCTTATGGTGGCCGAGGAGGCCACCGAGCTAGGGCCCGCAATTCTAGGCGCACACTCTTTTTATAAAAAATATATATGCGCGTGTAATTTTTTAAATAGAAAACTGATTTAATACTTAAATTTTGACTCATTAAAACTCAAATCTTGTTAATTTGTTAAATAACCCATAACACATGTATAGGCCAAATACCCATTTGCCCATTAAAACCCATTCTAATACTATGATTTTGCTAATTGCTATATTTACTGCTATAACTTTGATCGTTATCCATAAAATTTAGTTTAAATTATTTAATTCGTTAAAGCCTAAGGGACGTATTTTTTAGCGTCTTGGATAGCATACGTAAATCCTCAGGTATGCCTCTACCTAAAGTCTTAAACTGCACCAATGAGTGTTATCGGAACCAGTATAGTTATTTCTTTTTATATTTTTTGTTAAACATTAGTCGGTATACTTTTAAGCAATCACATCTTTACTTTTTTTGTTTTTATCTTTTGATTAAACAGGAAACCTGACATGAAATTAAATCTTACACTGCTATAAACTTTTTTTGTAATAATATATTTTTTTTTTTATATCCCAGAACCCGGGTTCAACTTTTGTCAAGCAAGATGCCTTCTCTAAACTGGGCTCGCTGACGGTTAAATATATATGTGTCCGGGTGGCTTTGTAATTTAGCAGAAAAGAGTCCACGAACAAAGGTCCAAGAGCCCAGATTCTCATGAATATGGGCTTGCATATCTATCTATCTATATCTATATCTATACATATAATAAACCAAAGCCATTTCGATGACATGTCATAATATTATGCAATCTCTCTTTTGAGAGATGTCACATAGGATGTGATGTGATAACTCTAGACCAATTAAAAAAAAGGAATAAATATGGTTTAAATATTATTTAACATAATCTATTAAATACATAATCTACTAAATTTAAATATTAAAACTTTATTATTTTCTCTCCCATGTTTCCTCTCATAACTTTTAAACTTTAATATCTTTCATATACGAGATTTTTTAAAGAAAAAAATTACACCAAATTAACGAGCGTTTTATTATCTTTCCAACAAGTACCATAGTGCTATATAAAAAACGGAGAAAAAAACGACTATTTTTTGTAACCCGACAGGTATTGTGTCAGGTTTGGAATTCGTTTAAAAACAATTGTGGGTTTGGTTCGGGCCTGGGATTAGGTGATACTCGGCCCAATTACCTTTTTTATATAAGAATATGATATTTATGGCGGAGATTTGTTTATAATAATAATAATAATAATAATAATAATAATAATATTCATTAATCATATATTGGTTAGTCATTAATTATGTTGTCATATTAGATATTTCAACCCGGACGCTCTCCAACAGGTAATTGCTATATAGATGTCATTTTTATAGTTTAGATACTTCTAATTTTATTCATTTTACTTAGATTTTTCAACCCCGGACGCTCCCGGGGTATAAGCTAGTTTATAAGATAAAAGTTGGATTTTGCATGTATAAGATTTGGAACACCCCATCAATGATCAATGTGTTATAACTTTGAGTGGGCAAACTGGTCTAGTAATCGACTGTTCGTGTCACTGGACCAACTCAATGCGTTAAGAAACCCAGGGTGCAAAACTAGATCAAACAAAGATGATAAAGAAGTGCCACTTTGAGGACAAATACATTGTGTTGATTCGTGGCTTGACCATACGATAGCGATGTCGAATGGAAGATCCACGAGTTTAATGGAACTCCAAGGCTATAGAAAAGTGACGAACAACCGTTCGGCAACCATACTCCCTTTGATGAGAAAGGATATTTTTCAGGCCAAGATCAAGGCATAGAGGCTATTGGATAAGTGAAATAAATTGTGTAAGATTTTTAATAACATATATTATAGCTAAACCTCAACACAATCAATTTCAACACTTGCTAAGCTAATCTTTTTTTAACAACCTCCATATTTCCAAGTCATCTCTAAATTAATTTTTACACTTTTTATATTAACTAGTTTCTTGCCCCGCGCTACGCGCCGGGACGTATCCAACACCATCGTTCTCCAACATATAACTCAACCCGACCAAAAAAACGCTTTCTTGCGGCTTGATAAGCCTATAAACACTACACACCATCGTCATCGACCAACTTAGGAGTCGTCGTCACCGATTTACTGTCAATCTACATCTGTCGATGCACCGTTTCTACCAACACCGACGAATCACACAACAGACGAAATGACTTTCATGCTTCTCACCCTGAACGTTCTGAGTTTGCGAGAAGCAAATCATCAGACAAACGGTAAAACCAAAGAGAGAGATAGGAAAAAAAGTGGTAAAAGACAAAAGAAAATAAAAGAAAACAAAAGGTGTTTTCACTAAAAGACAAAAGCAGTAAAGACCAAGTAAAGACCAGAAAAAAAGAAAAAAATGGGCAGCTCCCATAGTGTGACGGGCGGTGTGAAATATGATGTAGAGTTTAGGGGCGTTAAATCATTTTCTTGAAGTGAGCTAATGTGAAAAAAAGACAAAGTGGAGAATATGACATTTAAGTGGAGTTAAAAATGGTTAAATAATACTCCATGGCCTAATATAGTAATTCCCGGAAATCTTATACATTTATTTATAGCAAAGTTTTAGAATTTAAAAAATTATTTACGTAGATTATTATAGATGTGAAATTAGAAGAAATTAACTTTACTTATTAAATCAATAAAATAATGGAAATTTCAAAAGAATCAAGTTTACCCTACGGACGTGAAATATGAAATTCAAATACAATTTAATTACTTTAACCTTCTAATTACTTTAACCTTCTGGCCGTCTCCTTCACAATCATCAAAATGTGCAATTTTACTCCAAAAAACACCGTTTACACGCATACTGCCCATTGTTCTTGTTCTCTTTCATCCCACCATTACAAATTCACCACCACAGCACCACCACCGTTTCACCTTAACCACCCTTAAACCACCTCCAATCAAAAATATATTTCATTTCAGTCTTCTTCCACCAAACGTAGCCCCTTCCACAGTCTTGCCAAACTCCGGCCACCACCAGACACCATCGCCCCTACTCACCGACACCAAAGATTACCGCCCACCACTGCCTTTGCCGTTAACGTCAAGTCACTGTTCAACGTCATATTGCAAATGAATATGTGTAGTAATAACAACCATCATCTGGCCTTTGAAAGCCAACAACTATTATCATCTCACACCCACTCACTTAAACAGAGATAGGAAGAGATAGCAAGGCAATAATGTAATCACGATTACCTGGCTGGTTGTTGGAGCGGCGTTTGCGGTTCACGATCCTGGCTTGTTGGGGTTTCCTGTATTCTTCAGTATACAGTGTACTTAAAAAAAAGACGGTTGCGTGTGAAAGGTAATATTGATTACCTTACTGGCCGGGGAAGCAGCGATGGCGGATTGCGGTCCCGACATGTTGAGGTTTCGGTAGTATATATTAAGGGTAGCGTAACTAAAAAAATGGTTGTATATGATGCAAACGTACGTATTCGTGAATAAGTGAAGAAGACAATCAACAGAATAGGATATACGAAGTTTAGCGACCCGAAATTCTCTTTTGATGCTTATAAACACCACCATTGCATTCAATACAAATATTGAATTGTGGGTTACAAAAAACATTATTAATTATTAATTTTGCATAAATTAATATAGGATATAATCATTATTACCTCATTAACCTTTAATTTAGAAACCGACATATAATTATTATAACCTCATTAACCTTTAATTTAGAAACCGACAAAAACAATGGCGTCTTAAAGAATCTGAACGGGTGCGTCTTAAGATTCTTTGGGAGGTGAATGCATTACATGGTTGTAAATATAGGTTTAAAAGTTGTTTTATTGACAAATTACCATTTTACCCATAAGAGATGTATTTTAATATAGGAGTTAATTGTCAAAATGGCCCCTCAGGTTTGGCCCAGATTGCTTGTTTGGTCAGTTATCTTTTTTTTCTGCCAAAAGCACCCCTCAAAGTTCGAAAATTGCCATTTTGGCCCATATTTAACTGAGTTTCTAACGAGGGACAAAAACTCAGTTAATTCTGAGGGGCATTTTCGTCCTTTCATTCTTCCCCTGTTTTAAAAGCCTAAGGTTTAAGTTCTTCTACTTCTTCCTCTCTAATCATCCTCCCTGCTCATCCTCGTCGTTCAACAATGATGAATGGTATTAGAAATTCGGTATTCAAACATGAGGATATTTCCATTTTTAGGTATTATTTTAAAGTTCCAGGTGAGGAATTAGACTTTGGGTTAAGACCATTGAATGGTGAAATTGATTATAATGTAATCATGAGCGGACTTCAGCTGCTGTCAGACTTGAATTGGCGGCTCCTGTCAGTTGCTGATGTAATCTGTATTGGGATGCCCGAACTTCATTTCATCATGTTTCCTCTATTATCACTAATAATAATAACTCACTAAACCCCTGTTTCCACCTTCGACCCCTTTTTCTTCACCCCCTGTTTCTTCACCCTAAACCCTTGTTTCCTCTGCTACCCCTGTTTCTTCACCCTTTGTTATCCTAATGGCATCATCATTGCAACCAATCACTCTTACCAAAGCTGAGTTGGTGGCAGTTGAAGCAATCATGGAGTTGTCTACCCGTCCTCCAAATGTTCTAATGCCCCCAGATGCCTTGGCTCGGTTAGCTGAATATTGTGGCCATTTGTTGTCACAAGAAAAGATGCAACTGGACAATGATGAAGGTACATCAGATGGAGAATCTTTGAAGATGAAGAGGCTGTCTGAACTAGGTGATCAAGGTACATCAAAAACACTAAAGTTCAAGTTACGCCGAGTGGGGGGTAGATGGGAGCATGCTCCAAATAGCTAGATGTGCAAGTGTTATTGATGCATATATATAGTGATCAGGGATGAATATATATATGATGCCCCTTTTTTTGTATAGGATTTGCAAAAATTAATTGATGCATATATATAGTGATCAGGGATGAATATACATATGATGCCCCTTTTTTGTATAGGATTTGCAAGTCTTAACTGTATAGGGTTTAGGTTTATGGAATATGGATGTCTATTGTAATGCACAATGTTGCAACAGAGAGTAGTATGTTTAGTGGGTTTAGTATGTATTGTACATTGTGCAATGTTGCTATGACTGTAATGGTAATCAATGTTGCTTTAGTTGCTATGACTGTTTTGATCAATGTGCAATGTGTTTGTTATGTTTCTGTTTCATCAATGTGCAATGTGTTTGTTATGTTTCTGTCTCATCAATGGGTCAAAATGGATGCTTTTGTATGTTTCTGTTTCATCAATGGGTCAAAATGGGTGCTTTAGTGATGACTGTCTCATCAATGGGTCAAAATGGATGCTTTTGTTTGTTTCTGTTTTGATCAATGTGCATTGTCTTTGTTATGTTTGCAAGCATACATTACAAATGGGTCAAAATGGGTAAAAATGGATGCTTTTGTGATGACTGATTTGATCAATGTATGCTTGTCTTTGTTATGTTTGCAAGCATACATTACAAATGGGTCAAAATGGGTCAAACAACATAAATTGAACATTTGCAAACAAAACATTACAACTTGAACAATAACTGATCATTAAAATAAGAAACACCATACATTGAGTTCTTATCAATACAAAACAACCAACATTGAACTAAAACATGATAAAATACATGATGATTACAAACCAAGTCATCCATAGATAAGTTTTCAGCTTCTTGTTCTCGGATTTGAGTGTCCCAACCAAGGTCTGCAATGCTGAGTTGTTGAGTGTCAGCTCTTCATTCTCTTCACTATCATTGCTAGTACTAGGAATCTGAGCCAAGGGTAGTTCAGCCCAACAAACAAAACCACAGGTCCTCCCCTTCTTGTTGCAGCAGAAAAACCGCCTACCAGGGTTTGCAGAGGTGGAAGACACACGTATGATAGTAGGAGCTCCACGTTTGCAGAATATCATCGTCTATGATTTGGGAATTAGGGTTTGTATGATATATACTATCATACGTGTGTTCAGGATCGAAATCCACAATAGTATATATTAATCGAAATCAAAACCTGTATGATTTGGGAATTAGGGTTTCTATGATTTGGGAATTAGGTTTGAATTGAGAGGAAGAAGAAGAAGGTCAAATGATGAAGAAGAAAGGTTTAAACGTGGTTTTAAAACAGGGGAAGAATGAAAGGACGAAAATGCCCCTCAGAATTAACTGAGTTTTTGTCCCTCGTTAGAAACTCAGTTAAATATGGGCCAAAATGGCAATTTTCGAACTTTGAGGGGTGCTTTTGGCAGAAAAAAAAGATAACTGACCAAACAAGCAATCTGGGCCAAACCTGAGGGGCCATTTTGGCAATTTACTCTTTAATATAGTATAGATATAGATATAGATAATATTATCGTAAATTAGCAAAAGCAAGGCCGGCCAATTAATAAGCCCATCTGTCTAGGCAAGAGCCTAGGGGGCCCAATTTTTTTATTGAAAGTTTGTATTGTTTTGGGCCCAAGAAATCTGCAATGATCTCTTTAAGTCCACAAATAGCAAGGGACAGTTATTTCTTGTATGTAACTATGTACGTATGCAAGTTTGAAGTGGATAACTAATCTCTTGAAAGAGGAATAGCCAAAACTAGATTTGGAATTGGCATCTTGGGGGGGGGGGGGGGGGGGGGATATGTGGATTTGTATATTGAAGAGATTTTTTTGACGAGATGTTTCGGTGCCATATTGATAATCTTTCTAACTGAGGGAGTTTGGTACACTACATGGAATCAGTGTATTCCTAGGAAAGTAAACATTTGTATGTGGCAGGTGTTATTAGATTTACCATAGACGAGAACCAACTTGGTAAATAGAGTGTTGGATACACCATTGGTTATTGTGCTTTTTTCTCGATAGCATCAGAACCAATGAGACATTTGATTGATAGATTGCTCGATCTGAATTTACTAGGGGTGTAAACGAGCCGATCCGAGCCCGAGTCTGACTGGGCTCGAGCTCGGCTCATTATGGTTTTATGAAGCTCGAGCTCGAGCTCGAGCTCGAGCTCGGCTTGGTTCGAGCCTACAATCTTGAGCTCGAGCTCGGCTCGCTAGCAAAATCAAAAGCTCGAGCTCGGTTCGGCTCGAGGTGATTTGACAACAATCTCAAACGAGCTCAAAGCTCGGCTAGAGATCGTAAAAGCTCGGCTCGCGAGTGTTATTAAATGGGCCTATGAAATAAGGACTTGGGCTTTGGAGATGTGGGCTATAAATTATAAGAGATATATAAATAACTTATAATTATGTTTGGGCTCGTTTAGGCTCGTGAGCCCAATCGAGCTTTGTATCTAGGGCTCGATAACTAAACGAGCCATATTTCAGGCTCGGGCTCGGGCTCGTTAAGGCTCGGCTCGTTCGGGCTTTTTACCGAGCCGATCCCGGGTAGCTCTCGAGCCGCTACGTGTCATTTACCCCTAGAATTTACCAAGCTCGTGTTCCCTGGCAATTCTTTTTTGGCTTGATTCGGTCCAAATGAGTAAAAAGTGGAAGCTACTTAATCAATGCTTTGGAGGTTCATGAAGTTAAATAAAACTGGTAGAGTGGATAAAGAATTCGGTTTAGACCATGTGTAATGGGCATTATAAGGGCATGAATAAGCATGATATGCCCCCAACACCATCCCCTTGGGCATTATATGGGCATTATGAGGGTGAGGCATTTCTAGTATAATGCCCAAATAGGATAAAAAATATGGAAAGTAATAACTAAAAAGGGAATTAAGTGGCTTTAACCATTACACATTTTTTTTATGGGCATTATAATAATGATGTGGAAGAAAATGCCCCCTAAGGGGCATGAACCATTACTTATGGTCTTATGGCGTTGTAATTATTTCCATCTTTTCCGGCTAGTTACTTGCTAGTCGTATTTATTTTCTAACATTTAGCCATTAAAAAAAGAGACTTAGAGAAGTTTGAAATGCGACCTTTGTCTTGATTAGAGAGAAGAAAATATGTTAAAGTTGGGGTTGTTTGCAATATTTCTTGAGTTGAATAGGTCAAAGTTAAAATTATTAAATTAAGTTTTCCAATAGATTTTATTTAAGAGATGAAGAACTATAATTGGAATGATTGCAGATTTTTTTTTTTTTTGGAAAAACAAACCAAACCGAAAGAAAGGCAAGGTTCATCGTTCATGTATGTTTTTGATCATATATCAACCATTCACATGTATTATTATTGACAAAAAAATCAAAAATCAAAGCCCACAAGAATCCTATTGTCACTTTCTAGCTTTTGTGTGTAGATAAGGCTATGATGGCCTTTCTATGGACATGCTTCTCTAACAACACCACGACAAGGTTTGGCATGTGGGTTGAGCCCCATTATGACCATCTAAACCCGACACACCAAGCTTTAACAAACCAGCAGGCCCTCTTTCGAGTTCACGTGAAATATGAAAATGACCATCTACTTGTATCAAGAATTAGGGTCCCCTAATTTCGTGTTAATCACTAAAAATTAGTATACAACTAAGAGTATGTTTAGCAAAGAGCTTTGATGAGATTCAACCTTTTAAATATCAAACATGCATTAAACCAAAGACAACCAATTACAAGTGATACGTAGGTAAACGGGCCACAAGTTGCGCCGCTACTCCTTTTTGTATTGCAAAACCTACTCTATTGAAAATAAAACATTGGCCCTTAGCAGCTGGGGAATTACTTTGCATAACTTTCCTCACGCGATCGAGGAGCTTGATTGCTTGCGGGGCCAGCGCTCCAAAAGTATCAAAAGCGAAGGGCACAAACACATGCTGGTTCTCTAGACAAGCCGCTTCATGTTTATCCACTTTTTTGCCCTCAGCTTTCAAAACTGCCTGCCCAGCCACAAAACCCGAATCCCGAAGTCCCACCAATGGGGATACCCCAGTCAGGTCAACACACGCATGCTTGCCTTGCGCCCATCCGAACACAAGAACATCCGCTGGCCTCAATGTGGACCGGCCGTCACGTGGGTCCGTCAAGAAATTCACGGGGGCCTCTTTTTTGGCTGAAATCCCTGCCCTTCGTAAAACATCCCATAGAACATCTCTAACCAGGTCATGTCTGTATTTAAAGCCTGGTAACTCCTTACAATGTAGGGCGTGTTCTCCAAACTTGTCCAAGCGTGTTTTTTTACAGATCGGACACGGTTCGTCGACGGGGAACATGGGAACCATCATTCGGTATTTGAGGACCGCCCGATATTCGATAGCCGACATATGTTGCCCTAGTCCGTCAATTGGGAGTGTAGTGAGGAAATCTTGAGCATGGGCCTCTTTAAGACATTTAAACACCGCTTTCTGGCGCGAAGACATGTTAAACTCCTCCTCCATAGTCTGCATGGCTTTACAGTTAAACGCACTCGCCAAGATTTTTTGAGGCTTTTTTGGGGCGGTGTCTTTATCTGTAAAGCCGCCCACATCTACATTGGGGAGAGAGCTGCGAATGTTGTCCAGTGCGAGCTTATAATCATTGTCCATCCCAACCACCCCGCTGTTCCTTAGTATGTGTTCCTGTAGCTTCCAAGACTACGCCCTAGAAGCCACATACGCATATGCGGACACATCTTCCGCCGAGCACAGGCCCAAGCCCCCCGAGCTGATCGGTAAGGACGCCAATCGCCATTGAAGATCCCCAAAAAAAGCTTCCCCACAAACAACGATATCCTCAACAGCACCTCGGAGACCTTTGTCAAAAATGGATACTGCCTCCCCAACAAAGGTCGGTTGGCACGTTCGAAGCCCAAACAACAGTTTAGCCACACCCATACATGAGCGAAGCAATAAGAGCTCACTTTGGGGGTCCCGTAACTTCTGCAAAACGCCCATCAGTCCAACCGCGCGCTGAGCCCTCTTGACTGCCATTGAGCTAATGTAATCCCCATCACGACTAACAGCCCCCCTAGAAGCTTTACCCCTGTCTGTGGTCTTCCGATCTCCTTAGGGAAAATACCAGACTTCGCTTTAATACCATTGCATGTTGGCCAAAAGATCTCCGACTTCTTAATATTAAGTATGAGCCCAAACTGGGGACCTTCTGCTCGGATGATGTCTAGGGCTTTAGCTACTTCTTCGGCTTGCCTATAATCGTGCCGTCATC